>JARHVA010000520.1:2142500-2717500 GCA_037957365.1 Torreya grandis
TTATTGTTTTAATGAATAAAATGGTAAACAATCATACTTGCTGCCTTATTAATGCACGGGGTGAATGCATTCTCAATCTTAGAATACTGTTTGGCTTAGAATCCATGTCTGAGGGTATCTATTCCTTCAAAATTCAGTTCGGACATGCGTCTATTCTCATTGGGGTGAGGATCACATTATTGCCACTGGATCAAATGGGGACCATGTCCAACAAAGTTTGAGCCAAAGACATCAGGGTAATGGCTCTAACTTACCACTAGACCATGGCCTAGTAGACTAAAAGGTTTATGGTAAATGTTTGGGAAGATCCGAAAGGGAACACGAGGGCAGGCTTGGGTTGGTAATATGCTTAATCAGTGCATGTGATTTGGCTTTAATTGGAAATCCGGTGGATGACATACTGAGTTGTAGAATCTTAATGTGTAATACTAATGAAAGCAATGAAGTGAAGCAAAAGAAATGGACACAAGAGACACTTATGATACTGCAGTGTAAATGAAGCTAACAATCTCTGGGAAGAGATGCAAAGCAATAACACTTCAATTTTAACATTTGGATGACAATTCCTTTACAGATATTTTTAGCAGAAAATGAGCAATGTAAAATAGAAAGTGAAGTGATTTCCCTTGGAATCTGAAAAACCATGTTACAAGCATTCACTTAAAAAGTTGAAAGAGTCTGTTATGAAACTCATAAAAAGACAAGATTTCAGTTACTCAAAAAAATTGGAATTTTCTATATTTTTTTGTATTGTGAAAGTTTTGGGCCTTCCAAAGTGGTTTTTGGGGTAAAATTTGTAATAGGGAGTTCTGCACTCTTTCATCATGTTGTATACATCCTTAAGGCTTAAGCTTTCCAACACTTTTTGAATGGGGTCATTTCGAGTTACGGTCCCAAATTTATGGCCTCAGCAAGGTGATCTACTAGTTTTTTGGTATTTTGCTTCAACATTGTTCAAAACTACCACCTAGAACAGCTTTCTCGCAGTGCCTTTGGTTTGACTCCTACCTCTGGGTGCACCCATGACTATATCAAGATACTGGAGAGCCGATGAGAATGTATCTTTCACATATGGTGTGAAAATGCTCTTTCCCTGCCACTTTTCTCTCTACCCTATTGGGGGCAAGCATGAGAGTTCCATAAAGGATCACAATTTGTATAGTTAGTCTTATATGTATTATCAGTGTAGTTACCAAATCTGGATTTTTTGGCTGACCTGGATAAGTTTGTCCAGGTCGGCCCTCTTTTTTTTTCAAGTTTTATTTTTTATTTTTTAGGTTTTCTGCAAGAAAAAAAGCCCCAAAACCATAAGTATTATACAATAATAACATTTCATATTACATTATTAATGTTTTTCATTGTATTTGTCAATTTTGCATATCTATAAAACTATGCTTACATATAAATGCATATATTCCAGACCGGTTTTTTCTGAACTTTTTCAAGAATTCTGGATTTTTGGATTTTTTTTCCCTCACGAACGGATCCGGATTACCGAACTTGGTAACTATGACTATCAGAATAAATTAAGAACCTGTAAGGAATTAATTGCTACTCTAAAGGGAAAAGGGTTGACATTTTTAATATTTTCTTTAAACCTCCAACACAGATTGGATTTTCAGCATTACACTTCAAAAAGCATCTTTGACCGAAGAAATACTCTTCCCAAAACCATTGTTAAATGGTAAGAGATATTACTGTAACTGCAAATGTTATGCACCATATTTATAATAACTTGACAAAGAAGTTGCAAATGTTTAATATTATGCAATAAATAACTAATGTGATGTAGTAGAGGATTATCTTATGCACAAAGTGTGCTAGTCGGTCTTGTATTTTTATTTTTTATGTCGTGTACTTTCGGGCCAATATAGTTCAAGCTAAATGCTTCAACTTACTCCGGGATTCAAGTCGCAGTTGTTTTTGGTGTATGCTTTTATTGGAGAATATTTAACATTAAATAGCTCCAAAAAATTAGTGTCGAGACATTTCTAATGCCTTTTGAAAATCTATTAAGCACTTCATCCGAACATCTTATGCACAAAGTGTGTCAGTCAGTTTTGTATTTTTATTTTTTATGTCAAGTTGTGTACTTTTAGGCTGTTATAATTCAAGCTAAATGCTTCAATTTACTTTGGGATTCAACATGCAGTGGTTTTTGGAGTATGCTTTTATTGCAGAATATTTAACATTAATTAGCTCCAAAGAATTAATGCAGACACATTTCTAATGCCTTTTGAATATCTATTAATCACTTCACCATTTTTTACAACTGATGAATATATTAAAATAGACAAAACTATTGAAGGTGAAACTTGCATCAATATTATTTTTATCATTTTTCATGGTTTTTAAATTATTCTCTCCATTTTTTTTGCGTTTGGTTGCACTATATTTGTTTCCCAATTGAAGCTCTTATTGATTCGATGGCATAAACAGAAACTTTGCAACAGCTCATGCTTCTTATTTAAATTTCAACTTGGCCTTTTCCTATATTCTTTACATTCCTTCCTAAGTGAATGAAGTAATTGCTATGTACTCTTTTTCCTCTGTTGAATTGATCTTTGTCAATGCTAAATTACGTTTATGTTTATCACAGCTTGAGTACTTTGGTACGATTAAAGGAATACCATGGCATCTCAGAAATCAAGAAGGAAGAGAAAGGAAGTCATTGAAAGTGCAGATTGACGAATTATTAAGAGAGCTTAACCTTCTTGAAGATGCAGATAAGCAGGCACGCCAGTTGACTTCTCCTGCAAGGCGAAAGCTTAGTCTAGCACTAGCTTTAATTGGTGATCCTCGGGTATGAGAATATTAAATTAAGGGATTTCTATTCTGATATGTGAAATGGAAGTTAGCTGAATTTTATTTTTTCCTTTTTGCTTCACAATGTACAAAGTGCGCTGGAAAGGGCATTCTATTGATTGATGCACCACATAAATAAGCTCATAAACCTGTGCAGCAGTACATGGATACACAAGTAGAAAATTATGAGGAAAAAATGTGCTAATCAACTTTCCAAGGGAACATATTTGATTAACCACTAAGAAACTTGGTATGTGATGGTTTCCTTCCAATTGTTGATTGTTCTAAAAAAATAAGAATTCGTGGTACACTCGTTCTGTGTATTCCTTTTTTCCTTACCATTCTGAATACTCTAGATGCTTCAGCTATTAAATCTGTAAACAACATTCAGTAGCATATTAGGTTTTGTGTGTGTAAATATTCACCATCCACAGCTGTCTTCATTCAGAATATAAGTAGGATTGAACCAATCAAAAGAGATTGTGATGTATTATGACTCCAATATTGCTGGGTCAGGGAAACCCCTTGAAGGAGTTATTAATTGTCAATACAAAAACTTTTCAGTTACTTTTAACTGTGTAATTGCTTTATGTTCAGTAGTCCCTATATATCTAACAACACAATGTTTGTTATAAAGCAACCTGTTAGACTATCCCTTAAATGAATAATCTTTCTGGGTTAGTAGGTCTCTACCTTTTTGATATATGGTTAAATATCTAAGTAGCTGATCTTCATATGAGTACGAGGTTCAGGTATGCTGGCATGGCTTTTTTTTGCCTCTGGGTACATCTTCAGTATGGCCGTACAAAAAATATATAAAATATTAGAAATATAGCCAAATAAGCAAAATTAATCACATGATATGCATAGAGCAAACATAATAAGTTAAATAACCACATAACCTTTAAAACTCTACTGATAATTCGATTTGAAATGTTATAAGTATGCAATGCAAGGTAATTGTGTTGTTATTTTTGCTCTTGATAAAATGAATGTGAGAGTGGCTTATAGGGTTTCCCCATTATTTTTAATTGTTTTTAAAGTCCAAATTAAATTTTTGTTTTAGGTTAAAAAAGTAAAAAACTTTGTTATGCAATTTAGACGGTTGGTTCTGCTTGGGTCCTGCCCAGGTCTATCCTTGAATGGACCTGGGCGTATCTGGGACATACCTGGACAGGACTGGAGGCAGTACTGAACCAGGACTGGTAACCAGTACACACCATCCTGTGACTGGTCCCCCTGTGGTGAAGGAGCCAGTATCTTAGGGCTAAAATATAACTTACTCAATGAAATGTTGAGTTTCAGATCTAGGAAAAAATGTGTAGATCATAACATGTATATGTATACATGCATTATATATTTTGAAAAGTAATGCGTTTTTTTGTCTATTTATAATTAGATATTATATTAAAACAGTGAATCATATATAGTAATCTATTTTCTATTCATGTTTCTTGCTTTTAGAGTTTTTCTTTTCGTTATCAAAAAAAGTGCAAAGATATGAAAACTTTTGAGCATTATAATTCTCAGAAATATACTAATGTGCGCAGAACCATCCAGGAAATGTCATCTGCATTTCCATAGGGAAACATTTTGGAAATGCCCATGGAGATGTTTTCATACATTTCTTTGGTGCTTTTAAGGCATTTTTGTAACAGAAACAAATTTTGGAAGGGGCATTTATTGCAGTGTAGATTAAAACAATGTATCTTTTAATAATATATATAGGATGACCAATGGTTGCTGGTATTGAATATAAGTTTTTCTATTTGGATACAAATCATGTTGTGAAGAGGCAATATGCTTGATAATCATATTAGATTCTTGTAATATCTGTTATAACTTATATCTCCATTTGGTCATGACTGTAATGTGCAATTTTAGGGTGAAAAGTTTTTATCAGATATTTGCATGTGCATGCGAGTAGATTTTCACGTTAACATAATGAGATGCTTTCACCCCACAATATTTGGATCGTTTTGCATTCTCTTGTACTATGGTTTAGCATTGGGTGAGCATACTTCTAACGTTTTCCGTTATATAATGTCACAGGTTGTGCTGATGGACCAACCAACAGCTGGCTTAGATCTAGAGTCTAAAAATCAGTTTTGGAATCTTATACATAAATTGCAGAAAGAGTTCTTGCTTGTCTTTACAACAGATTCTATGGAGGAAGCAGATGTTATGGCTGATCGGACAGCAATTCTTTCTCATGGTGTTCTCAAGTGCTGTGGGAGCTCACTGTTCTTACGCAAACGTTTTGGTGCTTTTAATATACTCTTGACTGTAGTTAGGCTTGAGAAATTTTAGGTTTTTTCTGTTTCCAACGGTAAATAAGAAGGTTTTTTCTGTTTCCATTGCTCTCTTCGTGAATTTGTCCATCTTAAATAAAGTTATGTTTCCAAGGTCTGTTTCAAAAAGTTATAGTAATTTATACACTATAGCAGGGCTGAAAGTTTATGGGCAATATAATTGTTTGTCTTGAAAACATAAAGAGGCCTACAGATTTATCAAAACAGCACTTTGTAAACTTCCTTTACAAATGACAGAAGGAAAACTTGGTGCATTTATCTGTGTCAAAGATCTAAATTGAAATGAGAGCCTTTGTTTAATGGGTTTCATGTTGCTTACCGATGATTTTCATTGTGGATTTTTGTTCATGTCCAGGATTAAGCTATTTGTTGCACATTATTAGAGGGCAGAATTACAAATCAGAGCAAATGTTAAGGCTGATTCAGAGTCATATAGTCGATGCTGTTCCTGTTCAAACTCCAAGAGGGCAGGCACATTCTACTTTCAAATTTCCTTTAGGATTGTCTTCTGAAATGGCACCATTGCTTATGGATATAACAGCGTAAGTATTTATTTTAAGAGACAGATAGATTACCTTCTGCATTCACAGGCTTATCTCCTTATTCTATCTATGCATAAGTTCCTTTAATACTTATATTGAGATATTCACCAGGCCATTTATTACTTTGTAGCAAAGAATATATGAACTTAATATTCTTAATTTCAAGAATATAAAAGGACAGAAGTCATATCCACCTTATATGCACCTGAGTCGTTCTTTCTGGTCTGGAAACTAAAGGGGCATGAAAATGAATTTAAAAACAATATGTTATTTTCTCTAAGCTATGTTGTTTGGGTACGGGTACGGGTACGGATACGGGGACGTCTCGGGTACGCGGGTACGTCATTTTTCAAAAACCTTGATTTGGATACGTCATGGGTACGTCTGTGTGTGTATATATATATATATTACTCATTTTTTTAGTAAAACACTTGAAACTACATAGTGTGAAAATATTTGTCTATAAATGATAAAACACTTAAAAAATATATAATATTCATTCATTCATTACTTCAAAGACAAGATGTACATTCAAATCTAGAATAAATCATCTCGATTGTCCACAAAATCATGAATGCCACTCCCATTATTTTTCAACTTTATCATTTACTGACACTTTCTCTCACAAGGGCTCATCGGTGCATTGAATCTCACGAGTGCATGCCTTAAGGGGTGCACAGGGAATGGGGTGGGATCGGCTTGTGGCACTTTGCCAGAGATATTCTCAAACTATTCTATCACGCATACATCCCTTCATGCAGCCTTCATACCTCCTATGATGTCTCCTTGAAATCTTGAAACCCTAAAATATGGCTAAGTTTGAAACCCTGAAACCCTGGAATCTGACTAACTCTGAAATATGACAGGATCCTCCAAAACCTAGAATTTGCATTATAGCTCCTAGTAGTCCGAAACCCCTCTCAAACACCCTGAAAGTATATAAATAAAATATAACTTAAAGTATAAGAAACTTATACTTAAATGTTTATTTTATTTCTATACGTTGCGTTTGGACTGGATTTACATTTAGGGTTGCTTAGTTTTTAGGGTTTTTTTTTTAAGGATTTTCTGGCTTTTTTTAAAAAACAATTCGCCATTTTTCTGCCGGAATCCCTCGGGTACGCGCCGGAAACGTCCCGGGTACTCCCGGAGGCGTCCCGGAGGCGCCCGGAGGCTTGCCGGACGTTTCCGGCACGCCGGCGGGCGCCTCCGGGAGTACCCGGGACGTCCCCATGCCGGAGGCGTCTCCGAACAGGAGGCGTGGGGCTGGGGGGCGTATCCCTGCAACACAGTCTCTAAGAAGACATGTTCCAAATATTACTGATATCTCTGGGCCACAAAGTGATATTGTCATTTGTTTGGGAAATTGATTTTTTCTCCAGAGGATGGGTTCCATATGTGAACTCAAAATGGTGGGATCAAAAGTTGTAGCAAATGCAGTAATTCCAGTAGCATGTAATTAAATTCCTAACGAATTTATCCCAGCTTAGGAAACTTCTTTCAAACGTTTCCTGTTGTTTCTGGCATGTTTCTGGTCTGGCAGAAAGTTTCAGTTCCAAAGACAGAGTGACTTAGTAGGGCATGCAAGTCTAAATACTCTTAAGAAGTAAGTTCATATAAAAACAAGAAAATCATGAAGAAAAGTAAGAACAGAAACAATAAAGCATCAAACCCTAAAAGTATTTAAAAAACATGAAGGAGCTTCCTCTACTTTCATTCCCTGTTCTTGTTTTTATAGGTTCGAGAGGCAGCAAGGGGTTTTCTTTGCATGGTCAGAAAGAAGAGCTTCTCCATAAATTTCTAAGGCTTTGCAAGTTATATTTAGAACAGGGTCAAAAGTGGGTAGCAAGAATTCATCTTTTAGGGCCATTCCTTTTCTGATTTTTCATCATTCCTTGCTTCATGTTCTACTTCACAAGCTGATGTAAATTCAGCTTCATCAAGATTCACATGTAGGCAAAGCGAATAATATATAATCCTTGTGCACTCTCATCTTTGTTTTGTGTCTCACAAGAAATAAGAGTCCTTGTAAAGGCAAACAAAAGATAGAAATATTGATTCTGAAAATCCCAACAACGACGTTCCCCATCGAAGCTCTTGATCTCAAGGATGATGAACATCCTCCTCATGCATCTCTTATTGAAGCTACTGCAGTATAGTCCTCTTTCTGTTATCGTTTCCAATTTTGACGATTGAGAGCTATATCCCATGTAGTTTGTTTTGTTTTTTTGTCATGCATAGTCCAATCCATAAAGGGTAGTTTTGGAGTTCATTTTGTTCCTTTTGGCATGTAAAGCCGAATATGTAAAGGATAACTATTGACATTATCGATTGTAATTGTGCATGGGATTTGATAATTAAATGTGTTTTTGTGAATTTATTGTTTACTTTACTTATCTTTATTTAATTTTTGTCTAATGTTTAAAAAATTACTTTTCTTTATATTAAAAAAAACTAGTTGTTCCATGTGTCTTTTCTCTTAAACGTTCGGGGCTCGTGTTTTCAAAGGCATTTCCGCTTAAGAAAAGCTATATCTGTTTCTAAGTTTCAAATAACTTAGGCATACTTTCAAGAAATTTAATATTTCTTCATATAAGATCAAATTCCTAGAGTACCTGTGCCTAAAAGCCAAAGTTATTAGTAATTGATAGGGATAGAGTTGACAAAGGATTAGTCAAATGAGGCCATTTGTTTGTCTCCTTGGATGTGGTTTTTAGACACTGAATTCTATTGCAAAACTCCTTTCTTAGATTCAACAAATGAGATTCGAAGTGCCCTCAAAAGTTGGTCATGGCTTTTTTGGGACACTAAAGAAGAGGTTGAATGCCAATGCGTATATATTCCTCTAAGCTTGGGTTGTTCAAGTGTCGTCCAGGAATATTTTTAATCTAAGTGATAGGTTGCTAGCAAGGGAGTCTTTGTATGCTGTTTATTGCTGATGTTTCCCTTCCATTCTCACACCATTCACCTATAACAGGGGATTTTTCTTGAGTCCAAGTTTAGTGAAAGAATTATTGATTATTTTTATTTCCTAGAAAAGGACCTTTTTGTTGGGGAGACCTTTGGGATTGTGAGATTCAATAGCAGTACGCATACTGAAATAAATAGAACCCAAAGTTAAGACAGTGGACAAATCTGTAAACCAAGAACTTTGTAGGATGATCCTTGAAAGTTGTCGTTTTCAAATGCATCTCTAAGGGTCAGGTCCTTATTGGAGAGTTTGGAGATGGAGTAATGGGAAGGCTTTCTAAAACTATGTAACATGGAATTTCTAAAATGTAGTGAGGGACACTTATGAATTGCTCCACAAAAAGGAATGAACGGTGAGGGATCCTGAGATCTGATGGAAAAAGTGACATCAATCTATTTGGAAATCTGTCTTCTCTCGGGCACATAGTTATGGGATGGTTGTTGCTCCACCAAAGTTTGGTGGTTATGGCAAGGCTTCACAAAGTCAGATGAACTTAATGCAGAGTTATGGTAGTGAGGAAACTATTGATCATTTTTTTGTGAGATGTCCTTCGAAAACCTTTTGGGCTTGGTTTCAAGTTGAATTTAAATATCTATTCGATAACCCCCTCTTGGTGAGGTCCCCTCGGAGGCACAAATGATTAGAGAAAGCTACAATTTTAATGACTGGTTGAATGCTATTGGATTTCTGGGGAAGTCAAGATGCACAGCTAATTTTCATGATATGCTTTTCATTGCTGGTATTTTCCTTCCAGTCTTACACCTTTCACCAATAACAAGGGATTTTTTTAAAAGTCCACGTTTTGTGAAACAATTGTTAATAAGTTTATATTTTCCTAGAAAAGGCCCCTTTTGTTGGGAGACCTTTGGGGTTGTGAGATTCAGTAGCAGCACACAGCGATATGAATAGAACTCAAAGTTAAAAGAGAGCAGAAAGATCTATAAACCAAGAACTTTGTAGAATGATCCTTGAAAGTTGTCGTTTTAAAATGCAATCTCCAATTTTCAGGACCTTATTGGAGAGTTTGGAGACGGAGTAATGGGAAGGCTTTCTAAACTTATGTAACATGGAATCTCTACAATGTAGATAGACACACTTATGGACTTGCTCCACTATTGAACAAGGAATGAGCGGTGAGGGTTCTGGAGATCCGATGGAAAAGGCGATGTCAATCCATTTGGAAATCTCAATCTTCTTTCTAGCACATAATTTTGGGATGGATGTTGCTCCACCAAAGTTTGGTGGTTAAGAAAAGGCTTCTCAACGTCAGGTTCTTTATGCAAACTTTATGGTAGCGAGGAAACTATTGATCATTTTTTTGTGTGAGATGTCCTCCCAAAACATTTTGGGCTTTGGTTTCAAGTTGAAATCCATTATCTATTCAATAACACTCTCTTGGTAAGGTCCTCTCCTTAGAGACACTTGGATGATCAGGAAAGCTACAATTTTTAATGACACAATTTGGACGTGTGCTATTGGATATCCGTGTAAGTCAAGATGCAAGGTTACTTTTTATGATTTCTCCTCACCTCACAGCTTTAGGGAGTTGAGAATTTTCAAGGAAGAGTTGGCTTTGCTTGTAAATGTTCAAATCAAGTGTATTCGCTAGACATTCAGCTACTATTGACATAGATGTTCAGCCATTGTCTCTTCGAGCACAAGCTCAAATGTTATCTTTTCTACTATGTGGGGAGACAATTCCCTTGTAATCTCCTTGTTAGACTCATCTAATTATTTCTTTAATATTGTAACATAAGATGCATTTTTGTTTTGAAAAAAGCATACACATTCACAATGAATACACTTGCATAAGAATGAACATTGCCATACAGGGGAATGAGACTAATAGCATGTCATGCCCCCTTTTCAAAATATTGAATGAGGGGAATAATTTTATAATAATTCATTAAGTTGTCCAAGTTACTTTATTTTATGATGCATAAAAATGACACTTAGGTGTTATTATAATTAAAAGGGACCAAAAAACAATATTAATTACATAGCCAAAAAGGAAATATTTATTAAATGGCCAAAAGGGT
Source organism: Torreya grandis (assembly GCA_037957365.1). Lineage (NCBI taxonomy): Eukaryota > Viridiplantae > Streptophyta > Pinopsida > Cupressales > Taxaceae > Torreya > Torreya grandis. The sequence continues at coordinate 2,153,170 of JARHVA010000520.1, forward strand.
AATAATTGCTTAAAAGTGTTAAAAATGCTTTTAGAGTTAGGGTGAAAATGGAAAAGTGAAATTATAAAAAGACAAATGGGACCAGAAAGATGAATTATTTATTATTCATTATTCATTATTCATTATTCACGATTGAAATTAGAATTAGTTCAACTTCTCCTTTTGAGGACGGAAACCCTCCATTGCATTTCAAATTTGAGGAAAAAAACCCTCTGATCTTCTACGATAGTTCCATCCATGGGCTATATTTGAGCATCATTTCAATTTGACAGAGTAACAGGGCAAAATTTGTAAATGTAGATTGGTCACATCAGCTAGGGCATCACCTTTCATGAGTATTTCAGGATTGTTTAAATGCTGACATCACTAGTATAGGGGCTGACGCCATCATTGGGAGGTGTTGCAACTTGCAGTATAGCAAGGGTTACCTTCAAGGGTTTGGAAAGGTTGATTTCTGCTTGGGACGTCAATATAAGGCAGTTGGATCTGTATTTTTTGGCAATTTTTCAATTTGCATGGTCAACTGCATTATGTTAATTTGCAGCATAGAAATATATAAATAAAATTGGTATTTGAGTTGTATTTGATCTCCACATTCAATAAAAATAAGATTGTCATTTCCAGAGGGTTTACCAATGATTTTCAAACTGTGTTTATTTCTTATAAGGGTTAATTGCAAACATTAATATTTATTTAATTCCGCCATAAAGGAATATTTCAGTGTAAGGGTTTTATTACAAAAATCAGAATTTTGTTAATTCTACCCTAAAAGGATAGTTTAGTGGTATCAAAGCAAGATCTTGCCAACATACCAGGAAAAATAAAATCTTGATTTCACATGCAAGAGGATCAAAGGGAAATCAAGTATTATCAATGGGAAAAGGGAAGGGCTTAGACATTGGAAAAAGAAATAGAGGACATGGGGAAAAGACATTAGAGACCTCCTACAGACGAAATGAGCTATCTGCGTGAAATAATCAATTGGGGTCAGAAAGATTTGGAGAGAACAATCCAAATGGCGTTGAAAGAATCCATGGCAAGAATAGCACAAGCTTTACAGAATGCGAATCTGAGCAAGGCAAATTAGGGAGAAGGAAGCTCATCAACGAATGAGTGGGTTTCAATCACCTCATCTTCTAAAACTTTTCGTGCAAAATTCTTACGGAAAGATCACCTTGAAGAGGTAGAGCCTCAATAATGTAATGTCCTCGAACTCTACCCAAGTCACGCAACAACCAAGGAATGATTAAAAAAAGCCAAGAATAATAGAATGCAATCAACCACCAAGGCAAACAAATCGCTACCAACAACAAAAACAAGGAAAAGGAAATTGCAACAGTCAAGGGAGATCAACACAACATTCAACCGTTAACTAAATCGCCTTTGGGGTGTAGCGCCATCATTAAAGAAGTAATCATTGTTAATAATTAATTACATCGCTGTTAATTAATTAATTCAACATTCATCAAATGAGTGGTCGCCACCTTTGGAAAAGACACACCGTTTGATGAGGGGTTATGACGTATTTATATTCATTCGTTAAAGTGGAAGAAGGCATTCATTAAACTCATGTATAAAACATTCAATCATGTACAAGCTTTACACTTCTTATTACACTTAAGGACGAAATCACTTAATTGTAAAATTGGATGCAAGGACAGAAACCCTTGTCATCACAACCCAAGGATGAAAACCCTTGAGGCTTATATTGTATTATTCGAGATTTGAGAATTCTGTAATAAATCTTCATTTAAATTAATAAATTATCATTTCGAAGTACAAGTTATATATTTATTTTAAAATGGAATTTTCAAGGAAACCAATTTTCCATATAATATTCCCATTCAAAATATTACAAACAACTCCACATAGATAATGAGTTTGCAGTATATCATGCATGAGTATGAAGAGCTCAGCCTTGTAGTGCAACAAGCTCTAACTTTCAGAGAGTTCTATGATCTGAAAATGAAAAATAACAGCAAAAGAGGTAGGAGAAATCAATTAGATCAGCCATGGAAAGATATTCAACAATGGTTGGGTAAGATTATCCTTCATACTTATGATGGATCAAACAAATGTTCAACTAGGTCTTAGTTATATATGCTGGACACTTCTCACTGAACCTGATGAATGAGGAAGAGGCAATCAAATTTGCTACCCTTCACTTGGAAGGAGTGGCACATGGGTGGTGGTACCATGGCATGGTCACCCAAAAACACAGCTATATTTCTACATTTGAAGAATTCAACCAAAAGTTAACTGAAAGGTTTGATAGGGAATATCCAAAGATCCATTTCAGGGAATTAGCCCAACTCAAACATTTTGAAAATATTGTCATTGATGTCAAAGATCTAGCATTTTTGGTGATAAAGGCCCCATTGCATTTAATAATGCTTTTAATAGTAATATCTTGGCTAATGTGTGTTAATATTTATTTAATATTAACGAATGTATTTTTGGTTGCATAAAGTTAAAATAAGGGCCCATGGAGAAGTCAAAGAGTCATGGGGTAAAGACAAAAGAAGAATGAGACACATTTTTCCATGAAGAGTCATTTTGAGGAATTCCAAGAGTCACCAAGTGAAAACAAAAGAGGAAAGACGCAATTTCTCATGAACAGACACTTTGAGGAATACGAAAAGTCACCAAAATAAAGACAAAAGAGGAAATGACACTTTTGCTTATGAAGGGTCACCATATGACTTCTTAAATGCAAGGATATGAAGGTTCATGCAAGTTTGGCATCATTTTCCATGAGGATTGAAGTGTCACAAAGGGTGAATGCCAAACATCATTTGGAAAGCTATAAATAAAGACTTGAGAAGCCATTTGTAATATGGAAAATAGTATGATTTGTAATTGTAATATCTAGCTTAGAAGAGCAAAGGAGAGAAAGGAAAGAGATATTGTAATGTGCTATCATTTGTTGAGAAAGCAACATTGAGAGATAGTTGTGTGGTATACACAAAAGGGGTTGGTGCTCCTGTGGGTTGGTGCTCACGAGTAGTTGCTGTGTTGGTGCTTAGCAAAGGGGTTGGTGCTCTTGTGGGTTGGTGCTCACGAATAGTTGCTGTGTTGGTGCTCAATAAAGGGGTTGATGCTCCTGCAAGTTGGTGCTTGCGAATATTGTAGTTTGAGTTGGTGTCATTCATATACTTGAGATTGTTCTCTTTGTTTTTTTTCACATTGGGTTTCCACGTTAATTTGGTGTCTCTCTCTATCTTGTGTGGTGTTTATTATTTCAATTTTATTGCATATCTTGAATGTATGGTTAAGTGGAATTTGATTAAGTGAAAGTTTATAAGATTTATGATATACTGATTCACGCCCCTCCCCTCTCAGTGTATCCCGTGCTTAACAATTGGTGTCAGAGCAGGTTCCTTTTGAAAAAGTTTTACAGCTTAATGGAAGATCAGGAAAACACGATCGCTAGATTACATGAATGATTTTTTACAAATAAGACATCTTTGTTTGATGGGATGAATTATGTTTTTTGGAGCATAAGAATGGAGACTTATTTGATGGCCCTTGGATTCGACATATGACAAGCAGTGGTGGAGGAATATGAAGAGCCGCAAACACTTGTAATTACTCCAATAGAAAAGAAGGCAAGTGAAAATACTGCTAAAGCTTTAAATGTTATTTTATGTGGTTTATGTGAATCTGAATTTGTTAAAGTTATGCAATGTAAATCTGCTTATGAAACTTGGGTAAAACTTGAGAATATTTACAAAGGTTATGCAAAGGTTCAACAAGCTAAGCTTCAGACTTTTAGAAGACAGTTTGAGAGTTTGAAGATGGAAGAAAAAGAAGATATGGCAAGTTATCTTTTGCGAGTTGATCAAATAGTAAATCAAATTCAAGGTCTTGGAAAAAAGTTAGAAGAGTCAACGATAGTACAAAAGCTTTTGAGATCTCTACCAATGAGATATGATGCAAAGGTTTCGGCAATCGAGGAAATGAAGAATTTAGCCAAGTTAAAGATGGATGAGGTTCATGGTATTTTCACGGCATATGAGATGCGGACTGAACAAGATAAACCCTCAAAAAGAGAAGCGGCTTTCAAAACATCAAAGAAAGAGAAAGCTAAGATTCAAGAATCAAGTGCTAGTTCCAGCGATGATGAAGATGACAACGGAGCTCTTTTCATTTGCAAGCCGAAAAGGGGCATAGGTAAATATCAAGAAAAAATACCTTTTAAATGTTTTATTTGTGGAAAGATTGGACATTTTTCAGCTAAATGCCTAAATAAGGGTAATGATGATGATGAAGAAGGAAAGTCTACATGCAAGAAGAATTTCAAAAGTAAATACAAGAAGGGATTCGAGAAGAAGAGTTTGTATTCTAAAGATCCTAGCTCAATCGAAGATAGTGGAGTCAGTGATTCAAAAGAAGAGATTCTATTCATGATCATACATAAAGACGCCTCTGCAAGCAAAAGTACAGATGATCAAGAAGAACATGATGAAGCCGAAGTGAATCTGGAAGAACTCATTTGTGCCTTAGAAGAGTTATAAGCTATTGAGAAGAAGAATCGAAGATTGAAGCACCAGATCGAGAAAAATGAAAAGGAGTCAAAGGAAATAATTGAAGATCTACAAGCACACTTTGAAGAAGCCAAGAAGAATGAAGATCTAACGGCACAATTGAAAATAGTAAGAAAAGAATGTGAAAGGTATGTTATTGAAATCGCTTTATTAAAAACAGATCTTGATAAAACAAATAAAACAATCAATGATAGAGCAGCCAATGATTCAAAATTTGAGAATAGCACTAATATGTTGAATAAGATATTAGAAAGCCAAAAGGCAATATCAGATGAGACAAGTATCGGATTTGAAAAGAAAAGAACTATGTTGAAGCTCTTACAAAAGAGGAAACAAAAAAGGAAGAAGTGAAGAATACAGAGGACATCTCAAACAAAAAAGGCTAGAGGGAACAAAGCTACAAAAGACAATTAGGTCAGAGATACACAGACAGGTCTTATTTTTTTTTATGGTTACTATTTTTATTGTAATGGATATGGTCATAAGAAATTAGAATGTCAAAAAAGAGCTAACAGTTTCAGAAATGAGAAAGAAAGTTATGTAGAGTCAAGCAAAAGCTACAACTCTTTTGCTCCTCTATCAAGCTTTGATGAAGAGGCCATAATATGTTACAAGTGCAACAACTTCAGACACATAGCTTGGTACTGTAGAAGCGTATTCGAGTCAGTCAAGAAGGAATAGAGTTTCAAGGCTCTATTCATCAAGAGAAAAGTTTAGACATGTTCATGGCAAAATGAACAACCTGAAGATTCTATGTTGGTTCAGACAGCTTTGCATGGAAGAAATGAAGATCAACGATGGTTCATTGATAGCGGATGTTCGAGGCATGACAGGAGACGAGTAAGTTCATAACTCTAAAGAAGATCAATGGTGGCATAGTGAAATTCAGAGATAAAACCACTGCCAAGATAGCTGAAAAAGGTACTTTGAGTTTGGATAATGGTTGAACCAAGACTAAGAATGTATTGTATGTAAAAGGTCTTAAGTATAATCTATTGAGTGTAAGTCAAATATGTGATCAGGGATACACATTAAAATTTTATGCAGAAGGTTGTGAGATTAGAAGAAAAAATTCAAATAAGTTTATTGCAGATGCTCAAAGCACAGGTAACAATTTTTATTTATTATCAAATATCTTCACAAAGACACAATCAAAGGACACATTCAAAGATCTGCAAGAGGAGTTGGGAGTAATTTTTTTTACTTCCTACCATTGAGATTTAGCATCAGTTGAGGGGGAGCTAAGTGTTAGCTTCAGATAGGCCCTTTGCCATTGATGTCAAAGGGGGAGAATAATAGATACAGGTACATGTGCATAAACATGTACAGAAAACAGGTACAAGTTGCTACAGTAAGGGGGAATTACTATATGTTTTTCAAATGATAGTATGTGCAGGTTTCAGGATGTGGCAATTTTAGTTTGAGGTTGTCATCAATGACAAAGGGGGAGATTGTTGGAAATATTGTCATTGATGTCAAAGGTCTAGCATTTTTGGTGATAAAGGCCACATTGTATTTAATGACGTTTTTGATAGTAATATCTTGGCTTATGTGTGTTAATATTTATTTAATATTAACGAATATATTATAAAATCAAAAGAAGGGCCCATGGAAAAGTCAAAGAGTCACGGGATAAAGACAAAAGAAGAATGGGACGCATTTTCCCATGAAGAGTCATCTTGAGGAATTCCAAGAGTCACCAAGTGAAGACAAGAGGAAGGGCACAATTTCTCATGAAGGGACGCTTTGAGGAATACGAGAAGTCACCAAGATAAAGACAAAAGAGGAAATGACATTTTTGCTTATGAAAGGTCACCAGATGACTTTTCAAATGCAAGGATACGAAGGGTCATGCAAGTTTGGCGCCATTTTCCATGAAGATTGAAGGGTCACAAAGGGTGAATGCCAAAGGTCATTTGGAAAGCTATAAATAAAGGCTTGAGAAGCCATTTGTAATATGGAAGAGAGTATGATTTGTAATTGTAATATCTAGCTTAGAAGAGGAAATGAGAGAAAGGAAAGAGATATTGTAATGTGCTATCATTTGTTGAGAAAGCAACATTGAGAGATAGTTGTGTGGTATACACAAAAGGGGTTGGTGCTCCTGTGGGTTGGTGCTCACAAATAGTTGTTGTGTTGGTGCTCAGCAAAGGGGTTGGTGCTCTCGTCGGTTGGTGCTCATGAATAGTTGTTGTGTTGGTGCTCAACAAAGGGGTTGGTGCTCCTGCAAGTTGGTGCTTGCAAATATTGTAGTTTGAGTTAGTGCTCATTCATATACTTGAGATTGTTCTCCGTGGTTTTTTCTCACATTGGGTTTCCACATTAAATCTGATGTCTCTTTCTATCTTGTGTGGTGTTTATTATTTCAGTTTTATTGCATATCTTGAATGTATGGTTAAGTGGAATTTGATTAAGTGAAAGTTTATAAGATTTATGATATACTGATTCAGTCCTCCCCCCCTCTCAGTATATTCCTTGCTTAACAAAATAGGAAGGGATGGTGGACAGCTACATTGCTATTTTTTAGAGATTATCCATGATGGTGCCGGATGTAATTGAAATAATACTGGTGGTATTATTTGTTGAAGGCTTGGTTGAAGCTCTCAAGGGTTTAATAAAAGTTTTTGACTCTATCTTTTCAGGAAACAATTAAGAGAGCCTTCAACCTGGAATCATCAGCTCCTAAGGGCAAATTTCTACCTGTAGGACAACAAAGGACCACTTTGTGGGTAGCCAAAACCAACATCTTATGGGAAGCCAATGACATCAACTTTTGAGCAACAAAAGAAACCTTTTCAACAAGGGGTTTCTTAGCAAAACGAGTTGCCACAAAACCCAAGTAAAGATATAGAAACCAGAAATGAGCTCAAAAGAAAGAAATTGTGCTTCACGTGCAAGGATCTATGGGAGCCTGGTTACAAATGTCTTGGGTGAGGTCAGGGACATTACATAGAGGTGATATCAAATGATGAGTTAGAGGCAGAGGAACCTGAACCAAAAATTAAGGAAGAAGGGAAGGAGAGAGTGATATAGAAACCAAAAATGAGCTCAAAAGAAAGAAATTGTGCTTCACTTGCAAGGATCTATGGGAACTTGGTCACAGATGTCTTGGGCGAGGTCAGGTACATTACATAGAGGTTATATCAAATGATGAGTTAGAGGCGGAGGAACTCGAACCAAAAATTAAGGTAAGAGCACCAAAACTTGAAAGAAGGGAAGGAGAGAGTTCAGGTGGCACCCTTGCCACACTTATTTCAAGAGGCACCTGTAATGCCCCCTTCAAGTTAGTCATTAGTTGTCAGTGGGATTAGCCTATCATTCTGACCCTCGTAGGCTAATGGGTTTGGACAGAGGGTTTTTTGGGGCAGTTACTTGGTCAGTTGTTGGCATTTCTCTTCTCCAATGTTCAGTGGGTTCAAGGTTGGCCTTCGTTTGGTGTTGCAAGACTTAGTTTTCACACTTACTATTTATAGTAAGTCATCAAGTCAGGGTTACTATTTATAGCAGAGCACCTGAACATGTGTTGGCAGAATCGATCCCGAAGTTTAGTTGGTTTGAAGAAGTAAGGTGTATTGCCTAAGTTATAACGTTTAATTATTCTTAAAGGTGACTCTCATAATAATAAACAACATAAGTTTATAAAACAACGTTATATTTACACTTTATGTCTTAACGGGGTCATGTTTACATTAAAAAAGGGCCATTTTTATAATTAATGACTTGGGCGCCAATTTCAAGACATTATTTTAATATTGCTAAAGTGCAAACTTAAATATCATTTAAATGATAAAAAAAAAAGCAAATGGGGATCAAACTTTTGAGAGAAGTATATTAAGAAGCCAAGGAAGAAATCGAGGCATCTCTTGAGCAATTGAATTTGTCTTTTATGAGTTCTTTGGCATTGGAGGAGAGAAACCAAGGGTTTCTGCATTTCTAGAGCTTTCAGGGATTGGAGAACTTGCATTCTTCATTGTGCTTGCTTTCTGAGGTTGTGCAACATCAGCTGAAGATTGTTGATCAGATTGGCTTCATCTTGAGGTCAACTTTGTGCAGATTTGAGGAGTTTCAACAAAGGGCTTCAAGTAGATTTCCCATTGTGGAAGGAGATCATCATAAGGGCTGCATTATTCATTGCAGGGCACATATTCCAAAGATCGTACCATTCTGATTTTACCAGCCGTACTATCCTTTATGCTTGGTGTGTTTCCTCTAGGTCAAATTGCCCTGGCTTTTTGACATCTCCCTTTCTCATCATGGGTGGCCTTATCAATGAAGGCATCTCAGGTAGTTTTTGAGGTGGAGAAAGCTTCATTTGCAGCAGGTCGATCATTGGAGGGTTTTGCTTATTGCTACCAGCCTTTCCAGATTTTCATGTATTTGTCCTTCTCTATTCCCGGGCATGCACTTGTATAATGCCCAATTTCTGTAGCACCATAGTTGCATAAGTTCCAGTTATAAAGGAGTTTAGAATTTGCATGCCAAGTGATGCTTAAATATCTATTGGCTGTAGGATTACATTAGCACATTACATTACACTTTCAGCTATCTATTTCATATTGGCAATATCATTCATAAGGAGTTTGGGTTTGCATATGAGATGTATGACAAAATGTCTCTTGCTGAAGTTGTATAATTGCATTAGCTTCAGTCATCTTGTTGCATTGGAAAATCCGAAATATACATGCATTGCATTCTAATTGCATTCAAAGTCTGTTGGCATAATCAGTCAGTTAGTTAGTTGGCCTTTAATGCATTGTATCATCACTCCAACATTAGAGAACAAACAGCAACGCATCCATCAGCTCAAGCAGTCTGCAAGACAAGTGTTTGACGAAATTTCCGAGTGTTGAAAACTGAAAATTTTAAAGGCCAGGTTAGCAAGGGACACTACAGCACCCGTGTTGCACTTATTTTCGGAGGCACCCATGCCACACTTTTGGTGTACCCAGATATTACCCTTTCCAAGTTGGTGGAGTTTGCAAGGTCATGAATTCATAGTGTTGATTGATAGTGGAGCAACCCACAACTTCATCGATGAGGGACAGGTAGTTAAAAGAGGTTTGAAAACAAAGGACATTGATGAGTTCAATGCTATCATAGTTTATGGTTTTACTATTATTTGCACCAGGAGAATTCAGCAGTTGGAGGTTATAGTTGTCAAACACAAGGTGTGCGATGAATTCTATGTCGTGGGCATAGGATAAACATATATGGTTTTAGGGCTGCACTGGTTACATTCCCTTGAGGAATTCACACAAAATTTATCAAATTATGGAGCTGAAATTCAAATTAGAAGGAAAAGAGGTAGTACTCTAATGTATTAGCCATAGTTCAAAATCTCGTTCTCGACAATTTCTTAGGAGGACAAATTTTGAATCAAATCTTGAGAATTTGTCGGCAACTTTATTGCTTCTTAAAAAAACATATAAATTCATAAAATAAACTTAAATTAAATATAAAACATTGTTAAATGACATGAGATTAATTTTGATTATTGGTCATTATTTCGAAAGAATGATCAAAAGCAGTAAATTTTGAAAGAACAATCCCAAATGGTAATGTTACAAAACGATCAAAATACATCTTTTTATAATGAGTAAAATACATGTTAAGACCCACATTAGCAAAATACTGGTAAGTCATCTTCCTCTTAAAATACCAATTTAAACAACATGATAATTATTTTAATTAAAATGTTGGGTAATAAAAGTGATTCTACTTTATGAGTATAGAGTAGAGCTATAATTGTTGTACCAATATTTATATCATCCATCCTTATGATGAAAGGTAAAACACGAAGATTAGACTATGAATAATATAGTCTTGCACAAAAATGTGTGCAAATCACTATAAATTGTGATTTTTTTTCCTTTGGTCATGCCCTAGTGATCTGTGCAAAAATTGCTTGTGGTGGTCACAACCTTAGCAACTGGAAATTTGCGATAGTTTGCAAAATCCATGTGCTAGTTTGTAGTCACGTCTTTGGTCTGTGACCTTCTAGTCTACAAATTCATCTTGCAAACTCATCTTCTGGTCTGCGTTGGTGGAAATCACGAATCACAAATTGTTCAAGTTTGCAATCGATTCTTCCTCATGCATTTGTTGTGTTCTACGTCTGGTTTGTGGTCTGCAAATCCTTCATTGATTACACTCGTCGGGTTTCTCCTTTCAAATCGCAATCTAGCCTACAACACGTCCTCCTTCGCTCCATTCTTCTCCTTGCAACTCATCATAATCTTTGTTAATGTTTCTACAAATCATGAAATCACAATAAACACTGTCTGCTCTTTCTCATGCCCTAGAGTCGACTTTGTCTCTATACTGCAACTTTCCAATGCCGAGATGACGAGGATTTCTCGGTGATTTTCGCCGAGTCATTGCCGATATTACTCGGTGAACATCACCGAGAAATCAAGGTTTCTCATCTCGCGAGAAATGGCAAGAAACGACGAGAAGCAATCGAGATTTGGATCAGTGATATTGGCAATGGAGTCTCTATAGTTGTCACAACCAAAAGGATGGAGAGTTCTTTTTGTAAAAGATAAGTAGCAGGGCAACCAAATGGTTGGCTTTAGAAGGCATTTGTAGCTTCTCATTTTATGATATTTGGTCTACTTTGGATCAACTTTGCATGGTGTTTGATTTTGCACTTCCGAAATTGCTATTGAGTAAAGAGTACCATCAAGAGTTGAGGAATTGTCTTAGATATATACTTCCTATTGAGGAAGTTATGGATACCACAAGACCTCAAGGAGAAGTTCAAATGAATATCATAGTAGTGCAGCATAAACATAGTGGAGTAACTTCAAATTTGGATATTTGTGCAAAGGATCATCAACAAGATATGAAGGAAGCAAGTGGTGATAGTATCCTATCATCAAATGTTAGAAGGAACACACTCAGGGCAGCTACGAGTCTGATTTTCAGCCGTGATGCTACTGTCATCATCATTTTAGCCATCCTAGTTCTAATTTGGATGAGATTCTAGTTGGTTTGTGGCTGCTATAACTTGTTTCCAGCCCATACAAAGTCTGGTTTATGCCATATTTTGGAGGGTACAACTTGCAACATTATGGTAGGACCATTGGAAATCAAGGTTTCGGTTATAAAGCTCTAATAAGTGTCCAATTTCTTCATCACTTTGGAGAAGTCAAGTAGAGCAACAAAAACACAGTGGTGAGTACATGTGGCAGCCGTTGGCCTTGTGGGAAGTCAGAATATGAAATTGCAAATTCCCAAGGATGATTTGGGATCTGGGTATTGCAAAGATTGTTAGATTGGGTGAGTCAAAGCAGTTGAACTTGTAATTGCTTGAGGGCAACCAATTTGGGGAAGGGCGGACTCTCATGTCCCCTTTTCGAAATATTTAATGAGAGAAATAATTTAATAATAATTCATTTAAGTTGTTCAAGTTGCTTTATTTTATAATGTGGAAAAATGACACTTAGGTGTTTTTATTAGTAAAAGGGGCCAAAAAACAATATTAATTACATGGCCAAAAAGGAAATATTTATTAAATGGCCAAAATGGTAATATTTGCCTAAAAGTGTTTTAAATGCTTTTAGGGTTAGGGTGAAATTGTAAAAGTGAAATTATACAAAGATAAGTGGGGCCAAAAAGATGAGTTATTCATGATTCCTTATTCATGATTGAAATTAGAATTGGTTCAACTTTTGCTTTTGAGGATGGAAACTCTCCATTGTACTTCAAATTTAAAGACGAAAGCCCTCCAATCTTATACTATAGCTCCATCCATGGGCTATATTTGAGCTTCATTTCAGTTTGACAGATTCACAAGGCAACATTTGTAATAGTGGATCAGTCACATCAGCTAGGGCATCGCCTTTTAGGAGGAATTCAGGGTTTTTTGAGGGATGACATCACTAGTGTAGGGGTTGACACCATCTTTTGGAGGTGTTGCAACCCGTCGTACAACAAAGTTTACCTTATAGGGTTTTGAAAGACTGATTTTTGCTTGGAACACCAACATCAGCGAGCTGGATTTGTGTTTTCGGGAAAATTTTTCATTTGCACAATCAGCGGTAATTTGTTAATTTGCAGCATAAAAATAAATAAATAAAATTGGTATTTGAGTTGTTTTTGATCTCCGCATTCAATAAAAATAAGATTGTCATTTTTAGAGGGTTTACCAAGGATTTTCAAACTACGTGTGTTTATTTCCTATAAGGGTTTATTGCAAAAATTAATATTTATTTAATTCTTCCCTAAGGGAATGTTTCAGTATAAGGGTTTTATTAAAAAAATCAGAATTTTGTTAATTCAGCTCTAAAGGGACATTTCATAGCACTTTGTTGATACAAGCAATATGGGTATCCTTGAGGTAAAGTTTGATGGTTGTGCGGTGATGAGTTGTATTTGATATACTTGATGTGATCATAAATCCAATTTTGAATTCAATTTTGTGTTGTGGCCTCTGTATAGGCAAGTTTCCATACATACATGAGAAGCAAGCACCAGGCAGCCACTTGATAGACTTTAATAAAATTTATGTTTTGCATTGCTCATATAGAGGTTACGACACTTAGAGAAGCCCAAAAGTATGTGGTCAAGATTGAATAGAAGTTTCAATGTAAAGGCAGGGTATAAATTATTCTTGCCAACAAGTTTGAATGAAAGAAAGACATGTGGATTCAAATATGATGATAATGAAAATTGGTGCACCATCCATAAGATTAAATGACACTCAAAAGGCAAATTTCGTCCTAGTCAAGCATTGTTGACTGAAATGTAGGCTCCAATTCTAGTTTTGAGACAATCACTTGTGCTAGATAACGGGAAGTAATTTGTGCAAGTGGATCCATGTGCTACTATTGACCATGTGCTAGTACTTCCACCACACAAGTACCACCCTCAAACCTAGAGGAGGAATAGCGTCGTTTCCATTCATAGTTATGGTGCTAGGAAGGCTCTACAATTTTAATTGTAGATAGTGGTGGTTTTTCAATAAAGGTGTCTTACACTATCAATTAGTTGAATCAGGGTAGGGGCATACACGTTAGGCAATAATGTTGCCTCTTATATGCAATCAAGACAGTTTGGGATGAAGTGTTGTGCGGTGTAGTGTTCCTAGAAGTTTGTGATGCTTTGCTCAAGCAAGAAAACAATTTTTTGAATAAAATTGTGATTATTGAAATTGACATTCGTGATCAACCTCGTGATCCCTCAATCAAGGTGAAGTAGTATGATAGGATTTCAGACTAGAGCTTCCTATATAGATGACTGTAGTCAAGTACATAATGCGAAACAAAACCACCATAGGAGAAAATATCAAATGAACTAGATGTTACAAACATTAATTATTGGTAATGCACCAATTTGAAAGCATCCGTAATGTGAGGGGTCTCCTTTTAAATGGCTGAGAATGTGTTTCCAACAGTGGATTGAACCCAAGCCCTCATTGTGATTTAAATTGTTTGTGTGCTTCCCAATAAGAAAACACGAGTGGATTGTCAAGAAGAAGGCATGGGCATTTGATTCTCCACCATACCAAGTTTGAAAGTGATTTCATTAGGATTGTAAATGCTGCTTAGAGTTTGGTGGCGGAATTTGGGGTGATGGGGCTAGCGGTACAGATAGGGAATTGTGGTCAGGACATGTACTTTTTAATGTTGGAAAAAAGAGCATTGTAGGTTAGCAACAATGTAATAATGGGTGAAAGTAATGGTTCCTATCAATTTTAGTAGATGTGCCTTTCAATTGTAGTAGCATAAGAAAAGAATATTGGTCTTGGAAAGAGGACATTAGAGAAAAAGGGTGTTCATCCATAGAACAATTTCAAGAGATAGAGACATACATAAAACTGCATGCACACAAGTGAACAATAAGAAAGAAAGGTTGTTTCAATGTGGGAGCAATATAAAGAAGGCAAGTGAAAATTTCCTGAATCTAGTGTTGCAAGTTGAAGGTGTGGTTTCAAGTTGGAAGCCACAATCTAGTTCAAACATCAACTTGAAGTTGCATCATAATGAATTGGAAGAACAAGGACAAATTATGAATCATCCCATTGTGATGGAAATTGAATGAAACAAGAGATAAAGAGGAAGAGCAAGTTATTTTGTTGGTTGAGAAAAAATGGGAGCTACCCCGAAGAAAGCTGGATTAAGATCACCGATTTCTACATGTTCATAATAATCTCAAGTAAAGGCCCTAAATATGAGGAATGTAACATGAAGTGTTTGAAATGAATAAAATGAAATGAAATGGTTTCAATTACGTCCACGAGACCGAATCCAACAACTCAAAGGTTCCTGAGACCCAACGTATCTTTTAGATCACTACTCTGCCTTTTGCTGAACTGGGTTAGCATCTCCCCCAATCTTTTTAATCCTTATTCGTCAAATATATCTACCATGCAGCCAACTTTTAAATTTTCCACATATTCGGTTCATACATCTGTGTATTGAGAGCCCTTTTTGGCCCTAATGTCCATTTTGAGGAAGTTTATGCCCAAGGAGTCAATGTCCAAGCCTAGAGTTCTAAGAAGTTGATGTCAGACCCGAGACTTCATGAATTGAATTGTGTACATTGAAAAATTGATTCTCCTTCTTGGATACCAAGAATTATTTTTCAAACCCCAAGAGTTGAAATTTGTTAGACAAGTGTTGAAATTTTTCATATCCTAGGAATTAAAAATTTTCAGACCCTTGGAATTGAAATTTGTCAAATGTTGGGTTTTGAAATTGTATGCCCAAAGTGTTCTTAAAAGTGGGTTTGTGAGTTAGATACTGGGATATGTTGGGATCAAGTTTGATATCAGTAATACGTTTGATGTAAGGAACAATCGAGACATCTAGATCAAGTTGGATGTTGGGATTAAGTTGGACATTGGGACCCAAAAGTTGAATGTCGAGAAGTCCTTGGGCAATAGAGAGAGGTTGGATGCTAGGGACTTGATAGTGGATGACAAGAACATAATAAGGGATGCTAGGAATGACGTCCTTAACCCAACAATGCTTAACCTCATAAATCAAACCCTTACGTTATTACCATACATGTTTTTAAATTTTTGGGTTGATTTTTAATGAACTATTTCTAGGAAGACTTTGATTTTGATGTTGTTTTTGGTGTTATTTTCGATAGAAAGAAGCGACAAAAATAAATAAAGGCTAGCCCTAAACACCACTCTCAAATCACAATAGGCTCCCAAGGTAGTTACCACGACTACTACCCCTACTTCTCTGGATGCATACACACGCCCATCAAATTCGTAGTGTTGGAGTGTCAATAGGGATGTTGGTAGGTATTATGGGGAAGGTAGGTGTTGACACAATTTTAGTATGGAATATCGTATACTTGTTTATGTTATGTATTTGTCTTACTCAAGAGTTATAATGCTTTATATACTTGAGTAAGAGAATAAATAATGATTAGCATATGTGTTCCGTGTGTAGTAAGAGTTGGTCAATAGGAGGAAAACCGTATATGTTGGGATCATGTTGGACATTGAGAGTAGGATGTAAGGAACAACCAGGACATAGGGAGAAACTTCGATGTCAAAGCAAGTTGGACGTTATGATCAAGTTGGCCATTAGGAACTTGAAGTCATATGTCGAGAATATGTTGGATGCTAGAGGAAGGTTGGATGCTGGGAACCTAGTAGTGGATGGCAAGAACTTGATAGGGGATGCTGGGAAAGATGTCAACAACCCAACAACACTTAACCTCATAAATCACAACACTACTATTGAATTACAATAGACTTTGGAGGGCGTTACCACCACCACTACCCCTACTTCTTTGGATGCATAAACACCCCCATCAAATTCTTATTGTTGGAGTGTCAATAGGGATGTTAGTAGGTCTTATTGGGAAGGTAGGTGTAGACACAATTTTAGTATGAAATATTATATACTTGTTTATGCTATGCACTTCTTCTACTCAAGAGTTAATATGCTTTATATACTTGAGTAAGAGAATAAACAATGATTAACATGTGGAGGAGTTTGTTTCATTTTTGGTTAGATACTTGGGGTTTCCTATATGTGTCCAATACAAGAGGTGGTTGTTTCTCGATGTCTAACTAAAACACCTCCGCTTGATCCATCATACTTGGGTTTGGGCACATATTGAGGGATATCTTGTGTGTATTCTCCTTATTTGTATAGTTGCTCATTCCGGGGAATATTTCTATTGTATATGTTGTGTTATATGAATAATTCAATAAAGTGACAAGTGTGGTTATTTCAATTTATATATCTTTTTTGGTTTGGTTGTGCATACTCATTTCCTATACTACATGAGAATCTTCTAGTCCAACCTTATGGTCTATGATAGACATATAGATGACTAAATCAAATGCCTCCCACCTACAAAAAGATGAGCAAACGGTGATAGTTAATCAAATGATTACACATCTCTTGTAAATATTCAAAGCATCCAAGTACAACCCAAAGCATCCATATTCATGGAATGAGAATCCACTAAAAATACAACATCATGAAAAAATATCTATTCATTGCTTTAGTGCTAAGTGACAAGATTCACCGAGTTTTGGGTTCAAATTTGAAATTCAGCAATTTATTTATAATGTTGAAAAGATTGTTCAAAATCATTGCAGTTCAGTATGGAATTCGTGTCGAGTGGGAAACAATATTAGAATTAAAAAACACCCACATCTATAAATTCGAATCGTTTTTCATTTGTATGCTTAAAAATAAAGACGTCTATTGTCGAGGAAACGTTGGGAAGGTTTTCAATTGTGTTGTTTGAATGTTTGGAGAGGTGCTAGCGCTGAGTGGCCTTGTGGAGGATTGACCGGCATCTACATGACCCGTTGTAGAGCCTATACGAGTTTACTGTTGTGCTCGAACCCTGCCATTTATCGTTCAAGGATGAGGAGACGGTGCTTGGCTACGAGTTTGTTAGATTGTTTTTTATAAGTATTTTTCTTTTAAACTTTGCCATTTACATTATATATATATATATATATATATATATATTTTTTTTTTTTAAATTTGTTTTTATTTTATTTTTAATATGATTTGTATATCAGTTTTATTTTTATAATCTTTTAAAGTTTTTTTAATTCGATTGTATTAATTCATTTTTATTTATTTATTTTATTTTTAATTTTAATTTAATTTAATTTTTATATTAGTTTGAAGTTTTTTAATTCGATTGTTTTAATTTGTTTTAATTTATTTTACTTTTAATTTGATTTTTATATATTTTTAAAGATTTTTTGATTTGATTTGTTTTAAAATTTTAAGTTTTAGTTTTATTCTTTTTTAATTAATATTTTATATTTATTAATAGTTTTATTTATTTTTGTATTTTTTATTTCGCTTTTTAATATTTTTTTTAAAAATTTATATTTATTCTACTTTGTATATAATTATATTTATTTTTTATTCATTTTATTTTTATTTTATATTTTTTAATTCAAAAATTTATTTTAATTTCTTTATTTATAAAATTTTATGTTTTTATATGGTTCAAAATTAAGGGCGATTTTTTTTTTCGAATTTTATTCATTGAAAATCTTGAATCGAATTTTATCCTCATCGAACTCAAACTCTAACTCGAACCTTGTCACTTAGCTTTAGTGAATGCAAATTGTTTTAAGCATATTTGGGGTTCCAAGCATTTTCCTCAATTGAATTATTTATGACCATTGCATCAGTAGAAGGCTCCTCAAATGCTAAAAAAGAAGCAGAAAAATTGAAAACTTTGTTAAACGGATTCAAGACACTAGATACATGACATCTTACAAAAAAGTGGTGCCAAGTAAAAGCAATGTCATGACAAGCATTGAGTATTACACAAGGGCAAAGTTGGTGGAAGGTATAGTATTTTTAAGTCGTTCTTGTTCTTGTATGGTTTGATTTTTCTACCTTTTAGGAGTTGGAGATAATGATCTTTTGAATGTATAATAATGTCACTATAATTATATGCTTTGCGAAGGATTACTTTGAATGTTCCTTTTTCAAAACATGAAATTCAGGAAGCTCTATTGTTGAATATTTATTTTGACATCGAGTGCATATGTATCCCATTTTCAGAATCACTTACAGTCAGCGAGGTCAAACTCATAGGTATATTAATTTCCACCATTTGAATTTTAACAATTTGGACAAAATAGTTGGAAACAAAGACATTCATATTAATATGAGTCAACATTGACTTAGTGTTCCAATGAGTTGTTGATGTTGTGCCATCCTTTGGGTACTGTAAAGTCAATGCTATATGCTTACCCAGGGTGGTTATGCTGGTGAAAGCCACTAAGGGTATTAAATGTTGGAAAATCCCCAAGTCTGATCTATGATTTCTGTTGGAAATTAAATGCAGATTTATTCTTATCCATGCTGCAACTACTTGAATTTGAGAAATGGCAGTGGTTTAGATTGTGATAGAATTTGAATTAGAAGTATCACAGTACTTGCAAACCATACATAGCTAGAAAGGAATAAAAAATCACACACTACAAAGGATTTTAATGTGGAAATCCCAGCTTGTGTAAAATGAGCTAGAAGATAGTGGCAACTGCACATCTTCCATCTTCCTCTGCTATCTCCTATCTTCCTAAGGCTATGATGGAAGAATTACAAGCTACATATAAAGTTACAACTATGATAGACTGTCTTACCTCCCATGTTCATTCACCAATTCACTCCTACACTCTCGTTGATCATTTTTCCATGATTAATGATGTCCATTGCCTCTCTCACAACCATTCTTATACATTCTTGGAGATGTCCATTTGAGAACCAAGCTTTTGAAATGCTTAAAATGAGAAGATCAATTGTTTCATGTCCTTACCCTGACTGTTTCGTTGATGCGAGCGAAACTGCTGCTTAATGTAGAACAGTAGTTTCAAAATCACCCCTTATGTTAAGGGGCAATTGTGCCACTTAAGCGACGGTTATGAAACCACCGCTTAAGCTGCAAAACCACCCCTTAATGTAGACCGGTGGTTTTGTCACTACAAAATGTCTTTCAACTTCTGGAGGCCATATCTTTTGCATATGGAATTGAAATCACTTGCCATTTTTTTAAAGTAACTTTTCAAGAGGAATATGCAATCACATTTGGATTTTGATAGAATATTCTCTGTTTCACCTTCATGAAGTAGATAGTGTTTTGTTTGGAGTAGCAATGCACAACGTTGCGTCTCATCAACTTCCCTTGTTTTGTTGATCCCACTTGTCCTTGGTTTCCATTAGAGTTATTGATGACTTACGTGGATCCTTATGGATCAAAGTCAGCAATGTTGGTGAAATTTGCTAGAGCTAATAAATGTTGGTATATTCAAAGGGATAAGTAGATGGCCCAATTTCACAATGAATTAAAGGGACAATTGATTATAAAGAGCAAACATTATATTTGGGTTTTATGTGCGCCATTGGATATTTTGTGTTTATCCTTTATTGATGGTGTGGCATAATGTGCAAATGGAATTGAATATATGTGAAAATCTGATCATGGTATTAGAGATGGTTGAGCCTTAATCTAAGGAATGAATATGTTTGTGAAGAAGTGTAAGCATGGTCGTACAAAAGTGGATGATGTTGATTGACTTATACAAGTGGAAACTTATCTCAAGTGGTCAAAATCCTCTTTTGATATCAGAAATTAAATAAAGGACTTTATCAAAAATATGTGTTTGTGGGCTATTCTCCTTTAAAGAACAAATCCAATGCATATTTGTTTACTCAACTTTATTAGCGTATTTCAAAGATACCAGCTTCAAGGTTTTATGGCATCAAGCCTTTTATTAAGGATTGCAAAAAATTTGTTGTGGATTTACAAGATTTATTTTCACCTTTGTTTGGTTTCTCTCAGACTCTCAAGAGCTTTCTGAAATGAATTTCTATGCAAAACTTTGACTTTGGATGAAAAATTTGAGCAAAACAAGGTTTTCTTCTCTCAAGATAACCACGTAATTACACTTATTTTCTGTTTTTTTACATATATTTTTAAAAATTTGAAAAGGCTACAATAGACTCGACATGCATGTGGAAAATGGCATCTTAGAATTGTTAAAGGATTCTACAGCTACCCAAATTTTGGTATTTCTAGTTTTTTTTTTTGTCATTGAAAATTTTAGGAATCAATTGCAGAAAGAAGGGTGGACTGGGTTTATATGCAAACATGGGTATCCGAACTGGGTTTATATGCAAACAAGGGTATCCAAACAAATGAATTGTTATCCAACTCTTGAGAGGTCCAAAAAACCATGTTGGGATATCCTTAAAATTAACACTAGCATTGTTGTTTGGGCAGAACATTTGTATTTGGTATGGGCATAGTTGCCAAGAGACAAGTATGGGGATGGGTATGGGTATGAGGGGACGAAGCTGAGAACAGGTACACCACTTTTCAGAAAAATAGAAGATGGGTACTCAGAGACGGTAAAAAGATATATATATTTATATATGTAAAATATAGAGAAAAAAATATTATACGGCCTATTGTAGACATAGAAAAAAAAATAACTCTTTAAAGTAAAGAGATTACATGACGACAAAAGACGAGTAATTATTTTGAAATCTGTTTTTGATATCTCATTATATATAGGGTCAAGAGTAATATATATATATATATATATATAAACACTGAAATGCAAGTCTTTGAGATGAGTACTGGTCTCCAAAACGAGTCATAGTCGTGGAGATGTGTCTTTGGTGTTAGGAGACGAGTCTCCATGCAACACTAGGTATGGGTTTTCAAAAAAATAAAATGGCTAATTTTCTACAAGGATTTTGTTTTCACAGTTTGGTTTTGAGTTTGTTCTTGAGTTACATCACCATTTTAGCCATGAATCATGGACTTCTATCAATCTGAATATAAGTGTACATGACCTAATTACAACCTTTGGAGGAAGAAAATGGAGTGAGGGTTGTAAAACTGTGGCTTATGTGGTTTCATCAATAGTGATGAGAAGGAACATGTTGATGCAAACGAGCAAGATTAGTGGTGTAATATGTAAGATATTGCTCTTGGGTAGATCGAACTTCATGTCTCTAAAGAGTAGTTGTGTAATATTAAGAACATTGAATTTTCTAGGTTTACATTGAATTGCTTAGGGGTGCATGGAAGGTGTTTGAGAAGCTCTTCAATATGCAAAGTAAGGCCATCCAACATGAAGACAATGTTGAGTCATTTGTAGAGGTCAGTTCGGATATAATTGCTTGAGAAGGACAAGGATATGCTGAATCAGAAACTTCTTAATCAGAACCTGATGACATATTTTGTTGAATTAAGAGGTGCTCAGTTTCATATAAAAAATAGAATTGATAGAAATTTCAATCTTGTTACAGCTCTTTGGTCAATGTATAATGTTTGGAGTCATAGAATTGATGTTATAACACTATTGTCTATATCTCAGAGTCTCATTGAGCAATGAGAGAGAGAACAAAAACTTGAGCAATTGCAAGAGGATCAGAGGGAGGGTCCACATATTCAGCAGAAGATGGTGTTGACTCTTCATATGGAAATTATGCAAGAGATTTAGGTTTTTTTCCAATGATGATATTTCTTCCACTTTTTAAGTTATTTCCATGATGTGCTTCCCCTGTTGTATCCTTTGTTGATGAAGATTTGGTTGTCACTAATGAGCAGTCTTCTCTTGGCATTGGTGAATTTGAAAAGAATACAGAAGGTATTGTTTCCAAATTACTTGGTAATCTTGGACGCTGTATTGACACTCCTATTGAACTGGAGATTAGACTACAACCTGCAAACCTGCTTTAGCAAGTTCCTGAGTGGAAGTGCTTGTTGGCAAATGAGAAGATTGAAGAAGATAAAGAACTGGCATATGCAGAAACTATTGTACCATGAAAACCTGCTGAGGAAGTTTTAGAATTAGTTTAGAGCCACAATGACAGTTTAGCCCCCAATTCAACATCAAAATGACAAATCTTCCGTGTACTTAAAAAACCTCCAGCCCACATGGGCTTACATAACATTTTGGAGACAATACACAGATTATTAGAGTCTGAAGCACCCTTCCGTAAAATTTCTCCTTGAATCCTCTCCATTGCAAGTCTTTGAGGAACAAGTGCCATCGGACAAATATAAGTAGGCCAAACCTGATAAGAAGACTCAAAACAGCTGATTTTTTTCTCACAAAGGTTAGCAGTCTGTCTGTCCTTGGATAATTTTTTACCTGAAATATAACAGATTTCCAATATTTAAATTTGAATTGTCCCTGTATCGCTGGAACCAAGTTTTTTCTGTGGACATTTTGAAATGTCAAAGTCTAACATGCAACTAATTATTCTTTGGCAGGAAAGAGTTATTCTAATGAATATATTTGTGTGGTCTTTAATGATAATTTTTCTTGATGCTAAATTGTACAAATGTATCTTCCATTTGGAGGCTCTATCTTCCAAGTATATAACTCATCCCATGAGCAGTGTATTATTTGCAAATTGAAGTTGTATATGAGCTTTAAAGGAGGCTGTTATATATAATCAAATGATTTTTTCTTCTAGCTTTGCAGCAATGAGAACCTGCTTAAACCTGTAGCTTTGATAATATAGAGATATGGTGAAAGTGGGTACCCTGGCCTTGGTCTTCTAGTTGGTTTAGTGCAAAGTATCCTGTATCCTTTGACTTCAGCGTCACTGATTACCAGTAAATAGTGACAAAGTAGCAATTTTTTGTTGATCATTTATTATTACCCAATACTTTTGTTTCATGATAATTAATGAGGAAATACAGAGAAGACTGCAGTTCAAGCGAATCTTGTATTCTCTCCACTGTTTTTTATAATTTTTGTGAAAATAAGGAATTGACTCTCAAAATCAATTGCTTGATAGGAATTCTGCTGAACTAGGAGTTGAAGGAGGAGATCTTGAAGCAACTACTTTGGAAGAAATATTTATGAAATTTCAAGGTAATGATATGTTTCTTGATTTTTTGCTTCCTAGGTGAATTTCCTCTAAATATTTTACATAATATATTCTTGAAAGAATTTTAGCACCTTGAAAATTGCTTTTCATACTGGCCATCCATCATTGAGGATCCAACCAATAAATCTCTGAGTACAAAAAGCATTAAAGGTGCATCATTAAAAAGGGAATAGTGAGACAGATAAGAAAGGATTCAAGAGAAACATTGCCGATGGGAATCATTCATGTCCCAATTTTTAGACGTGTTGATAATCTTGTAGGAAAAGTATTGTGTATTTATCTATATGCATTGACGAAGTTAATGAAGGGTTATCCTCGCAAAGATAAATCTGCAAGATGTAAATATCACACTTCTGTCCGTCTATCAGTCGATATTCTTATTTGTCTATAATACTTTAGCGTCCCTGCAGAAATGTATTATGTGTCCTGTATATCTCGCTAGTTGTAATATCAGCCTATGTAAAAAGTAACATCAAATCTTTATGCCATAATTTTCAAATGATATAGGATAATGACTAAACAGATATGTAGGAGAACACATGAATTGTGACAGACGCTATGGTTTGCAAGTTGCAACTAAGGAGATGCAGATTGCAGATTGCAGATTGCAAATTGTAAACTTACACTATTAGAGATTTGCCCAAGATGAGTAGGAATATTGATTGACAGATTGAAAAATGTTTAGTTATATATAAATTTAATTATGCAGGCATTTGTGTGTGCATGCAAAGCCAACTAGGAAATGTGATGTAACCTGAGGATCTTGTGTGATATTGAGCTGAGATGAATTTTGACGTCCTTTAGGCCAAATGGTTCCATAAGACCTATCAAAGTGTATCCAATTATTTAAATTATTGGTGCCCATGTTTCAAATAAATATCCATGCTTTCTTTGTTTGTCTTGATTTAAGTCTTCATGTACTTCTTTTATTGTCTTGATTGTGACGGCAATATTTATGTAGGTGTGCTTGATATCATTATATATTGGGCATGTTAAAAGGATGTGTATTTCATCTTCTACTTCATTTGTGTTACACTTGTTACAATTTATTTGTTTGCCAAGGTTTTTTTTGGGTGTGGCTGCCTACTGGTTTCATTGTGTAGGTCATTTTTTTTTAATAGGTGAGGGTGGGATTGGAGGGCTTCCATAGGCCATTGCATACCTTCATCAATTGAAATCACAGAATCCATGCGCAGCATGTCCGCTTCAGTTTTTCGACCTCTACATCTGCTTGTGGATCCACAATTTGCTATTTTTTAATGTAGTATCCCTTGCTAGATCTGATGTAAATTTTCTGTTTTTGTACCTTCGAGAATTTTGTCAAACACTTGTCTTGCAAAGTGCTGTCAGTTGGTTTGATGATGGTTTGTTTGATCTTC
The DNA here is from genome assembly GCA_037957365.1 of Torreya grandis. Lineage (NCBI taxonomy): Eukaryota > Viridiplantae > Streptophyta > Pinopsida > Cupressales > Taxaceae > Torreya > Torreya grandis. The sequence continues at coordinate 2,177,971 of JARHVA010000520.1, forward strand.
TTTTTGGTATGATGATGAAATGCATTAGAAGACTTCAACTAACCATGCCCAAAGACTACAAGTGCAATAAGAATGTAAATGCAAGTATTTTTATGATTTTCCAATGCAACTAAGTGAATGATATTCATTCAAATATTCTGTTACAGCAGTATGACATTTTGTCAAACATATGTCATGCAAACTCCAAACCCTTGTATTACTGCCATGAACTTGAGTGCGATTACAATGTAATATTTCCAATGCAATAAGTAAGCTAATATGCATCTACAACTCATGGACATTTAGACAAACATTTCTCATGCAACCTATCTATGCAAAGGAACACCTACATCAAGTAAGCATTTCGACAAACACTTTGTGTGCAAAATCCTTATGGAAATGAGAAGCTACAACAACTAGTCAATTTGTCGAACACTTTCAATACAACCCCCAAACTCCTCAATATTGATTTGCAAGTGATAATATGACCAATGACTCCAAAGCTAATTGCTCTTATGCTGGTGTGATTTACTAAGGCAAAGACTACAGACTGATATGAAATGTGCAAGCTTAAAGGAACCTGGAATCAGAAGATGGAGCGATTATTGGCTTCAATATTCCTTCTTTCTCTGGCTGATCGACTTCACTATGATGCTGTGCCTCAAGTAAAATGTGCCACGATTTTTCTAGACTTTAGCTGCTGATAAAATGGGCTCACAACAGTCCATAAATTGCTGATGAAAATCCACAATTCCTTCACCAAGGGCAGCGCTCCCAAGCCGTACAAATTGCTGCGATCTCAATAACAAAGATGCCACGATTTTATCCGTAGCGTTTTCAAGAAAATTGAATTGTTTCCTAGCTGCCAAGAAATCTACTTCTATATGCCCAACATTGATAACAAATATGAGATAAATCGAAGTAGTCAAGACTAGAAATTCTTCTTCAAATCGATTGCTTCAATGTTCTCAAAATTTGGTCCAAGACGATTAAATTTTGGCAATAATCGAACTACAAGCTATGAACCCCTCTTTCCAATGAAGTTGCAGCAATACATCAGCTACTACAACTCAAGGATGTAAAAATAATGGTTGCAACAATATCTCAGCAGTTGCAAGTGAAATGATGATGCAATAATAAATCAGCTATTGCACCCAATCAGCGTAATACTTAGAATTGCAATAATACAACTATTGCAATTGAAAATCTTCTCAATGAAGTACAAAGTAGAAACCTTGGATGGATTCGTCAACAACTCCAGCTAGGGTTGATCTCCCACAACCGAACTTGGGACTCTAGAGTCTTCAAACCCTTGAGCAAACAAAGCATTCAAGTGTTCTTACCAAATTGGTAATGAGAAATGAATTCCAAATCAAGTATGCCCAAATGCTAAGCCAACAGTTCCTTATAAAGATTTCTCATTGACTTTTCAGGAAGCTTCTAGAAATAATATTATTTATTCCTTTATGTGACTTTATGATATAATATTTATTTTAAGTCACTTTATTAAATTAATTAAATATAAAGTCATATTTTAATCTTACTTTATTGAAATAACTTTATAAATAATTAATTTAATACTTACTCCGTTATTTCTTCTGTTTAGCTTTCGAGAATAAATAAGGGCTAAACGTTCATCAAGGTGGCTATCGAAAAGGGGACATGACAGTCCTCCCTTCCCGAATTTGCTTGTCCCCAAGCAATTGCAAACTGGGATCCTGAAGTCTACGTTCTCCTGCCCACGTGGCATCCTCTATTGGCAGACCGCTCCATCTCACCAAATATTGCCTAACCACTGTGTTTCTCAATCTCCTTTCCTGGGTATCGACAATCTCTTCAGGAATTAGGACCAAATGTCCTTTCTCATCAATCGGTGGCAGCTCCAAGGAGGTAGTAACCTGCTGTCCTAGTGCCTTATTGATGCACAAAACATGAAATACATTGTGTCCTACTGCTCTCCAGCAGTTCCAACTCATAGGTTACCTCCCCAACACACCCGATGATCTTGTAGGGTCCATAGAATTGAGACTTGAGTTTCCTCGCACTACTCTTCCTTAGGGAAGACTGCCTGTAAATCTGTAACCGAAGGTAAACCAATCTCCAACTTGAATCCGGTGCTCAACTCTATGCCCATCAGCATATGCCTTCAACTGTCTGTGTGCCACCTGGCAGCTATCAGGGAGTGCTTGCAAGTTGTACTGGTTCCCCTGAAACCAACACTTAGCCTCAGGAGTTCTATACTCCCCAAAAGCCAAGCCAGTATCTGACCATCTGAATATCTCCTGCAACAAGGCACTCAGGAACTCACTGTCTCTGTCACCACCTAAGTATCTCAGTAGCCCATGCAAACTAGTGATCTCTCTAAAAAACAACTCTGCCAACCAAGCACTGTGGTGATGAAACTCGGGCATCCATAAACAAACTCTGCCTAGATCCCATGAAGAAGCTGGAAGTCCATCAATCTCAACACCAACTGACTTCCACTACACCAATCTGATAACCCCTAGAGTCCAGTTGACCCAAATCTCAAACCCCTGCATCTGCGTGCCTCTGAATGGAGAGAACGAAGTATGATACTTACCAAACTTGGACTGTGAACTCGTATGCCTCTTATTTAGCCCATCTCTGTGGCAACAAGGTCATAGTCAAACCCTGTGTATGTGGGCTGAAGGGAAACTATTGAGCACACCCCATGATGCAATCGAGGTGAAACTCTCCTGCCTGCGCTTATGGAATACTAGAGTCGTCATGCGTATCCCATCCAATACTGCCATCATCTGAAGAAGACTCACAACTCACAACTAGATGAGTTGGTGTTGCAGCCATGTCATCACAACCCTGTGTAGCCCTGTTAACAAGACCTCTATCAAATAGCTATTGCAAGTGTCCTGGCTCACTATCAGGAGTGGGAAGAATACCATCATGAATGCCATATATCCCCTGAAAAGAGGCTGGAACAATACCATGATCCAGCGTGCAAGACTGAGAAGAAACCGTCTTCTTCTGACAAGATTGACCAATGTCAATCTCAAAAGTACCAATATAGAGCTTGGTGCTCAAATTTGCAATGATGCCTGAACCTGCAGCCTCAACTGATGTATCTGTAACATCAACGATCTATTCCACACTGAATGGTCTCCTGCAGATGTGAAAGATGCCCCATGAAGGTGCATAAAAACATATACCAACATTTGTCAAGCTGCTGGCATAAATCAAAACAACGTGTAACTTGTGAATCAAGTCCATGATGGAGCAAAAAGTATCTCTACTGCCCAAAGATGAGAACTCATCATCACTCCATCCTTTAACTTCAAAGTGACTATCCCAACGTCCCCCATCTATCTCAACAGCTGCTGCCCTCAAGGTGTACCCTGACAAAAATCCAACCAGCAAGGTAGGGCAGCCATCAATCAATGAAGTGGAAGGTAAAACCCAAGAGGGTGGTGTTGGGATACTGCTTTCAACATGTCTTTTTACAACCCATCATCTAAAATCAATCGACAACTCAATCATGTACCTCTCAAGATCAAGAATGATGCACCCATCTCCAATTGACTCCTCATGACTATCCAACACACAAGGTACTGCACCCATAACTTGAGTGTGAATGCTAGGAGAACTCATGTTGCTATCTTCATCAAATTTCCTGTCTGCCATAGATGAATGAGCCTTTGTTGTATATGATGACTTTCGAGCCAAACTCAATTCCAAGCAAAGCTCATCAACATGAATCTTTGATTCCTGAAGATCCATCCGAGTCATCGTCAATGAATCGCTAGTGACCTGAAGCTCGTGGGAGAACTTATCAACTTCCTCTTCTTTCCTCATCAAAGCATCTGAATAGATCTCAACAACGCTGAGAAGGTGGTCACGATCTGAAAGGTGTAAATAATTTGTCTTCATTGTTCCCATACCTTCTTTGACTTCCTACAAGATGTCACGAGAAGACTCTGCTTCATCTCCTTTTTGTCTTCTCTCCAACTAAACCGTCCAAAAGTGATTTTCAATCAGTTTGTGCATTTTGTCATGATGAGATAAGGATGCCACAATCTCATCCACATTCATCTTCAACTGGTTCCTCCAATTGTGTGGACTATGGGGTGTATGATTAGCTTCTCCTTCACATGAATAAGCATCTGATTATTCATGAAGTGCTTGAATCACCCCACTATCTTCTCCAGCCAAGTCCTACATACATTCCTTTTGATTTGGAATTAGGTCAGCATTAATTCCACCTGTAAAATCGTCAATGCCCTTATCAAGTGTCTCAACACAAGTGGGCTCAGGTTGTTCTATGATCTCGTTCTTCAATTCAGCTGCTCCACTGGATGATGGCCTGTTCTCCTCAAGCAGAGAAGATGGAATTGGTAGACCAAATGAGATTAACTCTTGTACATTCAAGAGTTCCCTGAACTTCTCAATTTTTCATTTAACCAACTGTTTTGTGAGATCATATGCTGCAGTTGAAACATGTTTCCCTTTTCTCCAAATGATTAACAATTCAGATTGCAGTTGTTTGCAAATATCATCCTCTTCATCAAAGATCATGGACAAGATAGTGAACATACTTGCCTTCACTCTGTCCGAGTGACGTTTCTTGATTCCCGATATGAAGCAATCGAATAGCTGGAGGATAAGACCATCATGATCAAACATGATAACACATGACCGTAGCCCTACCATTGTTTCTAGAATCTTAACCCTCTTATTGAAAGTAGGGCTTTTGATGTCACGTATTCCCTGAAAGCTTTCAATCATCAATTGCATAACTTGCTTCATTTTGCTACTTTCATAAGGCTCTTGTGGATCTATAATCCTCATGATTTCACTAATACAAGTGACAACTGCAAGTCTAACCTCTTCATCGTGATGTTGCAAAAGTTATGGCTTATCCAAAGAGTGTACCAAAGGCAACAAAACCGTACGCATTGCTTGAGAAGGTGACTGTCCCCTCGTACACAAACAACTTTCAGTTTCTTCCAAAATGTTAAGAAGAGATACCTTGACTTGCGGTAAGAATTTCAACATGTCACCATTAAACTTCAATCTTTCATGAAATTTTTGATGGCCTACTGTTCTTTGTTCTATTTTTCCAATCTTTCAAACATATAAGTCTGATGTTGCTTTATTGCTTCCAACCTAAACATATGTTGTTCCCACAAAGTTTCCATTGGATTGCTAAAAGTAGCCAACTAAAATTCTGATATGTAAATGATTAGCTAAAACAAATCCAATCTACCCAACATGGTGGCAAAGTTTTTAGCTCTGATACCACTATAGCATCTCTTGCTAAATCTCATGTAAATTTTTTTTTTTTGTACTTTTGAGAATTTTGTCATACACTTGTCTTGCAAACTGCTGTTAGCGGGTTTGATGATGGTTTGTTTGATCTTCTTTTTGGTAAGATGATGAAATGCATTAGAAGACTTCAACTAACTATGCCCAAAGACTACAAGTGCAATAAGAATGTAAATGCATGTATTTTTATGATTTTCCAATGCAACTAAGTGAATGATATTCATGCAAATATTCTGTTACAACAGTGTGACATTTTGTCAAACATATGTCATGCAAACTCCAAACCCTTGTACTGTTGCCATGAACTTGAGTTCGATTACAATGTAATATTTCCAATGCAATAAGTAAGCTAATATGCATCTACAGCTCACGGACATTTAGACAAACATTTCTCATGCAACCTATCTATGCAAAGGAACACCTATAGCAAGTAAGCATTTCGACGAACACTTTATGTGCAAACTCCTTATGCAAATGAGAAGCTACAACAACTAGTCAATTTGTCGAACGCTTTCAATGCAACCCCCAAACTCCTCAATATTGATTTGCAAGTGATAATATGACCAATGACTCCAAAGCTAATCGATCTTATGCTGGTGCGATTTACTAAGGCAAAGACTACAGACTGATATGAAATGTGCAAGATTAAAGGAACTTGGAATCAGAAGATGGCAGCGATTATTGGCTTCAATAGTCCTTGTTTCTCTTGCTAATCGACTTCACTATGATGCTGCGCCTCAAGTAAAATGTGCCATGATTTTTCTAGACTTCAGCTGCTGATAAAATGGGCTCACAACAGTCCATAAATTGCTGATGAAAATCCACAATCCCTTCACCAAGGGCAGCGCTCCCAAGCCATACAAATTGCTGCGATCTCAATAACAAAGATGCCACGATTTTATCCTCAGCTTTTTCAAGAAAATCAATTTGTTTCCTAGCTGCCAAGAAATCGATTTCTATATGCCCAACAATGATAACAAATATGAGATAAATCAAAGTAATCAAGACTGGAAATTCTTCTTCAAATCGATTATTTCAATGCTCCCAAAATTTGGTCCAAGACGATTAAATTTTGGCAATAATCGAACTACAAGCAATGAACTCCTCTTTCCAGTGAAGTTGCATCAATACATCAGCTACTACAATACCTTAGCCGCTACAAGTGGAACGATGATGCAATAATAAATCAGCTATTGCACCCAATCAACTTAATACTCATAATTGCAATAATACAACAGCTATTTCAATTAAAAATCTCCTCAATAAAGCACAAAGTAGAAACCCTGGATGGATTCATCAACTACTCCAGCTAGGGTTGATCTTCTACAATTGAACCTAGTATTCTAGAGTCTTCAAACCCTCAGACAAACAAAACATTCAAGCTTTCTTACCAAACTGGTAATGAGAAATAAATTCCAAATCAAGCATGCCCAAATGCTAAGCCAACAACTCCTTATAAAGATTTCTCAATGACTCCCTAAGAAGCTTCTAGAAATAATATTATTTATTCCTTTAAGTGACTTTATGATATAATATTTATTTTAAATCACTTTATTAAATTAATTAAATATAAAGTCATCTTTTAATTTTACTTTATTGAAATAATTTTATAAATAATTAATTTAATACTTACTCCCTTATTTCTCTTGTTTAGCCTTCAGGAATAAATATAGGCTAAACGCTCATCAAGGTCACTATCGAAAAGGAGACATGACATTTAACTTGGCTTCAGACTACAAAATAGTAAGAATATTTGTGTATGCCAAACAATCCTCTTCCTCCTTCTGGACCTCATCTTCTTCCAACTCCTATGGCAAAGCCCCGTCTTTAGAATCAAAATCTAGCCACTCCTGCCACCTTCTAAAGGAGCCGGAGAAAAAATCTGTCCAACCCCAACCATTGATTCTGCCCTTCTGTAGGCTGCAAATTCAGATACAACCAGGATTATTGTGCTGGTCTTCTAACCCTCAGCTTGTGAGGAGCAACTCTCCACCCTGCAATTCTCCTATCCCTTTGAGGATGCAGATACGTTACCTACCAAACGAGAGGCCCCACGCACATGCTGAGTCTAATCTCCAACTGATGTCTAGGAAATCTTCCATCTCAACTACTGGATAGCTAATTTTATTTATCCATTTTCTATGTATGAAAAGTGTTGTATTGCAAAAAAATCTTTGGTGTGTGCTATTGCTTTTTGTGATCTAGAAGATTGGAACGAAAACACCTAAAAGGCAGCCCCTCAAAGTTGATAAATTGGACCTAGTTGCCTTTGGAAGATACCACCTTGATGGAATGAAACAAGGGTTTAGAAAGATCTATATTGGCGTAAATCCTGAAAAAATTGGTATGAGGGGGGCTCGGAACATCCTCAATCTTAATGAAAATTCCGAATTTGTTGATTGATTGCTTTATCAAAACAAGGTCCCCTAAAACCAAAGGCAAGTTGTACAATGAGATCTAGACTGGAGCCTTGGTGACAACAATTGTTGATCAAAAAAGGGGTTCCATGGGCACAAAGTCATTCCCCGCTGTTCAATGAACTAGGGGTCATTGACCCAAATAAAGTCTCTATCCTTTGCTATTTGGAATTGAATCAGGGAGAATACATTTGCCAACAGGGAAATCTTGGGCCCAAAAACCATGCTTCAAATTGTTTTCATCTGAGGTGTAAAGATCTCCAAGGAGGGGTGCTTCCCCAAACATCTTTAAATCAAAGATTTACAACCCGTTTTCCTTTCGAAAATTTGCAAAATATCCTCCTCAGTCACCATCTCTAGTACCTCCTCAAAAGAAACCAAAGGAACATCTCATATCGAATGAGAAGCTAGAACTTCCTAAGTCTTTGCTGTCACTTCAAAAGAAGACTTTGTTTGAGAACCAAGGCTAGGATGCTCGACAGAAATGCTAGTGTTTGTATCTCCAACCCCTACCTTTGCAGAATCATAGGGAGAAGGGTGCTGGAATAGAACGGGGGAGAGAGAAGGGTTGTTGCAGAATTTTTGCCCTATAGAAGTCACCATAGCCAGGGAAAAGGTTGTGAGCATTAGGGCATTCCAAAAAAAAAAAAAAATTCCTCTCCTGCTATCTTATCCATATTCCTAATAACCTTAGCTGCCTTCTCCTTCTCCACACTGCGCTTTGCAAAAGATTTCCCAGCTGTCCAAGCCCTCTGCCAATTTTTGAAAATGCCTCTCCTTGATCACAGACCCTGCCTTCTTTCCCTCAATCTTCCAACCTAAAAAACCCTGATGCTACTGATCGCCTCATTTTGCCTGCCTCTGCTGCTTTCGCTTGCCATTACTTCCACTGTGTAGTTCTCTCCTAGTTTTGATGTCATTATTTCTTTTCTTGAGGCTAGTTACCTCATGCAAGTAGGTGGGATGCTCTAGTTTATGGTTTATAATAATCTTATAATACTAGATTTTTTTCTTGAAATATGTTTATGGAATTATTAATATAATCTATACACTACCATTCTAAACTGGGGTGAAATTTCTGTTTCTACAATATGTTTCCAAAATTTTCTCACTGGGACAGTGCCAAAAGGCTTTTTAAAAATCAACAGTGAGAAGATTTTATTTTTGTTATTATAGGATGCTTCAACAATAATCCTAAATTCAGGATATATATGAGAAACTGTTGATTGTTGAATTCTAAAGCCATCTTGTCCTCTTTATCTTTGCTATTTTGAGCAAGTCTAGTGTTCCTTCTAGCATATTTGCAATCAAACTCCTACCATGGCTTGGGTTTGCAATGGTTCTGACAGAAAATAAATTCTGTAGGGGTATTTATTAATTCTTTTTCCCAATTTAGTGGTAAAGTTGTAGTATTGGTCCCTGATTGAATAAAAATCAATTAGGGAGTGAAGCACATTATATTGTTCATTTAGGAAAGTTTTTAAGGTTTCTTGTTAAAATATAATCTAGGTTGTTTTTTTGGTTGTATTGTTGTTGTTACCACTCCTTTTAGTATTTAATGTTAGGAATAGTGGTCCATGGTCGGAAACAAATTTGTGGTCTGCCCTAATATCATTTTTCCCAACTTGGTTAACTAGTGGAATTGAAATGATAACGAACTCTATAGTGCTATTACTGTGCCCTTGGATGTAGGTAAATTGTTGGGGGTTGGTGAGATATTAATGTTTGTTGCAAATAATTAGTTAATGGCTACTTTTCAACTTGACTAATTCACTTCCAAATTTGTTCTCTATGTGGTCTTTAGAGACTGTAGAAATTTATTGAGACAACTTAAGTTTTAATTTAGCCATAGCAGATTAGATTCTGTGTCTGGTTGTTTTTTATTTGAGTATTAAAATTCTTGTGCAGAATAAATTCACCCTCACATTTGATTCATTGATATTGTTAATTTAGCAAAATAGAAAGTTTTATCTAATTTGTGTCTCTTGTAGGTTGTATAATTTCTGGGAGAGAAGTCGCAGATGGAGAAATATGTTCTTGTGCCCCTATCCTTCAGTCCAAACTAGATACCTTGGTTGTTAGGTTCTATTTTTACAAGCTCGCACATATAGAGACCAAGGAGAAGGCCATAAGGCAGTCATCTTTATTTCAACATCTTGTTGCTAGCTTAAATCCTTCATTCTTTTCCCTGGTTCTAACATTTGATCATGACTATACAGAAGGACTTGCATGCTAATGACTTTATACCTAGAACATCACATGCCCCACTTTTTGAGATGTTCCCCCCATTGAGAAGTAAAGCTGAAATAGATCCTTTCTATTGACATACATACGGTGTTAGATATATTTGATTATCTTTCCTTATGCATAAATTATGGTATTGTAACATGTGAGATGGCTGCAATATGGGTGATTTGTTTGTTCAAGTTTAGTGCATTTATAATGTGATGTCCCCATTTCCACATCATGAATAAACGGGTCTTGAAGACCTTTAGTCTATTCTCCATAGACTAAAGGAGCACTTTTTGGAGAATATTATTTTGGTAATTATTTATTATTGAAATAGTGATTTTTATCAGAAGACAATTATTAATTAATTAATAGAATATTTAAAAATTGGTTTTTACCAATAAAGTGCTTAAATGAATTAATTATTAATTTATTTGCCTTCAAAGTAATTTTAATTACTATTTTAATTAAGGCATTTAATTTATATATTATTAAAAAAAGAGATGTCGGCATGGGAGCTAAAGCAAGGAAAAAGAAAGGTGTTTTATCTTCTCAAAGTGGTTCACCCTCTTTGAAAGTTATAAATACAGGGCGAAGGCTACAATGGAGGATATGCTGAATTTGATATTTTGTTCTTCATGCTTGAAGAAAACTATTGGGATGCATGCCCAATAGAGATTCACTACTGTTGGTGATTGATCAATCTAAAAGGTGTCTTTTGACACCACCATTGCTAAAAGAGATCTTGACACCACCATTGCAAATTGCTTTGAAGGGTTTGTGTGCATGTTTATGAGCGTTTCGTTGTTTTTTCCTTGCATCTTGAGTTTGTTAATTTATTATGCTTTTTTTACAAGTGGAGCAAACCACTTGGGGAGCTTGGATCTAGGGTTTGAAGGCTTCAATTGATATAAAATTTGCAAATTAAATAATATGATTTTGTTTGCTATTTTTCTGATCATTTGTGTGAAATTTTGAGACGGTTTGTGAAGGGTTTGAAGGAAAAAAATTAAATAATAATTTGCAGGATTGTTATTTAATTATTTGACAGGTTTTTAAAAGATTTTCCACTTGTGGAAGGCAAGAATATTTTCTATAATTTTCTGCTATTTTTCCTAGCACTCTGGAAGTAGGGTGATTGACCTAGAGGGGCTATTTTGGCATTTTCTATGCCCAAATGTGCTAGAAATTTTCTAGTATTTTTTCAGAGGATCGTGGCTATTTTTGGCAGGGGTTTGAAAAGGAATTTCACTCCGAACAATAGCTGTAATTTTGATAATAAATCAATTTTTTTTGCCATCTTATTGTGGTGTTTGAGCTTCAAAAAAGGGTAAAAAAGGTACTTATTTGTGCAAATTAAATTCTAAATTTTTCATATACATTTTTAGTTATATCGGAATAAGTTGTTGGTTGGATTTTACCCATAAAACCCTATCATTTTGATGCCTATGGTTTCTAAGGTTCATTAAGGGTTTTGAGAGCTTGTTTTGCAATCTAGGGTTTGTTGATTGCATTTTTAGATTCGCAGATTTTGGGGAAAACCCCTTTTGCATTAATTCGTCTCATTTGGTGACATTAAATATAGTATTGTAGTTGAAGTATATAGGACAGCTTCAAGAGTCTTAAAATGGAACTCATATGATCAGGGATGTTTTACCATCTATGGCCTTGTGGTCAATGCTTTATTGGTGTGTTTAATCTTGAATTGGAACAGGGGAAAACTGTGTAAGGTTTTGCATCGAGAAAATCATGCAAGCATAAATGTCTCTTGAAACCTGATGCCTAAATAAAACATTTAGGTAGTATCCTCTCATTTTGTCTCTTGAAACCCGATGCCTAAATAAAACATTTAGGCAGTACCCTCTCATTTCGTCTCTCGAAACATGATGTCCATCCTTTAGCATGAAGTCTGCGTCTCACTTGCGCCTTTGCAAGGGGTATGTCTCTCTTTCTATCTTGGCTAGTCAGTGCTTCTAGATCCATTTCCTGGACATCCCTTCCAAGTTACGCCTTTTTGATACAATCATCAAGCCTACAGTTTTATATGTTTCAAAGGCTTGGGGACATAGCTTGGGGGCTATTGAATGGGTCCATACTGAGAGGGGCCAAACTCTCATGCTACAATGCATGATCCATTGCACGCAGACATTTACTTAGTGCATCGTCCAAGCTGAATTTGCTGCCCAGCCACTACACCTTGAGACTATCTTCAGGGTTACTTTTGGTTGTGAGAGATATCCATTCTTAGCACTTTTCTTGTCAAAGAGGATGGCTTCATTAGTCCCCACTAGATGCTAGCTTTGTTAGGACTTTGAGACTAAGTTGTTCCTTTCTATTGGCATCTCTATTGATAGGGTACCCCTTTTCATGCATCTCTGTTGATAGGGTACCCCTTTTCATGTACTCCTTGGGTTCCCTCCTGCTTCCCCGCCCCCCGCTCCCGACTTCACGCAAAGGAAGTCATCACTAGAGTTGCCAGAGAGGACATCTATAGACAGTCACCCATGCCACCTGGATCTATCCCCTTGAGCCGCTCAACCCCAAGCTTGCTTTTTATGTCTAGCATTTCTCAAAAACAATGGATGGTATGATTTGTTGCCCTCACTATGTCTAGTGACACTAGTCTTGTGGCGTGAGGGTTTCCCTTGGCCACATGAGAGTGTGTTCTCACCAGCGATGGGTTTAAACTGATCATCACATTCTTTGTTAGGACCGGATCTACCATTTTTGCTCCCTCCAAGAGTTGGAGACCAAGGAACACTTCATTTTCAGATGCTCCATGTACTATGATATTATAGTAAGATATCACTGCCCATATAGGTAATCAAGCAACACTCTATTTACTTTCTTCAGATATCCAGATGAGCCGTGCGTAGCTTTTTATATTCGTGAGGCCGTCACCCTCCAATACAAATCCCTATAGGGGGCCCTAGAGGCTTTAGAGCCCCTATGTTGATCACTGCTTTCGTCCAACGAATCTAGGTGATTGGCACCACTAAGCACCCGTTGGACAATGATACTTCACGCATTAGAGCCAATAGATCAGTTAGGTGGTGCTTGTCTCAGCGCACCATTATTACTTAGATTTTGCTGCCTACTCACTCTAGACACTGTGGCTTTGATCCTACCTATCAGCGTGGCTATGCCTGTTTTCGGCAACATGGATATACTATTTACCAGCTGCCCCCTAAACCACAGGGGAAAACTCATATTACGAGGATCTTTTCTATTACGGGAGTTACCGGCCTTGGACATTAGGGGAGATTATAGAGGAAGTGCTTTGCTTCCTCCTAGGATTTTCCAACTTGGCCCCTGCAACCTTGGGTATTCCCCCATGAGCATTATCAGATCTTTCACAATGAGCAATGATGTCTCAGACTTATCCATTTCAGGCACAAAGTTATTTGATGAGGTTTGCTTCCAATCTTCACCGGCACATGTTTTTGGGGATCTTTTTCATGCTTTATTGCTATTTTTATTGATTTCATTACCACCTGTGTTAGTGGCACACTGCTTTATTTTGTCTTATATGCTTTTATTCCTTTGTTTGGCTTATAGGCTTCTCTCTTCCTAGAACTTTCTATTGTTAACTGCTGTATCCTTGAGTCCCATTGACCTTCTTTTGGTCATCTACGGACATTACTGTAAGTTGTGTTCTTTCTTTTCTCAGTAAACTGACTTAGCAAGGTAAGTGCAGTTTAGATCATAATTAGCAGCATTATATGAGAAGGGCTTTTATTTGACAGGCATGCATAGTATAAGTCTGATTTCAAAGACTTCACATAATTAAATCAATCCCTCTAGCTTTCCTCGTATATATCAAAAGCTTCACAAAATAAAATCAAAATCCATGTAGCAACTCGGATCTGAAATATATACAAAATAAGGTTCTAAACAGGTATAATTTTATTTAGATTATGTTTCTGGAACTTAGTGGTGTCATAACAATGTAACAACACAAAACACTTACAATTTTTTTTCCAATTAATTACCTTCATAAAACTCTACATCTTTTGAATAATTTCCTAGGGAGGGATTAATTACAAAGGTGTGTAATTATTCTTACACATTTTACCTACTCTTTTGGCATGTATCACAGGGTTGGATTTGTTGGCTCCCAAAATTGCACCCTTGTTCAACATCACTTTTGACAAGGCAGCTTATCAACTCTTTATTCTTAGATAGACTTTTGTGGTGCACATGCAGACCGGGGTTCCAATTAATGGCAGCCATTTCGTCTATGATGCTTAGTCTGGGCAAACACATCCATTCATGAGAACCATAACAAAAAATAAATGCAAAACTAAACACACAAATCCATTCCCTTTATTCATCTTGAAGGAGATCAGAAAAAAATACAAGTTTCAATGACAAGTTTTGAATGCAAATTTTGGCAGCATAATGCTTCACCGATTCAAGAGGAGAGAAAAATTGCAATACCAATTTCCAAAAAACTTTAGTGGAAGAACCCTAAAAACAAATGCCATTTTACCCTTATAGGCAGGAATGGTGTGACCCTAGAGATTCCCCAGCGTCCCTTGGCGTTTTGTTTTCCCATCTTCATGGCTCCAAGCGCATGCAAAAGGCTCAAGAAAGCGTTGTATTAGCTTAAACAGATTTAATTGGGTCTTGTAGGAACACATATGAACAATTTAAAACACACTTTACAATGAATAGACTCAGGCGGGCTTGTGAATGGAAGTTCAAATGTTTTAAATCAAAGATAGACCCAATTGGGCCTTTAAGAGCTTTCAAAATCCACTTTACAGTTTATAAGCCTGTGCGGGTTTTATAAGAGAGATAAAGTGTTTTTTATAAGGCCACAGGGCTAATCCGGCTTTGAACACTTGATTAGCATTGTGTGCAATTCTGAAGTCTTTGTCCTAGGCTTTCCCGACCTAGTCACATTTCAAATTCCGCACAACATGGAATGTTCTTTGTGCTTTGCTCCACAACTTGTTCGAGCTTCCAACTTTGCTTATGACTATGGGTAACCACGAGGCTTTACATTGCCCTGGTCGGCCTTGCCATCCCAAACAACACTGCACAAACCAACACATAACTTCATGACCTAATTGGCATTTAGATCCCTACGTAGAATTACGTAACACGCTCTAGAATGTAGACATGTTCAAATCCACACTCAGTTCTAACAAACAAAAGCCCAATTACCAAAGCATAACCAAATGAATAGTGTATGACCTAATCAGTAAACAAAGATTGCTTACCAATGCATAAAGGTTTTAGAACACCCATCGACCAAATTGGGGTTGGAGACTCGATTACCATTGCAAGGATCTAGCATGAATTCCGCAGGTCCTAATTAGTGAAGAAAGTCCGACTAACATAGCCAACATTGTATTATGTCCTCAAGACCTAATTGGTGATATGAAGTTTGAACCCCGATTAGAACTACACTTCAACAATTTGCATATGTTAGTTCTGATTGGACTTTTAAGTATGATTAGCAAAGGGACTTTCAACCACATCCAACAAAGACCAAATCGGGATATATAAACCTGATTACAGCTGTAAGGTGTTTTTCAAACTTGCCAAGATCTAATTGGGGTCTCAAAGCCCGATTACAACTGCCGAGTGTCAATCAATTTTTGAAGACCCAATCGAGAGTTTGGTCTTCATGAATTTTGAGGCGACCAAGCAACTTTTTGAGCCAAATGTTTATAGACAAATTTGATTGGAACAACTTGGTCTATTCATCCGTGCAAAAACCCTAAGAAAATGAAGACTTTGAAAAGTAAGCTCCCGAACAACTCCATGATGAAAAGATAAGCAAACAAACAAAGAAAGTTCACCACTCTGTTTTGGGTTGACACAATATTTCTTGAAACCTTGAATGCTCTGTCATCATATTGACAAGGTTAAATGATAGGGAGGACAGTTGCTGAGACATGGTTTTAGCTTCTCATTTGAGGCTCTACAAAACCTAGGAGAGCTTCCCCTACAACCCAACTAAATAATGGCAAGATAAACACACTATATCCCTAGAGATTTGACAAGTGAATTGTAACCCATGATGTCTATTGGTTCTATCAACTTGTCACTAATACAATGAACACACGTTCATCTAGAAAAACATCAGATCTGGATCTAAAACAAAAAAATACCAGAATAGTGAAAAAAGATCCTTTGAGAGGCAAACTTCCTCCTTATAAGACTTGGATTGTGACGCAAAAGCTCCTAAAAAATATTGACAGCTGTCCCATCAACATCTTTAATATAATATTTTATTTGGCATCCATCTTCTATCGCTACATTTTATATATGCCTCTACAAAATTGCCACTTGAGTGGTCTTATATGATATCGCTCATGTGCATATCTAGTCCATGAATAGCACTTTTGTATGACAATCACATAGGGAGTACAAAAAATGACATTGAACATTAGATGTCATTTACATTATATCTTTCAACATATGTATTTAAAGTTCCTGTGCAAAGCACTATATAAGAATAAACTAACCTTTTCCATGGTCCAAACCACCTACTTTTTGTGGGTTGAGCTCCTCCATAGAAATGTCCTTATCTGTAGGTTCCTCAACAACTCTCTTGTCGGCATGCTTCTAAAATGCATTCTGCGCAGCCTCTTTCTCTGGCTGTGCCATCTGAATTTCCTCCACCTCATGCTGCACCTCCATGTGTTGAATCTCATTTACTATTGGCCTAGAGGCTGTAGGTTCTTTCTGAACAGGTGAAGGCCATGGATGATTATCCCTCATCACCCCACACTATCTTCATTTCTCACTTCTTGGGATATTGGTTTCTTTCTTCTTTCCAACTCATGAACAAACTTTATCTTCTCATTTAGAACTTCTATCAGAGTATATGGGAGAATATGTGAGGAGTTTTTTCTTTGCTTTTCACCTGTTTGGAGTTCATATTGTTTGAATTTAAATTTTGAGGTATCCAATTTCATATATATCTTCACAACTTTTTGTCACTTCTTCACTTATCCTACATGAGTGATGATAATCACATGGCCTTACCCATGGCTTTTCTCTTGGCATCTATGATGCTTTTAGGATCATATGGTCTGTGTTCTTCAGTGGGAAAACACTACGTGCTCATGATCAATTGTGGAGCCCTTGATGCTAATCTGTTTTCAAAAGTGAAATCTCCCTCCTTACAACAAAATTTAATTAATGCATCCTTTGAGACTTCAGCAAAGTCATCATCTGCTGTAGTTAACTGCTTCATAAACTCCAATAACAACAATCTATTGGGTAAAATTTTTGGTAGTTTGTAAGGCTGGCATTTTCACCCATAAATCCTAATGAAGGTATGATCTGATTGGATGTACAAATCAGCCAATTGTGTCCTCAATAGCCTTGTAAACCATAAACACTAGGCCTCATTAACTCCTTGGCTGCCATAGTTATCCTTTCCCTTGCTTGTATTTTTAAAGATCCCATAGATAGTGGTAAAAAAAACATTCTGGAAGAAGGCATAATCGGTTTTCTGACTGTGCTTATCAATGACCCCAGCTCAGATTTGAACTGGCTTTTTCTGAGCTTGACTTCTACTAGATATAGGGAAATATGCATCTACCATGAGCTTATGCACTTTCTTGAAGAATGTGTATAGATAAGTGGGAGTAGTGTTTGAACACATAGGGGATTTATAAACTCTTAAGTCACTAACTTGCTAGAATTCACAAAATCACAACTTGCTGTTCTACTTTGAAGTCACTAAAAAATGACGACTCAATTCATACAATAATCTAGAATTTGTGTATATTCGTTATGCTGGAAACACTACTTAAGAACTTTATATGAATGTAATTACACTTAGACAAAGCTCATAACTGAGACAAATGACACCCAAGACTTTTGACCTAGAAGACCCCACATAGTGTAAGAAAAAATTAGTTGGAGACAATAGCTCTTCTTCCTGTCTTATATTGGCCAATAATAGATTACAATGAGATACAGAACAAATATAAAACATACAACTATCTTGCTCACAAAGCTTTCCTCATTGTTAACCTACTCCAATCCTTCGTACAAACATATAGACACTTGCTTTGTTCTTCATTGCCTTCCCACATCTGTGTCATCCTTCTTATAACCCTTGGAGATGTCCTCTCGTGCACTAAAGGTTTCCCAACTATCTGAGAATTTGAAGAAACACTGTTTGTCTTTTAAAAAGGACCATTTTGGTTGCCATGGAAAAAACTGCTGGTTAAAACAGACTGGCATTTTTGAAATTGCTGCAACGGTTTGGAAACTGCCATAACGGTTTCAAAAATGGTTTCCACTTGCAGGAATCGACGTGGGTCGGTCATGCAATCCCCCTTGCAAAAAGTGGCAGTTTCGCCACCAATGCTAGAACTCCTCCCTTGAAGCTCTGATGATGATGGAAACTGGGTCTATTGTCTACTACTTGATGAATGGATTGTTTTCTGGATCCTTATGAATCAATAGGCAATCTCATTCTTGATGTCATTTAAAGCTCGACACATTTTATTTGATAGAAACTAGGTATAGTCATATAAGGTAGCATCAAAATGGGTTAGTATATTTACTAGGATCCTTGAATGAAGAGGGATAATAGCACCTTCTTCTTCATCACCCAATACTTGGCAGAAAATCGCATTGGATGGCCCATAATAAGGGGAAAATATAGATACTTTTAAGGGCACAATGGCGTCCATCAGCTGGAAGAAATTTAAATGATGCAGAGTTATGAGGGGGCCATACCATAAACCTTGGAAAGTAAGTGCCCATCAATCCATTAATTCTCCTCTTGAAGATGAGTGCTTCTTTGTTAGTGTCCATGGGCTTGAATCCTTGGGACTACAGAGTGAATACATTGTGGATATATTCATGTGTAATTTTCAGCACTAATTTACCTTCATCATTAGTAATCGTTTGAGATTCCATGTTAAATCTTTGAGCTGTCCAAATAACAATGTCTGTATCCAGGTGGAAATTAGGTACCACAAATTTATTGACGTCATATTTCCATATACAGCTTATTGGGTTTTGGCTTTGGAATGTTCCCAGGAATGTTGAAACAATTTTGGTTCTTGATATTCAATGTCTTTGATTAGTGTCCCTAATTTCTTACGCATCATCTTTGAAATATTGGAGGAAATTTATTTCATGGGGTAAGGTTTTCTTATGGTTACCTATGTAGATAAATTGTATGATATTATCATCATCCTTTGACAATGCAGGGGTGACAGGTTTGGCAATCATTGGAGGAGGAGCCCTTCTAGTAGAACTAGGGCTTTTATGGGATGATGTTTCTTATATAGGGATTTTCTCTTTCCTAGCGTTCTTCCTAGTTTCTTTAATGGATATTGCTGAAGTGGACACAACATTTCCTGCTCTCTTGATGAATATGGTTGTGCTGAAGAATGACTGAGATCTGCGTTCACTCAAATGGCAAATACCCAAAAGCTGAAAATTGGATTGAAGGTTCTAAATAGGCCTTAAATAGAATTTGAAAGAATTTTTTTCCTTTAAAAGTGTCAAACTAATGAATTTAATTGTTTATCTGTTTTTCACTGTAATTCATAATGGCTGAAAATGGCCCAAAGTTATTTTCCCTTGATTCATAGCTTCTTTGCAATGACAATTACACTACTTGAAAAATAAAGGTGAAAACTGACTTAGAATTTGAGGGCATTTGGTTGGTGGTTGAAAGCTGCTAGGAAGTTACAGTTGGTTCACTTTGATCTGTGTTCTTTGCCTATTCTTATTGTTGGTGGCCACAAGTTCTTCATGTTGTTCATTGATCACTACAACACGACGACTTGAATAAATTTTCTGAAAAAGAAATCAAAAGCCTTAAAAACATTTCAAAATTTTTGAACTATGGTTGAAAATGAAGCTCAATCCTGCATTGGGACACCCATGATTGATAATGGTGGTGAAATCACTTCAAAGTTGTTTGAAACCTATCTCAATTAGAACAAATTCAAACATTATATCACAGTCTCTTATAAACCTCAACAAAATGAAGTAGTTGAGTAGATGAACAAAATCATCATGAACATGGTTTAGACAATATTTTACTTCAAAGGGGTAAATTTGCATTTCTGGGCAAAAGCAACTCAAACAACAATACACCTCCACAATAGGACACCATCAACAACCTTATAGATGAAGACTCCATATGAAGTTTGGTGTGGTCATCTGCCTTTAGTGCGACATCTTCGGATTTTGGGTTCCACAAGATACGCATTGATTTCCAAGGAGAAAAGGAACACATTGGAACACATGAGTCATAAATGCACGCTTTTAGAATACTCAGTCTTCAAAAGCAATAGGCTATTTGATGAGAACAACGAGAAATTTCTCATCACAAGAGATGTAGTATTTTGTTAAACTGCAAAGGACATTGCTAGCTTTAGTCGACAATTGAATCAACTAGAGAAATATGCCAAATTTGATGTTTTCAAGGAGGTTGATATAAACTTTCCAAACAATGAAGGGGGAACCTGCAATTGGAAAACAATTGAATCTTTATTGACTCGTGAAATTGAAGATGACACTCCCCCTGCATAAGAAAGTGAAACTTTATCAAATGATGGTCCGACATCAGAAAATAGAGCTCCAAATCCAAAAAATGAGGCACTAATGATTTCGCAAGCTACATAGAATAAGATAACAAAATGGGCCGAACAAACATTGAAAGATGTCAGACTTGATGAGGTTAGAAAAACAGACACAAGAAGTGCACACACAACCACACAACAATCAGACAAGTTCTTAGATGAACTTCAAGATGAGATATAATAGCTTAGCTTGGAAGACCAACTTGAAGAAGTCAATGTTTCTTTTGACTTTGAACCAATTTCCTTCAAACAAGTTGAAAAGCTTGATGCGTGGAAAACTGGAATGAGAAGTGAGTATGATGTTGGTAAAAAATGGAACTTGGAAATTGGTTGATCTTCCAATCAGTTATAAACCTTTTTTCTGCAAGTGGGTCTTTCATAACATGTACAAAGCAAGTGGCTCACGTGAAAAGCACAAATCAAGACTTGTCGCAAAGGGATTTGCTAACAAAAAGGAATTGACTACAATGATGCTTTTGGCATTAATAGCAAAATGGACTACCATTCGAACCTTGTTGGCGTTGACAACTCATAATGGATGGAAAGCTCACCAAATGGATGACAAAACTATATTTCTAAATGGTGATATGAAAGAGACAGTGTACATGACTTAGCTTGAAGGTTTTGCAATAAATGGCTAAGAGGACAAATTGTGCAAACTGAAAAAATCGTTGTATAATTTGAAACAAGCCCGAAGAGTGTGGCATGAAAAAATCAGCGAACACCTCCTGAACATGAACTTCAAATGTTTTGCGTTAGCAGATGAAACTCTTTTTGTTAAAACAATTGTATTTCTAGTGGTGTATGTGAATGATTTGCTCGTCACATAAAATAAGTGGATGTCTAAGACAAGGTTGGTTTCTCCAATACCTACCACATAAAAGTCATCCTCAATGGAGTGTGTCTCCAACATGATGCTAAGCTTGGGAACCTTGGTGATGCAAGTGATGGTGAACTCATCCGCCACAGTCACACGGAAACCCTTGAATTCAATAGGTTGAAGCCCACATGCAACAATCAAGCTCTTATCAATAAAATTGTGGGTGGCTTCACTATCAATGAAAATTGTAACATACCCTTCAATTTTCCTTTCACATGGAAGGAGTAGTATCTAGGTGTCGCTGATAATGAAGCAAAGGTGCCACTCATGTCCTCTCCTCCAAGGATCTCCAAACGCTTTTCCTCATAGGTGGCTGCCTCTTCCTCTTCTTCTCTATCCGAATGCATCTCAATGTAGTGCACTTGCCCCTTCCGACGACAATGATGACTTGGTGTCCAAGGGTCTCTACAATCAAAACAAAGTTTTTTCCTCCTTAGCTCATTCCTTGTCTCATTGTTCCATCTTGGCAGCTCCCTTTGCTACCCTGAACCCTGTTGGTTTGGCTTACTAAACTGCGCCAAACTTTAATGATTTGGCCTATCAAGCTGCCCCAAAGGAGCTGGTTTTTGTGGCCCAAAAGAGCTACCTCTTGGCTGCCCCCATTTATTGTCTCTTTGTTATCCAAAAGGTCCGAAAGAGTTAGTTTTTGTTGAACAAAAGGCAAAATTTTACCTTAGGGTGTTGAAGACTCAAGATCAAGTGCCTTTTGAATGGCTCCTTGAAGAGAATGTGGGTCAAAAGCCTTGACCAAACCTCGAATGGAATCAGCTAAACTTTCCATGAACAAGACTACTAATCTCTTTCCGAAACATGTTACCGTGACCGAAGCCTCTAAAATTCTGTCACATACTCCTCTACTCTCCCCTTTTGCCTTGATTGAGCCAACTCTCTGAAGTGTAATTTCGGATCAGTCCTATCAAACCTCTTAATGATTTTACTGCAAATCCTAGAAGAAAAATATTGTTTTCAACAACAAACCCTAATGAATCAAAATTAGCATAAAAACATGCTAAACCCAATGCAGTAAATGGGGATTGCAACAAGCAAGTTTTGTGCTCCCAAAATATGAAATTACCTTCAAACCGTAGGCATCCCAATCTGAAAATTTATTTATATTTTTGATTGATCTATCATATATCTAACACTTCATTAGATCATAAAATTTCACAAGTATTACTTAATAAACTTGCATAATTTATTATGAATTTGTGAATAAATTTGAGGTCTAGATGTCCTCGAAAACCCTCACAAACATTAAAACTAATTCATAAATAATTGTAGAAAATTACTGAATAATATTTTGACTTTGAATAGCCTATGAAATCCTCATAAACAACTCCTAGTCAATTCGCTTTAGCTGGAATTCATCATTTCCAACCCTAGATCCAACGCAGCCCTAAAATTCGGGGTCTTCAAACCTGAAAATCCAACTTTGGGTCTCCAAACCCTAGTTGCCACTTAGAACAAATCGTTAACCTTCAAAGCAATTTGCCCAACTTGGAAACCCTTTTTTTTTCCTTTTTCTGAATTTTGATGATCTATGGCAGCTCCAAGATGCCAACAAGCAAGTTTTGTGCTCCCAAAATATGAAATTACCTTCAAACCGTAGGCATCCCAATCTAAAAATTTATTTATATTTTTGACTGATCTATCATATATCAAACACTTAATTGGATCTTCATAAAATTGCACAAATATTATTGAATAAACATGCATAATTTATTATGAATTTGTGAATAAATTTGCGGTCTAGATGTCCTCGAAAACCTTCACAAACGTCAAAATTAATTCATAAATAATTGTTGAAATTTATTGAATAATATTTAGACTTTGAATAGCCTATCAAATCCTCACAAACAACTTCCAGTCAATTCGCCCTAGCTGGAATTGATCATTTCCAGCCCTGGATCCAACGCAGCCCGAAAATTAGGGGTCTTCAAACTTGAAAATGCAACTTTGGGTCTCCAAACCCTAGTTGCCACCTTCTTAGAACAAATCGTTAACCTTCAAAGCAATTCACCCAACTTGGAAACCCTTTTTTTTGCCTTTTTCTGAATTTTGATGATTTATGGCAGCTCCAAGATGAAGTTGCCCCACAAGATAATGAGGGTTTGCATCCTCAATCTCTTTGCTTGAAGGTTTTCATCTTCAAGTCAAAAGTTGAAGCTTTTTCGTGCGCAAAATTTGTAAATTCAAAATATGATCCAAGATGCCTTTTCAAATGCTTTTATACTCCTCCCCAAGTGAAGCTCCCAATTTGGAGGGAAATACCTTTATGATCTTTTTTCAAATTATAAAAAGAATACCTCTTATAATCCATTTATGTGGATTGGTATCCATGACCTTAAAAAAGGCCCTAACTTAAATGAAATTGTAATAATAAAGTGCTTTTACAAGTATTCTTGATAAATCCAAATGTTTCCCTTCTTTCTCTCTTTTTCCCTTAACAGTTGGGAAACTAGGCAAGGCTAAAGGTCTTCAATAGTGTCATGTCCAAAAGGGGGACATGACATTAAAATTGCCAAATTTTGAATTTTAATTATTTAATTTGGTCAATTCTATGACTTAGCTGCTATCTTTCAAATCTCTATAGGTCTGCCCGACTTTGACCTCATTAATGCAAGCCCATACATATAACCCTGTAGAATCCACCTATAAATAGTGTAGTTGATCCATGGTTTGCTTGATGGATTATGGATTGAATTGAGTGTAGTAAGTGGTGGAATCCACAACTCATAATGCTCACCACCAATAGCAAGGGGACAATCTATTCTTCCCATCAAACTACAAAATAGTTCTTTGTCCATTGGGTGACCAACTATAAGGGGTTTTGACCTCAACCCTCACTATCTCGACAATCTTCTACCCCAACAAGTCCATTCTCTACAGTTCCTCACTTGCCATGTGAAATGCTCGGCCCAACAAAACTACTTGGGTGATAAGTTCCTATAACATGTCCAAAGAGGATGTTCAATTAGGCTTAGGGATATATATGTATATATGTGTGCACAATCCTCTTCCTTGGAGGAATGTTCGCTCTTTGCCTTACTCTGACTCTCCTACTGTTCACTACACTCTTCCTCACTACACATGCCATATAAATCTTCATAATCATTATCCTTTTCACCCTCAACCCCATGCCTTAGAATCTCCATGGCCTCACCTTTTTAATGGTCTATTTGTGGTTTGGGCTCTATTTGGTCTAAACTCGGTTTGGGCTCAAGATAAAGCTCTGCCACGGCTGGGGTCTTGTCATAAAATTTAAGTATTAAATGGTCTCAGATATATTCCCCAAATATCTTCATTGGCTGCCCCTTTAAGGAAATATAGATCATTCTTAGGAACATCTTCAAGAGGAGTAGTGACTCTAGTGGACTCAACCATGATGAGGGATTCTGTATTGGTGGGCAAGGTGGATGTAGGTGTATCCAACATGTATACTGGGAAGACGTTGGACTATGTTGGGAGGCACACTTATGGAAGTAATTGGTAACTCCATGGGAAATGATTGGCACACTCACATGAGGACAAATGGACAAAGGGATACTTCCACCTAACTCAATCACTGCATCATCTACACAAGTAATAGATATAGAATGAGAAATAAGAGGGGTTGTCCCTTGAAGAGAGAGACTCCTCAACAGTTACGTAAATGTGTCATGGGGAAGGAAGTGGTAGAGGTGGAAATTGTGGTGTCCATGGGCATAGTCATGTCATTCCTTCTCATCAAAACTATTTTGAACACTTTTCTACCATGAGGGTTTCTTCCTCCTCAAATCTGCTCATGTACAACTCATCATCCAACACATCAACTACATCTGGCTTCTTTGGTTGGCTCTTATATTTTTCCATTGGATGAGATTTTGCTACGGTGTTCGTAGCTGATGAAGACTTTCCTACAATAGAGGATCAATTGGCTAGCGATGGCTTAGCATTTCTCTTTCCAGGTAGTCTTCAACCTATGTTTTTCCATAGAAACATAGTTGGCTTTGTCTTGTCCCAGTTAGGATCTAGGTCATATTCTCTAGCCGAGTTGGCCTTGGCCACAAGCATGTTCATGTGTTGATCCTCATCATTCAAGCTATCTTTTAAACTTGTGTCCATCGCAAGGCTTTATTCCTCCTCATATTGGCTAATGTGCTTCTCACTCTCCAATGCATCACAACTACAGTTGGCTTGTTTAGTTTGCTCTTAGTTTTCTCCGTTCTCATAGTTGAGGAAGACTTGCTTGTAATAGAGGATCAATTGGCTAGCAATGACTTAACAATTCTCTTTCTAGGTAGTGTTGAGCCTAGGTGTTTGTACATAAACATATTCGACTTCGTCTTGCCCTAGTTAGGATTTGAGCCATATTCTCCTATCGCTTTGGTTATATAGACTACATCCTACAATAGGCCAACTACACGATGAACAACAAGGAATCTATCGTAATTTTAGGACATGAATTCATGCAATCAATCTGTCAACACATCGGTCCATCAATACATAACTCCTTGGGCCAAGCACCCATTACCATGTTAATCAGTTGAGTATACCTGATGCTGTGGTGGCCCTAGCCAACCGTTATTTTCTACTTTTTTAACAACCATGTTTTAATTTCCTTGTTTTTGTGCCCCAACCAGTTATGTCCTTAAGGGGACAAGGGGGAATTGCAATACTCGTCTATCACTGTTGCTTGGCTGCCCAATCAGCCATCTACTTCAAGAAAGGCTCAAGTATTGTCTTTCCATCTTGAGGGATGCCAAAAACCATGTGAATATCCTTTTCTTGAATAATGACCTATATGGTCAACCCTCTATACTTGAACACAACTCTCCTCATGGTAGGGTGACAATTTCCCATCATATTCTGCAAATCAGCCACAAAAGCCTTTTGTGGAAAAAAAATCATGGCCAGTGCCTTGTACCAAGGGAAATCTCAGTGGGTCAATAAAAACAATATCATGGCACCACCTGATGCATACTTCTCCAACTAAAGGATGCCAATTCAATTCTTCAGGTTTATAAATTTTACCTGGCTTGTCCTCCACTGTTGGCATGTTCTTGGCCAATTTGGTTGTTGGCCTATAGAACGACTTTGGCCTTGGTCTACGTGCCACAACGATGTAATTGGTTATTGCACCAACTTTTTTTGTGGCCTTGTTGCATTAATGCAATCATGTAATAACTTGGATGGACTCTTGACCATTGTTAAGCATGAGATATACTGAGAGGGGGGGTGAATCAGTATATCATATATTTTATAAAACTTTTACTTAATCAAACTCCACTTAACCATATATTTAAGATATGCAAGAAAACTGAAACAATAACATGCACCACACAAGAGAGAGAGAGACACCAGATTTTTACGTGGAAACCCAATGTGAGAAAAACTATAAAGAACAATCTCAAACATATGAATGAGCATCAACTCAAATTACAAAGTTCCACGCACCAACTTGTAGGAGCACCAACCTCTTTGCTGAGCACCAACACAAAAATAATTTGTGAGCACCAACCCACAAGAGCACCAACCCTTTTTGTGTATAAAATACAATTATCTCTCAATGTTGCTTTCTCAACAAATGATAGAACTCTACAATATCTCTTTCTCTTCTCTCCTCTTTTTTTATATAAAACAATTACAAACCATGCATTCTCTTGCAATATTCAAATGGCTTCCCAAGCCTCCTTTTATAGCTTCCAAATGACCTTTGGCATTCACCTTTTGTGACCCTTCAATCCACATGGAAAATGACACCAAACTTGCATGACCCTTCAAATCCTTTCATTTGAAAAGTCACATGGTGACCCTTCATGAGCAAATGCGTCCTTTCCCCTTTTTTGTCTTTATCTCGTGACTCTTTGATTTCTTCATGGGCCCTCTTTTGACTTTATGCAACCAAAAATATATTTGTTAATATTTAATAAATATTAACACACTTTAACCAAAATATGAACATTAAAAACATCTTAAGACATTACATGCTATGGGGCCTTTGTCACCAATAATGTTAGACCTTTGACATCAATGACAATATTTTCAACAATCTCCCCCTTTTTCATTGATGGCAACCTCAAATTGAAACTCTCACACCCTGAAACCTATATTGCACATGCCAACTTGCATATATTGTCAACTGAAAAATATATAGTAACTCTCCCTTACTGTAGCATCTCGTACCTATTCCTGTACTTGTTCTCTATACCTATTTTTGTACTTCTCCCCCTTTGACATCAATGGCAAAGGGTCTATCCTGGAGCTAACACTTAGCTCCCCCTCAACTGATGCTGATCCTCAATGGTAGGAAGTAAAAGAAATTACTCCCAACTCTCGCAGATACTCGAATGTGTTCTTTGGTAGTGCCTTTGTGAAAATATCTATAATCTGTTTTGTAGTATTGATATATTCCAACTTAACCTGCTGATCTGCACCTTGCTCTTTCAAGAAGTGATATCTGATAGGAATATGTTTTTTTCTTGAATGCATCATTGGATTTTTAGAAATATTAATAGCACTTGTGTTGTCACAAAAAATAGAAATGGGTTCATCATATTTTACCTTGATGTTTTTTAAAGTTTGTTTCATCCAAAGCACTTGAGTGCAACACAACACTACTGCAATATATTCTGCTTTAGCTGTAGAAAGTGATACTGAGTTCTGCTTCTAGGTTAGCCAAGAGACTAAGCTATCATCGAGGAAGAAAGCTCCTCCACTTGTACTTTTTCTATTATTCAAACAACCTGCCCAATCTGAATCTATATAAGCAACCAAAGTAAAATCTTTGCCTGCCGGATACCACAATCCATAATCCAATGCCCCCTTGACATATCTAAATATTATTTTCACCAACTAAACATGACTCTTCTTTGGGGCTGTCTGATATCTCGCAACCATGCTTATTGCATGCATGATGTTTGGCCTCGATGCTGTCAAATATAAGAGACTACCAATTATAAATCTATACAAAGATTGATCTACAACAGGTGAATCTTCATCTTTACCTTGTTCCCTGTACCTATTGGTGTGCCAACTGGTACACAATTCTCAAAACCAATTTTTTTGAACATCTCTTTGACATATTTACTTTGAGATATGAAAATTCCTTTATCCGACTGAAATATTTGTAATCCTAAGAAAAATGACAATTCTCCAAGCATAGACATCTCAAATTTTTTTTGCATATTATCAGAATTTTTTTGTCATTTTTTAAATGTTACCTCCAAATATTATGTCATCAACATATACCACAACAATCAATTGATGCTCACCTTCTGTTTTGATTTAGAGATTACTGTCAGCAAAACCTCTCTTGAAACCTTGATCCTGCAGGTACTTATTAAGTCTTACATACCAAGCTTTTGCAGCTTGTTTCAATCCATGCAATGCTTTCTTCAATTTGTATACATGGCTACTATTATTTGAGAGAAGCAATCCCTCAGATTGCTCAATGTAGACTTCTAAATTCTCGTTCAGAAAAACAGACTTGACATCCATCTGAAACACTTCAAAAATTTTAAACACTGCATATGCAATAAACATTCTAATAGCCTCTAGCCTTGCCACTGGTACAAAGGTTTTTTTAAAATCTATACCCTCAATCTAAGCATAGCCTTTAAATACTAACCTTGCTTTATTCTTGGTAACTTCATTATCTTCATTCAACTTATTTTTGTATACCCATTTTGTTCCTATCACATTTTGATCTAGGCACTAATTCTCAAGTATCATTTTTTTATATCTGATTTAATTCTTCATCCATTGCTTTAACTCAATGCTCATCATGTCTAGCTTCTGAAAAAGTTCTAAGCTGAATTTTAGATAATAAAGAAAAATTAACTTGCTCAGATTCACTTACCATCATCTTTTAGGTGCGAACTTCATTTATGTTCTTGATGATGTCACTCTCATTATGATTTCTTTGGACATATTTGGATGGGGTCTTGGTGTCTTTTTGCTCCTTCTCATCTTCATCTGATTATTCAAAATTTTCTTTTTCAATGATTTCGGGAGTGTCTATCGAATCACCGGCTCTTTGCGGTACATCTTCATCTATCCTGACACTTGCACTTTCAACTATCTTCTTGATTCTTTTGTTATAACATTTATAAGCTTTACGTTTGCAAGAATATCCAAGAATTATACCTTCATCTATTATAGATTCAAACTTACCCAATTTTTCATCCGTTCTCTTTATGAAGCATCTACTGCCAAAAACTATGAAATCATCAACAATAGCTGGTTTGTCTTTCCATAGCTCATAGGGAGTCTTGTCATTGTTGATTCTCAACAATGCTATGTTCTGGATATACACTGTTGTGCCTATTGTCTCTCTCCAATATTTATTTGGGATCTTGGATTCATTTAGCATTGTCTTCGCCATCTCTTGAACTGTTCTGGTTTTTCACTCAACTACTTCATTTTGCTGTGGAGTTTTGGCTGCTGAATGTCTATTTATTTCATGGTCTTCACAATACTCAATAAACTTATCTGACATGAATTTTCTTTCTCGATCTGATCTCAGGGACTTAATCTTCAAATCAGTTTTATTCTCAACCAAAGCCTTGAATGCTTTGAAGTCGCTGATAGCTTTTGATTTTTTTTTCAAAAACATCACCCAAGTCATACATGTAAAATCATCAATAAGCAACATGAAGTCACCGTAAGTACTTTGAGTTCTGGTACATCCACACAGAGCAGTATGAACAAGCTCTAACATCTGATTGATTGAGTATTCTTTTGTCTTGAACCAACCTCTGACTTGCTTCCCATGCTGACATGGTTCACAAAGCGTGTTGGAGGGCTTTGTAATTTTTGAAAGATCTCTAATTGCTTGCTTCTTGTTGATGTTGATAAGATTGTCAAAATTTATGTCTCATTCTCCTGTGTCACAGCCAACTTTTCTCAACTTGACTAAAACATCTTTGACCTTTGATATTTGATAACATATATAAATTGTTCTCTGTTTTCTAAGTATCTGCAATCAACACATCTGAATCTTTTTTTTTAATTTCACAACTTTCTGCATAAAACTTTAGTGTGTCCCTGATCATATATTTGACTTACACTCAACAGATTATGCTCAAGACTTTCTACATATAGAACATTTTCAATCTTAGTTCTACCATTATCCAAACTTAATGTACCTTTTTTGGCTATTCTGGGAGTGGTATTGTTTCCTAATTTCACTGTGCCACCATTGATCTTCTTTAGAGTTATGAACTTGCTATTGTCTCCTGTCATGTGCTTCGAACATTTGCTGTCAATGAACCATGGCTTTTCTTCATTTCTTGCATGCAAAGCTGTTTGGACTAACATAGACTTTTCAGATTGTTTCTTCTATCATGAACCTGTTTGAACTTTCTTCTTGATGAATGGAACCTTGAAACTTTGGTCCTTCTTAACTTACTCGAACACACTTTTGCAATGCCGGACCATGTGTCTAAAATTATTGCACTTGTAGCATACTATGGCCTCTTCATCAAACTCTGTTAAAGGAGGAAAAGAATTGTGGTTTCTGCTTGACTCCGCATGATTTTTTTTTCCTTTCTGAAATTATTAGCTCTTTTTCAACAGTTTATTTTCTTATGACCATAACCATTATAATAAAAACAATAACTTTGAAAATAGACCTTTTTCTAATTTGTGTATCTTTGATCTGATTGTCTTTTGTAGCTCTGTTCCTTTCAGCCTTCTTTGTATGAGCTATTCTTTGCATTCTTAACTTCTTTTTCTTAATTTTTTCTTTTGTAAGGTCTTCAACATAGCTTTTTTTTTTCAAATCCGATCCTTGTCTAATCTGATATTGATTTTTGGCTTTCTAATAATTTATTCAACATGTTAATGTTATTCTCAAATTTTGAATCATTGACAGTTTTATTTGTTTTCTCAATATCTTCTTTTAAATAGGCAATTTCAACAACATACTTTTCACATTATTCACTTACTTTTTGTAATTGAACTGTTAGATCTTCTTCAATTTTTTTGGCTTCTTCAATTTGTGTTTGTAGATCTTCAATTATTTCCTGACTTCTTATCATTTTTCTCGATCTGGAGCTTCAATCTTCGATTCTTCTTCTTAAGAGCTTTTGCATCTTCATGTCTGATCATGAATAGAATCTCTTCTTAATCTGAGTCACTGACTCCACTGTCTTCAACTGAGCTAAGATCTTTAAAATATAAACTCTTCTCGAATCCCTTATTGTATTTGCCTTTGAAGTTCTTGTATGTAGACTTTCCTTTTTCATTGTCACCATTGTTCTTATCTGGGCACTTAGCTGCAAAATGTCCAATCTTACCACGTTTAAAACATTTAAATGGCAACTTTTCTTGATATTTTCTTGTGCCCTTTTTAGGCTTGCGAATGAATAGAGCTCCGTTGTCATCTTTCTCATCGATAGAGCTGTCACTTGATTCTTGAATCTTAGCCTTATCTTTCTTTGAAGTCTTGAAAGCAGCTTCCCTTTTTGAGGGTTTCTCTTGTTCGGTCCGCATCTCGTATGCCGTAAGAATCCCATGTAGTTCATCCATCTTTAGTTTGGCTAGATCTTTCATCTCCTCAATTGCCGATACCTTTGCATCATATCTCAATGGTAGAGATCTTAGAACCTTTTGTACCATTGCTGACTCTTCTAACTTTTCTTTAAGAGCTTGAATTTGATTAACTATTTAATCAACCCACAAAAGATAACTTGCTATATTTTCTTCCTCTTCCATCTTCAAACTTTCAAATTGTCTTTTAAAAGTCTGGAGTTTAGCTTGTTGAACCTTTTCATCACCTTTGTAAATATTCTAAAGCTTTACCTAAGTCCCATGAGCAGATTTGCATTGCATAACTTTAACAAATTTTGATTCACATAAACCACATAAAATAGCATTTAAAGCTTTAGCATTATTTTCGTTTGCTTTTTTTTTCGCAGGAGTAGTTACAAGTATCTGTGGCTCTTCGTATTCCTCCATCACTGTTTGCCAAATGTCAAATCCAAGGGCCATCAAGTAAGTTCTCATCCTTACGCTCTAAAAGGCATAATTTGTCCCATCAAACAAAGGTGTCTTATTTGTAGAAAAACCTTCATGTGATCCAACCATCGTGCTTTCTCTGATCTATCTTCACGCTGTTAAACTCTTTCCAAAAGAACCTGCTCTGATACCAATTGTTAAGCACGGGATACACTGAGAGGGGGGTGAATCCGTATATCATATATCTTATAAAACTTTTACTTAATCAAACTCCACTTAACCATACATTCAAGATATGCAATGAAACTGAAACAATAACATGCACTACGCGAGAGAGAGAGAGAGAGAGAGAGAGAGAGAGAGAGACCAGATTTTTACGTGAAAACTCAATGTGGGATAAACCATGGAGAACAATCTCAAGTATATGAATGAGCACCAACTCAAATTACAAAGTTTGCAAGCATCAACTTGCAAGAGCACCAATCCCTTTGCTGAGCACCAACACAACAATGATTTGTGAGCACCAACCCACATGAGCACCAACACCTTTTGTGTATAAAACACAACTATCTCTCAATGTTGCTTTCTCAACAAATGATAGAACTCTACAATATCTCTTTTTCTTCTCTCCTCTTTTCTTATATAAAACAATTACAAACCATGCACTCTCTTACATATTCAAATGGCTTCCCAAGCCTCCTTTTATAGCGCTTTCCAAATGAACTTTGGCATTCACCATTTGTGACCCTTCAATCCACATCGAAAATGACGCCAAACTTATATGACCCTTCGAATCCTTTCATTTGAAAAGTCACATAGTGATCCTTCATGAGCAAATGCATGCTTTCCCCTTCTGTCTTTATCTCATGACTCTTTGACTTCTTCATGGGCTCTCTTTTAACTTTATGCAACCAAAAATATATTCGTTAATATTTAATAAATATTAACACACTTTAGCCAAAATATGAGCATTAAAAACACCTTAAGACATTAAATGCTATGGGACCTTTGTCACCAATAATGTTAGACCTTTGACATCAATGACAATATTTTCAACAACCATGTACTTGTTTGGATCTTTGGCTTGAACTTCATGGAGTTGGGCACAACTTTTCCTTTGTGAGTTGCATGTTCCTTGGCCAATGCCTTAGCCTTGGCCCTCACAACCATATCAACTGATGATCCTGAAATTGTGGTCGTTGTTGCAACTGCTACTTTGATTCCTGATCTGGCACTATCCTCAACCGGTGCCACCCCCCTTAGCCAATTGGATAAGGGTCTGGCACTTTATTGGTTTTACACATCTTCCGGTAGCCACTGGTTGATTTATTTAATTAATGGCACTTCTTACTTTGGAATTTTTTTTGGTAAGGCAAACAAACTGCTGATGTCAACTTGAGCTGCCCACGGATTTGGAAAACCTTGCAACTGAAAAGTCAGAAAATATTTAACTGCCCAATGGGTCAACTGTTGCATCTTTTTTCGTGCAAGTTTATAACTTTTTGCTGATACACCCTGATCCTTTTTGGAAAGTTGTGTCATTTTATAATAAGGCTTGTATGGCCTCAAACTTCATGCCTCACCTGGTTTGTATGACTTGGAAAAATTATTTGCCCCTGCCCTGTGCAGCCCTGCTAGCAAGCTCTATGTCCTTGTTGGTGATGTCTGCAATAGCTTGTGCGGCCATGCTGAATGGGCTTGAAGACACTGTCATCTATGCGTACAACCTTGATAGGCACAAGCGGTAAGGTGCTGCTATTATATATGGCCTTGTCAAACCTAACAAGTCACATGTGGTACATTGCATGACCCACATGTACAACTGTATGACAAAAAATATTATGCCTTTGCTTCTTGCCTTGGCTTTCGTTCCCCTGTTTTCCTTTTTCCCACTTCGCCTGAAACTTTATTTACAATTTCCATAAATTTATTGTATGGCATCCTCTGACTTTTTGGATAATTTTCTTGCTTGGAATGGTGGTCTTTTCTATAATTTTCTTTTTGCTTAGATTGACTATGGCGTCACCTGATTTTTTGGATAATTTTCTTTCTTGGAATGATTATTTTTTTCTATAATTTTCCTTTGCTTAGATTGATTGCTACCTTTCATCTCACGTAGCTTTCCACCACTTGGGCGCTTTTCACCAATTCTGGAGTGTTGTGTGTTATGGGTGTGCTAAGGTCCTTTTTTTAAATAATTTTGGCCACAATTACCTCTCATTTTAAGCCAAACTCTTATTTTAAAGCTGACCTTATTTTCTAATTGCTTTTTATATTTTTATATTTTAATTATTCTTTTATTGCACACCTTTGTCTTAGTTATACCTATTCTAGACTCAAGGAAATTTTAATTTTTTTTTTCTAGACTAAGTCAAATTTATTGATAGAATCTCTACATACTATTCCATCTAGGTTTTCAAGTCTTATGAATCCTCTATCCAAAACTATGGATTTTAAATGAACTGAGCCATACCATTTTAATTTTATCAAGCTTTATTTATCTACAACCTTTGAAATTGAGCACCAAGGCACCAAGCTTCAAATGCATTCGTCTGAGGTGTTTTAACATGTTTGTGTTTCCTTTTGTGCTCATCCAACTTGTTCAAATTCATCAAGCTTTCTTGGAGAATTTCATAGTTCCCTAGCAAGTTCTTGGTTGCTATCCATAGACAAGGCACCATATAATCCATTAGTATGGTCATTTGGAACAATGTGTGTCGGTGGTCATCTTATAAATTGTCCAATAGGCCCATAACACTGCTAGCAACTAGTCTTCCTCCTACCCTTCAATACTGCAAGACTTCTAGGTAATTGAGAACAAGACATTGTTTGTGGCATTAACCTACCCATTTGGCTAAGCGTAATACAGGCTAGGCAACAAATGAGATATTCAAATGTTGGAAATAGTCATTGTTGTCTGTGATATTGTCATTGATGTCAAAGGAAGCAAGTGCTATTCTGCATTAATGTCAAAGGATGAGTTGAACAAACTTGCAGTGTTAATCGGATTTCTTCAATGCCTTTACTTCACAATCTTGTCAAGTCAAGTTGGGTGAAAAGTCCGAATGGGTCAAGCCAAGCAATGCAAATCGGAGTTTCGGCATGACTTAACTTCCCTTTATTTCTCAAGTCAAGCAATGGGAAAAGTCCGAATTGGTCTAGCGAAGAAGTGATCGGGGATTCGCAAGTGCTTTACTTCTCTTGTGATTATAAGCTAACCAAAGTGAAAAGTTCGAAATGGTCTAGAGAAGAGGTAATCGGGGTTTCAGGGGCATCTTACTTCTCTTATCATTATAAGCTAAGCAATGTGGGAAACCCAAAAGGGTCCAGTGAAGAGGTGATCGGGGATTTGCAAGCACGTTACTTCTTTCAAGTTGATAAGTCAAGTAACGTCAAAAACCCGAAAGGGTCTAGAAAAAGCAATCGGGATTTTTGAGTGGCTCTACTTCTTGTACGTACATAAGTCAAGAAGGATGGAAAACCTGAAATAGTCCTGAAGAATTCCTTCGGAGGAATTCTTTTAGAAAAAGTGGCAAGGACAATTCTTTCAGAAAAATTGTCAAGTCCTTTTCGAAAAACTGTCCCTTAACAAAAATTCGAAGGGTACATTCAAAAAGCCAGACACTTTGAAGAAGGCCGAAGGACACTTTGAAGAAAGCCGAAGGGTATGCGAACCCTTTGAAGAAGGTCAAAGGACACTTTGAAGAAAGCTGAAGTGTAAGTCGAAAAGTTCGAAGGGTATATGAACCCTTCCAAAGATGCCGAAGGGCACTTTTCAGAAAGCCCGAAGGGTAAGAGGACCTTCGGAAGAAAAGCCAAAGGGTAGTTTCGAAAGAGCCTGAAGGGAAAGTGCACCATTGTAAAAAACCCGAAGGGTAACTTTGGAGAAAGGTCCTGAGAGAAAAGACTGGGACAAAAAGTCCAAAGAAATGTCTCAGACAAAAAGTCCGAAGAAATTTGGAAAACGAGCCCGAAGACCAAAAAGAAAGACTCGGACAAAAAGTCTGAAGAAAAGAAACCCTGAAGGAGAAAGAGAATGGCCCAAGAAAGAGAAGAGCACGAGAAATAATATTAAGAAGATGAGATCGATAGAAAGAGCCTGAATAAGAAAAGCTAGAAGGAGAGAAAGCCCGAATAGAAAGGAGCGAAAGCGAACCAAGAGAATATCGAGACACGAGATAAAAATTGACAGTTCTAGAATAGGCAAAACAGCTGACGACTCAAATAAACGATGACTGGCACCAAAGACAAAATGAGTAAATCGTCAATTAAAGACAGGACTAGGCAAATGGTGAGCTCGAAAAAGTCTACACGAGGCTCGAGACTGATCGATTCAACCGATCAATCTTGATTGGTGAAGCTGTGCATTTATGAGATAAACCAAGCAGTCATCAAATGAAGAAAAAAGATTTGACCATTGCAAGGTGATGCATAAACTGAGGCACGAGAAACGTGCAAGCATAAGCCATCTTTAATGAGAACCGGTTTAGTGCAGCTAGGTGTGAATGCAAGGAGAAGATAAAAAACACTAAAAGATTAAGCAAGCAGGAAGATAGAGCACACAGACAATGAGTAGTTACAGATTAGACTTGTAACAAAGAACATTGAACTGGATTCACTTGTGAATCCATCATGTACACTGGAGTCATAGCTCCATAGTTCAGGTAGGTTGGTGCCTACATACAAACTAGGTTGGTGCTCAGTAAGGAGATTGGTGTCTCCTAAGGATTGGTGTACTTGAATGTAACTAGTGAGGTTTGTCAGTAAGGCATTTTATTTTGAGGCTGGATTAAAACAGTAGATTCTAATAGCTGATTCTCACCGTGGTTTTTCCCTTTGGGTTTTTCACGTAAAATTTGGTGTTATGTGTTTCTGTATGTGTGTGTGACTTCTGCATTTGTTCTTTGATTTAGGCATGAATTCACATTTTCTGTAAAAGGTTTTTTAACGGACTAGTTTTAGATCTACTGATTCATCCCCCCTCTTAGTAGATAGGTGTGTTCAACACCATGAATGGGTTTGAAGTGCCTGATGATTTCATTTACGAAATGGTCACCTCTTTCAGTTGTCAACTGTCGAGGTGTGCTAATTTGTGTCACAATTACCAAGTTATTTGGTAGGGCCTTGGTCTTCGCCCAACTTTTTAGATAGTTTGATGACACCACAATATACTTGTGCAGTCGTCTCACTTTCTTGAATGGTCTAATAAATTCCAAACCCCAACACTCAAACAACATGTGGCCATGATGACCACAAGGACATAAAGTCCCTTTTGATCGACTTCTTAGTTCATTGCCAGGTGTCACAACTTTGCATCCATCCCTGTACATCTTGGTTGACTGCCATAGCCTGGATAGCAAGAATTTCTTGATTGTGATGTGGCCTCTTGTGGGTCCCTCATGTGCTTCCCTTAGTGGGTTCTCAATTTCTTCCCTTAGGACACATCTTATTAGGAATTCATTTGGTCTCGTATTGTACACGAGTCCATTAATCAATTTGAATGCCCTTCCTCCACATCTGCCATATTGACATTTGCCACTCCTTGGTTTGGGCAACTCAAGTCATCATGGCTTCCCTGACCACACCATTCGCATAACTTGCTTACTTCCTCTAGTTGATTGGGTAGTTGCTAGAAAAATGACCCCACCAAAATAGGCTCATGAAATTTCTCAACTATATGAATCACTTGGACCACCTCTACCTAGCAAGGAATTCCCACTCCATGGTTCTAATGAAATCATGATGAAATGACGTGAAGAGATTTCCATTGAAATCAATCACACTACCAACCAAAATTTATCCTTGAGATTTCCTATCCAATCTAAGATTCTTGATGAGATCCTCTATCATGTAAATCACCCTCCTTTATTCATCATTGTCCTCATTTAGGACATTCAAGTAGAACATGCCTTAGTTAACGAAGGCGCCGGATGTAGCCTCACTAGAATTCATAAAAAATCTAGGATACTCCGTTGATAATATCAAAACTACCTGCAACACTTTCCAAGGATATGAACGACGACAACCCCCCATAGGATACATCTAGATCCCTATATGTCTCCCACCGAAACCTATTATTGTGAATCACTCAATCTTTATATTTCTCCATTCCTATAACATCCTACTTGACTATCTTGGGACACATTTCATGAGAGATGTTGCTTCCTCTACTTATCAATACCTATGATTTGCACGCTTTGACACCCGACAATTAGTTCACTAGATGTCCATAGCCTCTTTTCTAGTGTCTTCCTTGTGTTCATCAACCATATCATGTCTTCTCAGAATTTTAGTCGATGTAGGCTTCTCTATCATTGTCCTTTGAGTCACTATAGGCCTTGGAATCAGTAGATGTCTTCTTCTCACTAGCCAAGTTCATTGCTCTATCATATGTCCTTGGTACATCATCAGAGAAAGTAGTCTCATCTCCCTTTGGAGTCTTGGAAGGAGTTCTATAAACCACCACTTTTTCAGATTGTTTGCAGTTAGTGCTTCCAACTTTCTGAACAACTCCTTGAGTTGTTTGTGTACACCATCTTTGTCTTACCTTGGTGTGTGTTATAGATCTTTTTGACTATTTCATTGTTATCTTGAAAAAACTTGATCTCCTTCAATTCTTTCCTAAGTTCATCCCATGGCGTTAAACAAGTGTCAGGGACCTCCATTTGCTCAATGTACTAGTCAATGGCGACGCACCTTAGCTGGTTGGGAGCAGCTTTAGCCAATATCCTTGGTTATTTGCTTTCCATATGATGTTGCAGGGTCGAGAATGCCTAATTAGATACTCCTAGCTTTCACCATAGAAATTGGCATCTTTTGTCGGTCATGGTGATGTGCCATCCTTATTTTGAGTCATAA
The DNA here is from genome assembly GCA_037957365.1 of Torreya grandis. Classification (NCBI taxonomy): domain Eukaryota; kingdom Viridiplantae; phylum Streptophyta; class Pinopsida; order Cupressales; family Taxaceae; genus Torreya; species Torreya grandis. Next base: position 2,217,156 of record JARHVA010000520.1, read on the forward strand.
TCAGTTTGGTTCCTATTCTAGGTTTCTTGACCTTGTTGGTTGTGGGATTGACCAAACTCCATCCTATGACTATTTAAAAATGATTCTTTGTGTTTGTTCTGCTTCTCTTCCAATTAAGGAATTCTCCTTTGTAAACTATAAACTTTTGCTTTCGTGTTGGACTCCTGCCCTTGACATTGTCAGATGCGTTTCATTCCTTAGTCACTCAGCCTTGAGGAATCCTCTCATCTTTAACTTCAACATCCACTTCAATCCCCATCCTCACAATCACCTTCACGAGTTGTATTTCCATTACCACCTACAGTTCCTTGGTCATCCACCAACTAGAATCCAACCAAACTTGGGAGCATTACACCTAATTGGTGATGGCAACACCTCTTCTTCATATGACAACAACCATTCAATTCCTTTGATGTTCCTGTAAAGGCAGGTATTTCCTTATTTGAAAAGGGGTCCAGCCACTCCTCCATGTGTCACTTGGTCAACGGGGTTCACAATTGAATTCCTCACTGATCACTTCTTGTTGTGATGCCTTTGCACTCGACACCATTCTCTCCTCAAGTGGTGGCACTTGACACCATCCTCTCCTCGAGAGGCAGCTCTCTTTTGGTGGAAACCTCTCAAGGTAGTGAGACCTCGTAGCCGGTTGTGTGGATCTTCAAACTTGGACATTTTTCTCCCTAGGGCCTCCTTTGTTATTGCCCTCTTGGAGTCTTGGACATAGACTGCCCTTCTATCTTCTTGCTTGTTCAATGCCTTGGCAATTGTTTTCATTGCTTCATTGTTTCTGGCTGCTCCGATGGCAATGCTTTTCATCTCTTTTCTCCTACAATGTAGGACTATGTTGTGACAATGTTGGGGGATCTGTTTTTTATTGTTTTCTTTTCTTTCTTTCTCTCAGGTTTTCTAGGTTTAAATAATAATGCACAATTTTTTTTGACAGTTTGGCAATCAATCTCTTTGCAGGTTCATTGAAACCAAATCTATCATTAACCTTAACTGGTGTCACATGTAGCTTTGAGGCTTCTTGTCTTATGTATTGTTTGACAATGATATTCCAAAAGAAGTAGAATTTCTCTGCAAGCCTGTCTTCTCTTTCTTCCTTGTATGCTTGGCAGTCAAACTCTCTTCCCATACACTTGTTTGGCCATCCTCTAACTCTTTGTCAGACAAGTCCCTAGTACGTCACCCTTATTGACTAGGGGTTGTATAGGCAACAACATCAAAAATGTAGATTTCGTAGTTTAAATGAACAGTAACCAAAACACAGTGGTAGTATAGAAAGAAATATGAGCAAAGTTGCAATTACATAGAATAGAGAGAAAAACATAGAAGCAACATTGATTGTATTATAGTGATAGCTAAGTACAACACAATATAGGCCAACGAGAATGCACATACAAGAGCTCCCTCTCTGAGTCTAGGCCACGACTGTAAGTATACTTAAGGCTGTGATGTGTGGCTGTTAGGATGACCATCTCCAAGCACCGAAAGGCCTATGCTTACCAAAAGTTTGATAATGGCTGCACATTAATCATATTTAGACTTGGCCAACAAAACTAACATTGCTTTATCCGAACATAGTCATTCATTATTTAGTCTTTGTGGTCTACCCACCACAAAATGTCTAGCCATGGTTATCAGATGGCTAAAGTAACTAGGACACTACCAAGGCCACCCATAATCAGCACAAGACGATGAAGGTTTGATGTCAGCAGGATGTCAGTGGGCAGTGAGGATGTCCGTGATAAAATTGCATATATCAACAGGTGGTCAGTAGGCAGCAGGGACATCAGGTTCATATAGGCTGATGTGAGTCGAATGTCAGGAAACAAGCTGACATTAGCAAGATGTCAGAGGGAGCAAAAAATCAGACATTGATGTTATCAAATCAGAGGCTTATGTCAACTGACAAGGATGTCAGCCAAATCAGTCATGTGACATTAGCAGAATTGGAGGACGTTACAAATGTGATGTCAACATGGCAAAGATGCACTCGAAAGGAAGTTTGACAAGTATGATGTCATCATATAAAGGATAATATGGACCATTTTAGGCAACGATATAAGAATGATTTCCTTTTTCATGTTTTCGAGACATTATAGAGATAGAAATTTTTTTTGGGGAAGAGTTTGATTTAGAATTGGAGTTGATTTTCGTATGGTTATATTAATATTTGTGGCTAAGCAGAAACAATTTCAAATACTTTGCAAGTCACCTTCCAACAGCATCATGAGTGTCAACGGGGACACCGACTAATTTAGAGGGGGCAGGTTGATGTAGGCATCAGAAATGCATAGTTTTAGTAATGTGAGTTACGTATTATCATGGCATACTTGTTTTGAAGCTATGTATTGTTTGTTAGACTTGAGTTAAATATGTATTTTGGCATGTGTTTTCAACCAATTATGTGTTTGGAAAAGGATTATTTAAGTTTTGGGATTAGTGCTGGTTGAGACTAGTGTGTTTGATATGAGTGGTGGCTGGATGGTTGTGCAACTGCCATGCCCTTTTGATTGGAATGCAGATAGATTATGATCAGACAAATGTTTGGGGAGCTCTCCTTGCTATTCTACCTATTTGGCTGTATTTCTGGAGAATATACTGTACAATCTTATTTTGGTGTAAGAAACAAGTGCCAAGTTCCGTTTGTATTCTGTTTTTATTTGTATTGTGTACATTTCTATGGTTTGGTTGTGTACTTTGTTATCAATTGCTATACTATGGCCCTATTGTTAAGCAATAGGTTAGTGTCATCAAACTTATCAAAGAATGCAAACATTCCTTTCGGGATTTATCTTCAGGGGAATTCCTGTAGCACAAAATTGGTTACTTCTTTCTTTCAGACTCTCTCAATCATTAAAAATGTAAACACCCATTGGTTATGACAATCACCAGCTTAAATGCTGATAGATATGTGAGATGATGCCCCTTTCCACAGGTGTCCATGAATGCATCATAAACCTCTTTTTCCTGCACCCAACATAGAGGGTCAGCTATTCTTCATTGTGATTGCTGACAGGACTCTTATTCTCCTACACGATTGGTGACGGCCTCCTATAAAGGGTTTACTTCTTAGTTAATTGGTGACAGCATGCATTTAGGTTCCATAAATGAGCTATTTGTCCCCCAATTGGATTTTCTTGGACCCCTTTTAATTATCTAACATCTAATCTATCAATCCAAACTTGCACCAGGTGAATAGACAGACGAGCTATATGCAGGACGATACGGTACTTTGTTTTTAAATTTGTGGATATAGCAACTACCCCCAGAATGGCCTGAAAAATAATTTTACAGCTACAACCTTTGACTTTGAAGGACTTTCATGAAGCCTTTGTTTATAACCTGGCAGGTCCTTGCAGAACCAATAATATTGCATTATGGTTCAAGTTGGTTCTCTTGCCTTGTGAAGAACATTGATGGATGCTTCATGTTTACTGTGTGAAATGCATTAAGAGCCAATTATATGTCTTTCTATTAAAATAATTTTGTCTCTTCCAGTATGATTATTTAAAACAAATCTAAACACAGACTGCTCCCTTGTTTCAATATTTTATCTTTCTAGTAATTATTATTCAGAAAGAAAGCGATAAAGAAAGATGTTTTTTATTAGCATTTTGAAACAGCTTAATGCCTTTTGTTTTACAACTCCTTACATAAATCATGCACTACCCTCCCTTTTACTTTTTTGAGTTTCATGCAGGATAATCTATAGTTTCATATTTTTCACCTGTACATGATTATCAATGATTTTTGTAGATGAGGGTGAGGATGAAGCAGCATCTCTCGAACATGTATCCAATGAAAGGTCTCTTGAAGATATAGATAGTGAAAGTGAGTCATTGCTTGGTGATGCACCCTCGAGAACGGTTAACCACAAGGGAAGTAGTTTGAAAATGCAGATAGAGGCATTACTGTCTACTCGTTTTTGTCTTTATAGGTAAGAAGACCTGACATGTCTAGATAGCCTAAAAGTATTTGCTGCTGCTCATTTCTCTGTCATGATGCAATCTGTCTCTGGAATGAATTTTAATTGGGTTTCATTTTATTCTTGTCGTTTAAAGTCGTTATTGTCTATGACATTCCCAAATATATAAATAATGTAGAGTTAAATAATTAATATAATGACGATGAATGGTGCACTTGTTGATAGCGTAAAACCAAATATGTTCCTTCACTTGTGTAAACATTATTATCTCTGCAAACTATAGCTCATCAGGTATGAATTAGAATACTCGAGTCTTAATAATACCTCTAGAACCATAGAAACAATATTTAATAATTTAAGAGTCTGTTAATCTGTTTCCTCGTCACTCAAGTCATACTTTTTCTTCTGGATTGTACTTATATAGCTCAAATACAAGAAAACAAAACATTCTTTAGTTAGAATTAGCATTTTTTTCAAGATATAAATCGGTATGTATGCCCTTTCCTCAATATATAAATCAAAACATATATTCTCTTCTCAAGATAAATACTGAAAAACTTTCACTTCTCAAGATGTAAGTCAAAACATATTTGCAGGAGGATGTCCAGAAGGGGAACCTGGAACTTGGTGAACAATCTGGGGCCATCAAATTGAGGAAAACAACCCTCTGATGGGAGTTAAGCTTTCACCCGGACATGATTGAATCTCTGCTGAAAGCAGCTATGAAATGTAGGGAAACTTATAATTTATAATATTTATGTATTGGTATGTGCATATCGTAGCACTGCTAGATAAAATCCCGACACTCACTAATGTCATCTAAATAAACATTGTATGCAAGTGCACCCAGTCCATGTTGATCCATTCGAGATCTTTTTTTTAACCTGGTTTGTCTAGTTTTCAGCTCACTGTTTATGTAAAATTTAGACCTATCTAATATATATTTTCTGATTATAAAAGAAAAGTCAAAACATGTGTGCTTTTCCAAATTTATATATAGGTGAAAAGAAAAGGTATTGGTTTTGATTTCACAATCTATGTCTTGCTACTAAAATCATTTATCATCTGCATATTTTGGGTATATTATTCAAATAATATTTTATGAAAGAATTCAAGAAATTTCCATTGCCTAGTAAGAACAATATAGTAAAATTTGACTTATAATTATGGCTTTCAAAAAGGCAAACTTGAAATTGTGTACAGTATCTCCCCTTTAACATACATTACTCACTAGTACAGAAACAAGGAATCAATCAAGAAGAGGCTATTCAAACAAAGAATCATACAATAAGAGATTATTAGTCACTGTATTTCCAACTACAGTGAACAAGTTTTATAAATTTCGATGTGGGCAAATTGTGTACAGTTTTTAATATTAGACATTGAAGAAGGCATGTATCTGGGATGGAAAAAGTGACATGTAATGGTTCAAAAAATTCTATTTGCTACAAAAAGCTACACTACCAAAAGAATACTATTTTCAGAATTACAAACACATACCATGGACATATCCCAGAAAAACATGAGAATTTATTGCATTAAATAGTTCACAAATACAGTGTCTGATACAGGGAGTACCTGTCACAACAGCGCCCTTCCCTTTCATTAGATGAAGTTCAGCCATTTGAGCTTTTGGCTGTGTCAGCTCCCTTTCATAAGCATCAACCTTATTAGCTTGGTTCTGAGTAAGCTGGGTGTGCTGGCAGAGCTGTTCTTGATATCTTGCACATTGATTCTCGATTTGACAGTGCAAATCTGAATTTTGGGTGACTTTAGCTTTCTCATTCTCGAGTCGGTATTGCTGACACATAGTAGATTGTATTAGTAAATATTGGCATTTGAAGGTGTGTTCAATAAAATATAATGTTTCCAATGCACCGAAAACAGGAGGAGCAACTACGGGATGAGTCCTGGTGGATAGACACTACTGGAACATTTCTGAAGTATGACACTCAGGCATTGCTTGTTTCACAAAAAAGATAAAGTGACAATTTTCTTCCACAAATTCCCAAATGCACGCAGCCTCGTTCAAAATCAATGGAACTTGAGACACAATGACATCTAAATCCTTGATTGTGTTTGCAATGTCAAGCAAGTCCTCATCATGGGTCCTATAATTTGCGAAAATTGAGACAATGTGTCATATGGGTTGCTATTGTCAGGTCGAGGAAGATATACTAGAGCAAACTTACTGTCATGGGCGCGAGAAAATCGCTTGGTCCTATTTGAGAAGGATCTACGTCAAAAGAGGTAAAATATTCATCATCTCCCATATGTATGTTATCTTCCTTGGTGCCCGCTTCTGGGTCATGCATTGATTTTTATTGTGTCCATATACGGCTGATGTAGGCACACCCAAACCTAGGTTAATTGGTGCTTGCAGCGGATTCAATTAATATTCTATTTGTTGTGCTTCAACCCCAATGGGAAATGAAGTGACTACAATAGACTTTAAAGGGATAATAATAGATAGGGTTGGTTGCTTAGAAGAAAACGTGGCCTGTTTTAAAGAAGAAAGGGGTACACAAACAAGTTATGTGAGAGAAGGTTCTAATAGCTTCGGCATCCTCCTGCCATCACCCTCATCATTATCCTACTCATCTTCAATATCATAAAAATACATTTCCTTTTACTATCTTCATCCTCTGTAGTGGTTGTCTCCTCAAATATAACCTATTTTCTCTTATTAGGAGTTGGTCGGCACTTTGTAATTTCATCTTTACCCTTAGCCAAGGAAATGCCCAAGTGTTTCAATTGAAACACAAATGGCCAATCTAGCTCGTAAGTTGTATTGAAACTCTAATTACCTTCCAGAGTTGATTGAGTATACATTGCATCTAGAAATAATTCAATGGCATGTTGGGTCATGTGAAAGCCTTTGTAGTATAGTGGTGGGCGACAATCCCAAGAAATGGTGCCATAAATGTTTGCTACAAAAACCTATACTTTCAAAAGAATACTCTTTGCAGAATTATAAACTCATACCATGAACATATTGTAGTGTCCAAAACACTATCTTGTAAAGTTGAAGTTCTAAAGAGAAAATTGTATAAGGCATTGCCTTCGATTTTATAATTGAAGCTTCCAAGCTTGACGATGGTAGACTTTGCTTTATCATTTAGTTACAATTGTAGGCATGGATTCCTTGTCTTCAATTTTAAAAGAATTTTTTATTTAACGATGAACAATTAAATGTTTGAAGACATGTGGAAGACGATTGCTTCTTTACGGAGGGTCAATATTTGTCAATGCAATGCATTCTCCCTCGTCATTGATCTCTCCATTGGAGGGCTGATAATAATAAATTAAAAGTGTCGTGTGCTTGGAGATCTAACGATTGATAACTACCTCCTATTGCCATGTGGAAGGTGATCGCTATCCAAAGAAAAAACAAACTCTAACACTATTGAATTTTATCTTGGCCATTGATCTTTTACGATCAATGGTGAGGGGGATATGAATATATAAAGCAGTTTTCATAACGTTTTAAGGTATTCCCCTTAATAAAGTTTTAGTGGGGCTAGGCCCCTTGAAATATCCAAAGAAGATCCTATGGCAGGGAATCATTCCCAAAAACACACCGCACGAGAGCACTTGTTCAAGGAGTTTTTAAGACTTGTCTGTCTTCAAACTTTCGCTCATCATTAATTTTGTCACCATCCAATCATGAGCTGGTCTACGTAAAAAATATCAAGAGCAACAACTTCAATTATACTTTTCCACCATGTTGCGTCCAATCACTCATCGAAAGGAGAAAATGAAAGGGAATCTTCCCCTGTTGTGGTCGTCATTCAACCAATATTCATAAGACTATAAGCCGTCAATTCCTTATCTTAGGGGAAATACAAAAATTCAAAGGACGAGTGTGTGTCTAAATGATTTTGGCATTGTCCACCCTAAGTATGATATCTCCATCACATAATTTCCATACTAATCTTTCCCCATGGAATCTGGGGCGCAAATCATGCAAGTAGTTGCAAAAGAAAACACCCTGAGTGTCCAAGGAAGCTAAAGAGGATGAGCTGGATGGAAGATAAGATCACCCTTGTGGCCTCCAAGGGTAAAGATTTTTGTAAAGCTTTGTGGTGAGGATTTGTGCATGTGGCATTCTCTCATTCCATTGACACTAACTTATAATGTATGTATTGAGCTTTAGGCTTTGGAGAATAGATCTTTTGTTCTTCAAAGCCTTAAAATTATGTAAGGTTTTCCATTGTGAATTATATCCTTAGCTTTTATTTTTCTTTGTTTAATACTTGTTTATCCCAAGATTTATATGTAATTGTGGATGTTTGAAATATGCATTTAAGATTTTGTGGCTATTTTCTCTGCCTTTGGTCTGAAATTATCTTAGGATGTTCAATTTACTTGCAATGTTGAATTATATGTTTCTTGCTTATGGTAATGTTGATAAGAAATGTTAGATAGAATTAAATAATTGTTCTATGATTCATTATTCTTGTGGATGGGCATAAGATGACACTACTTTTACACATCGCCCCATTTGTCCATGTTCTTTACTTTCTTGCACCCTTTCACCCAAAGCATCTAGATAACGTTAAAATAGGGGAGATAGGTTGATCCGGAGGTTGTTTTAGCTCAAAACTACCAGAACTTCCCATTGTGAAACTTTGATCATGGGCATGTAATTCACACTTAGTCAAGCAATCATAATAATGACCACAAATAGCGAGCACTAGTTTTTGGCATGCCCGGTGGGAGCAATGTCCAAGGATTCTAGTCTTTATTTTAAAGTTTTATTTGGTAGAAGTTTGATTACTCCCAAGATTGCTGGTGATATCTTGGAAATCCGCTCTTAAGAGAGCATAGAGTTTTTCACCTGGAGACTCCGACTGAATAACTTCCATGGTAGCAAATGGGTATGTCCATAGCAAGAAATAATCAAGGACAAGATCCCATCATTTTCTTGCAGCTCTCCAAGAAGGAGATCCAGAACTAAGAGTGACACTCCAAATCCTGCACAAAGAACACACTCATTTTCTGTTGCAGAAGAATTTCAATCCATATCACTTACATTTCCTTGAAGGAAAAAATGGCACTTTTGGCAAGGGTTGAACCCTTCACTGCTTGGAAGTCCGAGAGTCTCTTAAATATACAATGTTGGAATGACATCCTAGGTCAACATTGAAGGTGTTGACATATTTTTCTATGGGTAGCTTTATCACTCCCATAGAACACATCCAAGATGTGGAAAATATTTGTTTTGTGCATCACATTGCTGACCCTAATGTAACCATCAGGCTATTGGCAGTGTCCTTTAGAGGTAGGGTCCTCTAATGTTTTAGAAGCTTAGAACCTGCATTGAACGACACATGGGATGAGTTGGGGGGGACAGCTATATAATCAATTCAAGGAGAAAGGGGGAAAATCTATCCTACTTGAACAACTAACTATGAATAAAAGAGCCCCCACGGAATCCATTATAAATTTCAATATCATATTCAAGAAGTCATGGGAAACGATGTCCATAGAGGTACGTCCTTTGGCAGATATGACATCCTTGCATTTCCCAAAAATATTTAATCCTAAAATAGCAATGATGATACAATCAATGGGTGGACAGACCCTGCTTGCGGCATATGGTGTGATTGTTATAGCTGAAAGAAATTCTATTAATGTCCACAAATGACCAAAAGTAGGTCAATGGGACTGAATGATACAACTAATAGCAATAGAAATTTCTAGGAAGAAAGAATCCTAGAGAGGAACCAAAGAAATAAAACCCAGGCTGAAAATAGCCTTTTACAATTTGGGAAACTTGCCCCTAGATCTGCAATTCTTCTGTTTCCTAAAATCTGTAACTTTGCTTAGCTTTCCCAATATTCTCAAATTCCATCTATCAACCCGATTCCTAAACCCTCCACTATTCTGGACATCACCCAACAACCATTCATCATGGTACTCAAGCCATGGCTCAAAATAACAATGAGATGGATGAAAATAAGAACATGATGAGAGGATATTATGACAAATTAGTAGCCATTGAAAGGCAGATTACCCAAAATCCTTCAAGACCATGTTATAACAACAATCACGGCTACCAACCCAATAGGTTCCAGCCTACTCATATCACCCCTGCACAACTAATCCAAAGGATCCAAGCTAACCATCCCTATCGAGGAAACCATGATGCTTCAAAAGCAATAGCTCCTATGCAAAATAATTTAGCTGCAGAAGAAGACTGGAGTCTGGCCTGTATTCTTGTACATCATCCGAAACTTAGTTTAATCTACAAAGATCAGTTGTTAACAACAAGGAGTATGCTATGTCAATGCCAACAGGTCGTGAATGATGATCAAAATTCTTCACAATTACAAATTTGCCTGAGTGAAATTGCAATGGCATGTTGGGAGGAAATAAATGAAAATCCTCTAGTTGCTTCTAAGCTCTAGGTCAAATTTGATTAGCTAATCAGGGCAAAGAAAAGAGCTCTTGAGACTCAGACCACTTCAAGTCAAACAAATACTAACACCCAAATGCAACAAAAGACTCCCACCTATGAGCAAAAAGGGCAAGAACAGTCCCCTACACAAGCTCGGCCTACAAGGAATTCTTTCCCTTCTATTGAGAAACTCAAAAGAGAATGTGTGGGGAACCCATTTAAACAAAAGGCCCCAACATCTGGGCAATTCAATGTCTTTGAATTAATGAAGAGGACTGTTGACCATTTTTGGTCCAACAGGCCAAAATCGGTCCCCCTTTTTCCCCTGTTGTTCTGAGCCAGTACATTTTTTATTTTGCACAAGTCTCGTTTCTACGGACTCTGCAGGCATTTCTACGAACTCTGCAGGTGCTTCTACAAACTCTACAGAAAGTTTCTACGGACTCTACCAGGTGTTTCTACGAACTCTGTAGAAAGTTTCTACGGACTTTGCCAGGAAGTTTTCTACGGACTCTGCAGGTATTTCTACGGACTCTGCAGGAAGAGAGAAGTCCCCACTTAGGCGTAAAATGGAACCATTCAAGTGCCTTTGCGGAGGGCAGGGAACATTTTCAAAGGGACCAAAAAGAAGGCCGAAAGGGTCGGAATTCCTTCGAAAAAATGCGCAAGGTAAGTTGGAATTCCTTCGGAGAAGTAAACAAGAGAATTTCTTCGGACAAAATGTCCGAAGGAATTCCTTCGGACATTTTGTCTGAAGAAATTCTTCAGAAGAAAATCCCGCCGAAGGAAAAGACCAGGGCAAAAGACAAGCTATTTATTTCGGACTTTTGTTCGAAGGAATTCCTTTGGACAAAAAGTCTGAAGAAACTCGAGAGAGGCCGCGGGGAAAAAGCCCAAGAAAAAACTTCGAAGAAGCAAGTGAGACAATTCTTGCAGACTTTTTGTCCGTGGGAGAATTGGCCAAAACAAAAGCCCGACCGAAGAGAAAAGAGCCGAAGGAATTGTCAAGGATGGTGACGTCCCCGAGGACGTCAAAATCAAGCACAACAAATTAGCAGTTGGCTTTCAAACAGTGACGGGCCCGCGAACGTCAATTTTACAGCAGGGAAATAGTCGTTTGATTTTTTAAATACTTGAGCGCCAACCAAAAAAGAGCCCAAAGAGCTAAGAGACAGAGACAAAACCTGGAAAAGACGACGCTGAGAAAAGACAAAGGTTAAGAATGAACCCAGCGACCCGCTGATGGAAGAGCCCAAGGAGCCAGAAGAGCCAAATTCAGAAACGGACAAAACAGTCCAGGTGGCAAAGGGGAAGGAGTTACTCCAGCAGTTGGAATAGTGACTGCCAAGTGGTCATCAAGAGGCATGAACAGTGAACGACGCGATCCATTTTTTTCCATTTTGCATTAATGAGCAGACAAACCGCGTGAATGCCATCAAGGAGCGGTCTTGTTTGTAGAGAAACGACACGGCCTATGTTTTTAAACGCCTGAAGTTAGAATCGGAGCCGACACACCATTTATATTTCAGCGGCTTCCTCTTCCCAACGCCCTTGGAACACACATGGGCCACTTGTCAAAGGGCGCCAAAAGTCTTTTTGAAAAGAGGCGCTTTTGTTCTCTCTTCTCCATATATATTGTAACTTCTCATTTTGAGAGAGCTATCTTTCACATTATAAGGCGAAGCCTTGGCAATTTTCACCTGGAATCAATAAAAATGCATTTTACCTCTATTCTGGGTAGATATCTCTCTGAGTGTGTTTGAGTGTTAGTCTTGTGTTCAGTCATTGCTTCTTAATGCTTTCACAAGGTTGACACCAACGCACTTGGTATCTACAAGGCGCCATTCCTACAAGTGACAAAAAGCGCTGACCCTGGAGCGCAGAGGCAGAAGGAGGTTACTAGATAGTGTGCTTTATCTACAGCGCCTATGGTAAGTCCTTTTTCTGTGTGTTCCATTAAAGCCTTCCTGTCAAGCTTCCTGCAGTCTGGTCCTTTTACCAGTTAAAGTGTGTGTATGTGTTCTTATGGTTCAGAGTGAGTGTGAGTAGGTCAAAATTATTTGATGCATCACCCTCTTAGATTAGGTTTTGTTTTCCTATAATCCTTCTCTCTTTTCAACCGCCCCCGCCCCCCCATTATATATATATATATATATATATATATATATATATTAGCACTTATTGAAATAACTCGGATGCATCAAAGGGAGCTAGCCCTTATCTAGAGACTCTCCCCCTAGTTTTGCTAGGCCCACAAGCAAGAGGGGAGTTTCCATTTTGACGTGTGGAAGACATGAGCTCAGCTTCTTGTCTAGGGTGCAATCCACTGCGTCAACAGTTTTTGGCATGCTCGGTGGGACTCAGTTTTTTACACTTAGTAAAGTTTCAGGATTGATGCTGGTCCTGTTACAGCAAAACCAACCATTTTCAGCATCTGGCGACTCCACTGGTAAGAGCTTCATTTTCTGATCAAAGACCAGTCTGACCTCCTATGCCTAAAATCACCACGCGGTCTGCTGCTAAGAGTGTCCCTTTCGAATTCATTGAATTGCCTTTGAATTCAACAAAGCGACTGAGGTTTGAGAGGACCCATCCTTATTCAGCAAACCACTTTCCCAAACTCGCTATAAAGAACACCTACGCAAGAAGGCCGCGGTTACATCCTGTCATAGCTATGACATTACCCTTTGTGACTTTTCGTGGTCAGAGTCATTTGAATCTCCAGCATTATGACCCAATTCCAGGAGCAGTCTTCAAAAGTGTGCCTCCTTTGATTGAGAGGGGCCCATTACAGTTATTGAACACATCATAAATGTTGCTAACCTCTACAATATTCACAATGTCACTGAGGAGAATATTGAAATCAGATTGCTAGCATTGTCTCACAAGGGCAAAGCTCTGGACTGGTATGGGACTTTACCCATAAATTCAGTCGATTCCTGGAATGAATTGGGCACTCTGTTGACGAACCGATTTGGGGAGAAGAGCGACCACCTCTCACTTGCCGAGCAGCTGACTACAATGAAAAGAGCTCCACATGAATACATGCAGGATTTCAACACTCGGTTTCAGACGACATGGGATAGAATCCCCATTCTGATGGAATATGACGTGGATATCAAGATCACCAAGCTGGTAAGAGGGAGAGGCCTGTGTGAACACCTAACTGCAGACTTTAAACAACAAAAAGATGACAGTCTACTAATTCATGATGCAGCTACAATAGAAGAACCAATTGTCATGAAGGATTGGACATCAGACTTGAGGCATTTCCTTCTCACTGGTGAGTGCCCGCAGGGCCTTGATAGGACTAAGAGGAGATATTTCAGACTCCAGTGTCTCCCTTACGTCCTGATTGATGGAGTGTTGTTCAGAAGGGATCTCTCAGGAGTCCTTTTAAGGTGCATAGACCAGTACGACAGGGTGCTGTCCGAGTTCCATGATGGGCCAGCTGGCAGTCATTTTGATCCTAGGGCTACAGCTGCAAGAATAATGAGAGCTGGTTATTTATGGCCCACTCTGTTCAGAGACACCCACGTCTGGGTACGAAAGTGCCAAAAATGTGCACTCTTTGATGGAAAACAACGGTTGGCTGCCATGCCTTTACAGCCTATTCAGGTAGAACAACCATTCATGCAATGGGGCCTTGACTTCATAGGGATGATTAACCCTCCCTCCAGTGCTAGACACAAGTGGGTCCTGACCGCCACAGATTATTTCACAAGATGGGTAGAGGCTATCACTTTGAAGGAAGCCAACGAAAGTGCAGTCCTGGATTTTTATGAAGACCTAGTGGCAAGGTTCGGGGTTCTAGCTACCATAATCTCAGATAATGTGTTAGATTTTCTAGGAACTAAAACAAGTGAATGGGCGTCGAGATATGGTATCTATATTAGCACTTCATCTAATTACTACCCACAGGGAAATGGGCTGGCTGAATCTACAAATAAGAATCTGATCAAGATCACCAAGCGAATAATGGAGGAGAATCAGAGGACTTGGCATGCCAAGTTGAAAACAACCCTGTGGGCAGATAGGGTCACCCCAAAGAGGGCAATTGGTAACTCGCCGTACACGCTCGTATATGGAAGGGAAGCTAGGCTCACCATTTCACTTGAGTTGCCAGCCTTGGACCTCGCTCGCCAGCTGCAATTAGAAGAAATCAATAGCATGGAAGTTAGGCTATGCGAGCTGATGGAGCTCCAAGAGACAAGAGACCAAGCTATGGCTTCTATGACCAGCCGCCAACAGCAGACGAAGAGACACTTCGACAAGAAATCTTCATCAAAAGGTTTCTCTAAAGGGGACATCGTCTTGAAATGGGATGAGGACCGAGCTAAGCCTGGAAAGCACGTGAATTTCAACGCCCTATGGAGTGGTCCATACGTCATCACTTAGTGCAAGCAACATAATGCATTCTAACTCTCCAAGTTGGATGGTGAAGAACTGTATATCCCAGTTAATGGGATACATCTTAAGCATTACCACTGAGCCCTTCTCCCATCATGTATATATTTTCCTTGCCTTTTTCTTGTTTTCCCTAAGTGCCTTTTGCACATGTTTGTAGTTTTCTTAGTTTTGTGTGTGTTTTCGTTTCCTTTTGGGGTAAACCTTCGTGATTGATTCTTAGATATCTCAAGGTTGTTGCTAACTTTTTCAAGTTACATTCTGACTCCGTGCCCAATGGACTTCAAGGCAACTAGTTTCTAAGCATAACAGGCATGCTTCCCCTGGGAGTCGTCAATTTGTTGACCATTTTTGGTCCAACAGGGCAAAATCGGTCCCCCTTTTTTCCCAGCTGTTCTGAGCCAATACATTTTTGATTTTGCACAAGTCTTGTTTTTACGGACTCTGCAGGTGTTTCTACGAACTCTGCAGGCGTTTCTACGAACTATGCAGAAAGTTTCTACGAACTCTGCCAGGTGTTTCTATGAACTCTGCCAGGAAGTTTTCTACGGACTCTGTCAGGAAGTTTTCTACGGACTCTACAAGGAAGTTTTCTACGGACTCTGCAGGTATTTCTACGGATTCTGCAGGAAGAGACAAGTCCCCACTTAGGCGCAAAATGGAAACATTCAAGTGCCCTTGCGGAGTGCAGTTTCGGACTCAAGTGCCTTTGCAGAGGGCAGGGAACATTTTCAAAGGGACCAAAAAGAAGGCCAAAAGGGTTGGAATTCCTTCTAAAAAATGCACAAGGTAAGTCGGAATTCCTTCGGAGAAGTAAACAAGAGAATTTCTTTAGACAAAACGTCCGAAGGAATTCCTTCGGACATTTTGTTTGAAGAAATTCTTCGGAAGAAAATCCCGCTGAAGGAAAAGACCAAGGCAAAAGACAAGCGATTTCTTTCGGACTTTTGTCCGAAGGAATTCCTTCGGACAAAAAGTCCGAAGAAACTCGGGAGAGGCCGCGGGGAAAAAGCCCAAGAAAAAACTCCGAAGAAGCAAGCGAGACAATTCTTGCGGACTTTTTGTTCGCAGGAGAATTGGCCGAAACAAAAGCCCGACCGAAGAGAAAAGAGCCAAAGGAATTGTCAAGGACGGTGACGTCCTTGAGGACGTCAAAATCAAGCACGACAAACTAGCCGTTGGCTTTCAAACAGTGATAGGCCTGCGAACGTCAATTTTACAGCAGGGAAATAGCCGTTTGATTTTTTAAATACTTGAGCGCCAACCAGAAAAGAGCCCAAAGAGCTAAGAGACAAAGAGACAAAACCTGGAAAAGATGATGCTGAGAAAAGACAGGTTAAGAATGAACCTAACGACCTGCTGATGGAAGAGCCCAAGGAGCCAGAAGAGCCAAATGCAGAAACGGACAAAACAGTCCAGGTGGCAAAGGGGAAGGAGTTACTCCAGCAGTTGGAACAGTGACTGCCAAGTGGTTATCAAGAGGCATGAACAGTGAATGGCGCGATCCATTTTTCTCCATTTTGCATTAATGAGCAGACAAACCGTGTGAATGCCATCAAGGAGCAGTCTTATTTGTAGAGAAACGGCGCGGCCTATGTTTTCAAACGCCTGAAGTCAAAATCGGAGCCGACACAGCATTTATATTTCAGCGGCTTCCTCTTCCCAACGCCCTTGGAATGCACATGGGCCACTTGTCAAAGGGCGCCAAAAGTCTTTTTGAAAAGAGGCGCTTTTTTTTTCTCTTCTCCATATATTGTAACTTCTCATTTTGAGAGAGCTATCTTTCACATTGTAAGGCGAAGCCTTGGCAATTTTCACCTGGAATCAATAAAAACGCATTTTACCTCTATTCTGGTTAGATATCTCTCTGAGTGTGTCTGAGTGTTAGTCTTGTGTTCAGTCATTGCTTCTTAATGCTTTCACAGGGTTGACACCAATGCACTTGGTATCTACAAGGCACCATTCCTACAGGTGACAAGAAGAGCTGTACCTGGAGCACAGAAGCAGAAGGAGGTTACTAGACAGTGTGCTTTCTCTACAGCGCCTATGGTAAGTCCTTTTTCTGTGTGTTCTATTAAAGCCTCCCTGTCAAGCTGCAGTCTGGTCTTTTTACTAGTTAAATTGTATGTATGTGTTCTTATGGTTCAGAGTGTGAGTGTGAGTAGGTCAAAATTATTTGGTGCATCACCCTCTTAGATTAGGTTCTGTTTCCCTGTAATCCTTCTCCCTTTTCAACCTCCCGCCCCCCCGCCCCCTCGCCACCATTATATATATATATATATATATATATATATATATATATATATATATATATATATATATATACACGTATTAGCACTTACTAGAATAACTCGGATGCATCAAAGGGAGCTAGCCCTTATCTAGAGACTCTCACCCCAGTTTTGCTAGGCCCACAGGCAAGAGGGGAGTTTCCATTTTGACGTGTGGAAGACAGGAGCTCAGCCTCCTGTTCAGAGTGCAATCCACTGCATTAACAAGGACATCGACAAAGCTAAATGTAGTCAAATAGATTTGTTGCAAGAGGCTCTAAAAACACATCGTGTAGAGGTACCCCACAAGCAAAAGGATGTCAGGGGAAAAAGAAAAGCTCCCAAAGAACTAGCAATCGTGTGCTAGGCCTGCATTTGAGAGGTGAGTAGGAATAAACCTCCTCCTTTCTATATGCCACTAATAATGGGTAATCTTTTAGTCCAAAAGTATATGATTGAGTCAGGGGCCAGTAGCAGGGTAATGCCTAGACAAGTGGTTGATGCCTTAGGCATTACCTATATCTCTTATGAAAAGGGTGTTACCCAACTTGACATGACTGCAGTTAAAACCATTGGGATAGTTAAAGATATCTCCGACTCCACACTCTTCCAAGCATTTGTGTTCCCTAGGAGATTGCTATGACAAACCTCTTTGCTACGTTTGGTGTTAGTTTATCAAGAGATTTCACAGCGAAAATAGACAAATACCTATCCATGATTGGTCTCATATGATTGCAGACATGATATGGTACTACAGCCAAGATTCATGTCGAACTTATTGCTGCATATCATGTTCTATTAGGAGAGAGAATAATGTGCAATGCACTATGATTGGGGAAGAAGACCTAGCATGGTCTAGTCATGAGGCAAATGAAGTTCCTAAGAATTGGATTGATGTCAAATATGATCAATTGGCTACAGATGAGTGGGCAGTTGACCCATTTTACGAACTTGGATAAGCTGAAGGGTGCACTTATGTCCGAAACAATGAGATGATTTAAATCTCTAGTACCAACAAAGAAGAGTGGACAGACATCATGTTTTGCCAATACGAAATATAAGAGTATGTGGAGGCTTATACCAATTTTGATCCAACAATTTCACAGAGGGATACCCATCTTATTCATGTGAAGACCTTGTGTCCAGGCGTTTCTCATAATCTTTTGGAGTTTGCATGCGTAGAACAGTCTAATAAAATTCTATGCGCTAGGCCTGAGATGGAAACATTTGTCCAAGAATTTTGTGAAGAGCCAGGCTCTAGATTTAGGAGCACAATTTTTTATGCCTCATGAGGAGGATGCAACCTCAAGATTGAATGAAGAAAAATAGGGATTTGTCAATCATAAGGTACTCTAATCAGAATAGGAAATTTTCCTACAAGATGTGTCAGAAGAACTTTAAAATGAAGATTAAAAAGGAGAAAGCTTGGGGAAGACCGTATAAAACAAATGTTTGTTTTCAAAAGAAGAGCTCTTGGCATAGGAGTTCACATTCCAGAAAGTTCATGGTCATAAAGATATTTCTCCTAGTATTGACCAGCAAGAAGGATTGCCAAGAGAAACAACATTTTTTTCCCTTCAAGGCTGAAAGAACTTTGAGATTAGAATCCATTGACATTAAAGAGACGGACTAGCTCAGAATCTCGACTGGAAAAACAATCCTACTCCAAGATAAAAAAGTGAAAGAAAATAAGCTTGTGGAAGGTCTTCATAAGAACATTATGTTCTGAAAAAGAATCATCAATAAGGATCGAGATGTTCTTAACCCACAAGATCCCAACTGAAGAAGAGTAATACTCAAGAAATTTCAAACGGTTTTGGGAACCAGTATGTTGTTTAAACAAAGTTCTCTATTGCTAATGTTTGGTTATAAACGTACCCAAGGGCTACTGAACTGCCAATTGGCAGTTCATCTGGAAACTACCAAGATTCATATGAGGATGATAGTTATGCAGAAGGTGGACATCAACGTCATAAAAAAAAAGCATAATACAGTACAAGGATGTAGACTCTTTTTACTCATTTTCTTGTTGCATGTGTGGATAATCATTTTTGCATTCAAATTAAGTGTTATGGAGCCTGCTATTGAGAAAAGGCAGTTATTTTTCACTCCAAGTGAATGGATTTATTTAAAAGAACAACTAAGTAGCCACATATGTGATTAGATATGCCTTGATTAGATGGCCTGACAAGATAAAGGTTTTCTGAGTGATTAAATCACATGCCTGCAGAAAGGACAACAGGTCTGATTTTCTGTTTGAGCTCTTCCCCCACAGTCAAATGAGAGCAGGAGCGGATTTGAGTGATAAACCAATATAGAACTATTGATCATACCCTCATTTTTCACCCGCAACTGTCAAAATTCATGTTGGACATAGTCATTGATGTCTAAAGAATTGTCATTGATGTCAAAGGCAACATGTGCTATCATATGCATTAATGTCAAAGATGTTGAGTGGAACAGACTTGTGTATGTACTTTACATACCTTTGCTCACATGGTTATCTTGACAAGATCTGGCTATGCACATAGGATGAAGTTATCAACATTTGCATGTATGGTAGCATCTGAAGGAAATGATCACTCTATGATAATCAAGTTTGTGTCTTTCTTTGTCTAAGTTCTATGTCATAAGGATGAATAGAGCAAATGTTACAAATGCACAAGGTAGTTTCCATACTTAGTCGATTTTGCACCTTTGTATTTGTTGAGGGAATTCTTTTGAAAATATTGGTAAAGACAATTCTCTTGGACAAAAAGCCCAAAGCTAATAAGGGATTTCTTTCGAGAAAATGTTAAAAGCAATTTTTTCGGGAAAATTGGCTAAGTCGTCGGACAAATTGTCCGCAACAAAGTTTCCGAAGGAAATGAGTGCCACTTGGAATTCTTTTGGAAAGAGTCTTGTAGAATTCATTCGGAAAAATTGTCTCGAACAAAAGTTCCAAAGGGATCTTTTCATAAAGTCTGAAGGGTAAGTGGACCGTGCAAATTTTTCGAAGGGATCTTTTCAAATTGCGGAAGGGTATGTGGACCGTTGCAAAAGTTTCGAAGGATATTTCGGATGAAGTATAGGACACTCGCAATATTGCTAAAGGATCAAGGCGAGATTAAAGATCGAGCAAGTCTGAAGAGATCGACAAAGGGGAAGCATCTCAAAGATGTCGAAAAAAGCGAGATGAAGTCAACATGTTGAAGGTTAATGATCTAGTCAACATAAAGAGCAAGCATTTTTTATGATCCAACGACACACACAAGTGAGGACTAAGAAGATCCAACGGAGCGAGTAGATCCAAAGCCTTAAAAGTGCTTGAAGGTTAATGCACATTGGCGAAGTTAAAGACCGAGCAAGCTCGGTAAGATCTATCGGAGCGAAAGCTCTCATGAGTGCCGTGACAAGCGAGATGAAGTCAAATCTACCGAAGATTAACGTTTGACTAAAGTTATGGATCGAGCATATTTGAATAAATCGAAAGGAGCGAAAGCGATCCGATTATATAGGAAATAGCGAGATCCAAAAATGAGCTCGATGGTTAGACCTGGCGCGGAAAAAGAAATCAAAGGCCCGCATTTAATATGTTCTCAACAGACAAATGAAGGAACAAACAAAACCTATGAATGATTACACAGAGCTCGAGATTGATCGATCCAACCAATCAATCCTCGATTAAGAAAACAATGCAGTTATGACCTGATTCCAACAGTTGCCAAAAATAGAAAAGAGAGTTGAACATTGCAGTGTGATGCATGATTTAAGACACGAGAAAGCGTATAAGTCAAAGTCACATTAAATGCGAATCAAGAATTGGAACCAGTTAAGTGCAATTGTAGTATGAACGCAATTGGAGACATGAGACCCTAAAATTCATTGTATATACATGACATCAAAAACATTGTTTTCTTGTTGTTGCTGTCGTTGCAATTTTGATAGTGAGTCAAAGGCTGTCAATAAGAGATATATGCAGACAGAGTAAAAAGGCAGAAGAAAAAGGGGGAATGAAGCGTGTCTGAATAGAATATATCCAAACGTATGCAGACATAGGGTGAAAGTCAGAGGGACAGAGAGTGAGGTAGAGAAGAGGAAAAGGCACACAGAGAATGTGCAGAGATTGAGTAGTTACAGACCAGACTTGTAATAGAGAAATAGAATTGAATTCTTTCATGAATCTATCTTGTACACTGGAGTTGTAGCTCCATAGTTCTGATTGGTTGGTGCCTTCAGAAAAACTAAGTTGGTGCTCAGTTAGGGGATTGGTGTCTCCTAAGGATAGGTGTCCTTGAATGTAACCAGTGTGGTTTTGCCAGTGAGGTGATTTAACTATGAAGTTGGATTAAAACAGTAGATTCTAGAAGCAATTCTCATCGTGGTTTTTTCCTTTGGGTTTTTTATGTATAAATCTGGTGTAATGTGCTTTTGTGTGTGTGTGATCTCTGCATCTGTTCTTTAATATGCATATGAATTGATATCCCCTCTAAAAAGTTAAAATCAACTAGTTTTAGCTGATCTACTGATTCACCCCCCCTCTCAGTAGATAGTTGTGTTCAACAATTGATATCAGAGCCTACGGTTCCTTAGGAAGAAGCTTAATCGGCTCAAGGAGATTTTGGTTAGTGAACACAATGGCTAGTCAAGAAAGATCCTCTTCAAACAAAGCACCTCTCTTTGATGGATCTAACTATGCTTTTTGGAGCATAAGGATGGAAGTATATTTGTCCTCATTAGGATTTGATGTATGGATGTTTGTAGTAAATGGATTACAACTTTTGTTGTAGGTCCTACTGATCAGGCTGCCAAGAAGGCATATGAAAACAATGCCAAGGTAAAGAATGTTATTCATTGTGGACTCTCAAACTCTCAATTTGTCAAAGTTATGCACTGTCAGAGTGCAAAAGACATCTGGAACAATTTAAAAAGCATCTATGAAGGAGATGACGAGGTAAAGCAAGCAAAGCTACAAACATACAAAGGGCAGTTTGAAAGTCTTAAGATGAATGAAGAGGAAAAGATTGCTGACTACCTCCTTAGGGTAGATGAGATAGTGAATGCTAACAGAGGACTTGGAGAAACAATAGAAGATTCAACTATTGTCAAGAAGATTTTGAGATCCCTACCATCAAGATATGATTCCAAAATCTCTGCAATTGAAGAAGCAAGAGATTTTGACAAGCTCATAGTGGACGAGCTACATGGAACATTCATAGTGTATGAGATGAGAATGGGAGAGACTGACACGTTTAAAAGAGACGCTGCATTCAAAGTAGCAAAGCAAACAAAAGAAGAAATATCCATGTCTGAATCTGAGGAGACTGATAGAGAAAAAGCTAACTTTGTCTGAAAATTAAAGAGAGGATCAGGAAAATACAAAGGTAAGCTACCGTTCAATTGCTTTAACTATGGAAAGGTAGGACATTTTGCTGCCAAATGTCCTTATAATAAAAAAAGATAATTCTGAGCAAGTATAGAGCAGCAAAAAGGTGAAACCTCACTATGCAAAAAGGAAGAACTTTTTCAAGAGCAAGAAATATTTATATACAAAAGAAGACAGTGACTCAGAGAAGGGTAGTGATAGTGATAGTTCGGATGATGATCATGACTATGCTTTTGTAGCAAAGGAAAAATAATTCCTATTCATGGTAGAAGAATCCACTCCCCTAAATCAAGAACATAACAAAGATGAAGATTGGGATGAAGATGAGGAAGGCGACGTTGATCTAGAAGGTGAGCTAGTTTGTGCTTTAGAAGAGATTGAGAAACTAAGAAAAGAGAACTCAAAACAGAAGAAGCTTGGGCAGAAGGAACTTGACAAACCTAATCAAATGATAGTGACTCTAAAAACTCAACTTGAGGAGGCTAAAAGAATAGTAGTTATGATGGAACTACAGACAAAATCCAAATAATGCATGAAGCTTGAGGTAGAAGTAGTAGCTTTGAGGAAAGAACTTGAGAAGACAAAAGGTCAAATAGACGAAAGTCTAAAGTTGAGAAAAGGATCAGACATTCTTAATGAATTAATCAGCGGTCAGAAGCCTTCGAATGAAAAATCTGGTTTTGGATAT
Organism: Torreya grandis; assembly: GCA_037957365.1. Taxonomy (NCBI): domain Eukaryota; kingdom Viridiplantae; phylum Streptophyta; class Pinopsida; order Cupressales; family Taxaceae; genus Torreya; species Torreya grandis. Next base: position 2,240,220 of record JARHVA010000520.1, read on the forward strand.
GAGAAAGGAAATGACTTATCAACTAATACTTCGACCAACCTATATGATAATTTCAAAATAGGAGCAAAAACAAAGAAAGAGAAGGTCAGTAAGGACACTGTGAATGATCCAAACAAAAATAAAGTGAGGAGAATAAATTCTAGGCAAAGGTTTGAAATCAAAGATGCAGAAGGATATACTTAAGTGATAGACTTGAAGAAACAAAGGAGTATGAAAGTTAATTACACTGCACCAAAGAACTTTATTACCAAGTATTATTCATCCTTTTACGGTTATTGTTATAGCTGTAATCAGTTTGGTCATAGGGTCATTGAATGTAGAGTTGTTCCTACTAGAAGAATTAATTTTGTAAGTAGAGAGTCATTTGCTCCTCTGCTAGATTCAAGTTTAATGTGTTACAATTGCAATAATTTTAGTCACATAGCTAAGCATTGGAGGACCAACTTTGCAACATCAAAAGAATACAATGTAAATAAAAGCAAGTCTCTTAATAAGAACAAAGGTTCACAAGTCACTGATAAAGAAAAGAAAAGGAGATTTGAGAGACCTAAGAAAATGTGGAAAGTGAACAGTCAATCCTTGATTGCTCAAACAAAACTCCACGCCAAAAAACAAAACTTGTGGGTGATAGATAGTGGGTGCTCAAAGCACATGACTGGTGACCAGAGTAAGTTCACCAAGTTGAGCAAGTGCAAGGAAGGAACTGTCAGCTTGGGAGACAACACAACAGTAAAAATCAAAGGCAAATGAACCTTGCATATTGATGGTAAGCTTCCTACACATGATGTTCTTTATGTCAAAGGACTGAAGCATAATCTATTAAGTGTCAGCCAAATGTGTGACAACGGATATAAGGCCATATTTGATGTTGAAGGCTGCAAGCTAAAGAGATCTGGCAAAACAGTTGCAGAAAGAAAAAGGATCGAGAACAATATCTACAATCTTGTTGAGGTAAACAATAATAGTTGCCTCATAGGAAAGGTTGATGAAAGCTAGTTGTGGCATAGGAGAATGGGACATGTCAATTTTGATAATCTAGTCAAAGTAAGTTTGAATAAGTGTGTAAGACATATGCCCAAGATAACCAAACCCGCAAACACTGGATATAGAGAATGTCAATTAGGCAAGCAAACAAGGGTCAAGTTTCAAACAAAAGAATATGCGATTACAAAGGCTCTGCAATTAGTCTATACTGATCTTTGTGGTCCTACCAAGACAAAAAGATCAAAAGGAGTTCATTACTTCGTGTTATTTGTAGATGATTACTCAAGAATGACATGGGTAACCTTTTTGAAGGACAAATCTCAAGCCTTTGAAAGATTTAAGATCTTTAGAGCCATGGTTGAAAATGAAATGGAAAGAAAGATCAAATGTTTGAGATTTGATAAAGGTGGAGAATTTACCTCAAATGAGTTCATAGAATATTGTGAGAAATATGAAATTAAAAGGCACTTCTGCTGCAAGAACTCCACATCAAAATGGAGTTGTTGAGAGAAAGAATAGAATTGTTAAGGAGATGGTCAAAACAATTTTGAAAGAGGCCAAACTATCTGATGGATACTGGAGAGAAACAGTCCAAACAACAGTATACATCTTGAACAGAGTTCAACTGAGGGTGAAAAGTGATAAAACGCCATATGAACTGTGGTATGAAAAGCCTACATTAGTTAAGTACTTCAGAGTGTTTGGAAGGAAATGCTACATCAAAAGAAAGGAGGACAAACTAGGCAACTTTGAGTCAAGATGTGACGAGGGAATTTTTCTTAGTTACTCCACTCATAGCAAAACCTATGTATGTTACAATAAGAGGCTGCATAAAATAGTTGAGAGCATCAATGTCAAGGTCGAAGAAGGATTTAAACATGTCGAACCTGATGAGGAGATCAGAATTGAAGAGTTAGGAGCAGAAAATGAAGAAAAAGATAGTGAAGATGAGGAAGAAAAGAGAGAAAAGGCACCTGCAAAGTTTGTTCAAAAGGAACATCCCAATGAGCAGATAATTGGCAACAAAAATGAGGGAATTCAGACTAGGAGAAGCGCTATAATGAACAAAGAGCAAGTAAGTTTTGCTCTGTTTTCAGAAATTGATTCTAAAACCTATAGTGAAGCCAGCAAGGATGAAAATTGGTTAAAAGCCATGGAAGAAGAACTAAGTCAAATAGAAAAGAACAAAACATGGAAATTAGTTCCTGGACCCTCAAATAAGAATGTGATAGGAACAAAATGGTTTTACAGAAACAAACTCAATGAAGATGGAGCTGTCAGAAGAAACAAAGCAAGATTGGTGTGCAAGGGATATGCACAAGTAGAGGGCATAGACTTTGAAGAGACATTTGCTCCAGTGGCTAGACTGGAAGCTATAAGAATGTTTTTGGCATTTTCTATTCATAAGAAGTTAAAAGTATATCAAATGGATGTAAAGTCAGCCTTCTTGAATGGAAACTTAGAAGATGAAGTCTACACTGAACAACCAAAAGGTTTTCAACTAGCAGATGAAGAGGATTATGTGTGCAGACTGAAGAAGGTACTGTATGGTTTGAAATAGGGACCTAGAGCATGGTATTCAAAATTGGATCAATACCTACAACAAGGTTTCAGCAAAGGATGTGTAGACATCAATTTGTACTTTAAATGAGAAGGTGAACATATGTTGATTATTGTTGTCTATATAGATGATATCATCTTTGGAGGTGGCAATAGTAATATGTGCAAAGAATTTGCCACACATGCAAAGTGAATTTGAAATGTCTATGCTGGGAGAACTTTTTTTCTTTCTTGGTCTACAAATTGCACAAACCAATGAAGGGATATTCATATCTCAAATCAAGTATGCAAAGGAGATGCTCAAGAAATTCAGAATGGAAGATAACAAACCTTTTAGTACTCCCATGATAACTGGATGCAAGTTGAGCAAAGAAGACGAGCCCCCTGATGTGAATAATACTATGTACAGATCAACAATAGGCAGCCTACTGTACCTAATTGCATCAAGACCAGACATCATGCAAGCTATATGCATGGTTGCAAGATTTCAAGTAGCTCCCAAGGAGTCACATGTCAATGTTGTGAAAAGAATCTTCAAATTCATAAGAGCACAATTGACTATGGTCTGTGGTACCCTAAAATTGAAGATCTCACTTTGATTGCATATACAAATGCGGATTGGGCAGGGAGTGTAGATGACAGGAGAAGCACTATTGGTGGTGCATTCTTCCTTGGAAATAGACTTGTGTCATGGTTGAGAAAAAAGCAAGAATCGATTACGTTTTCTACAACAGAATCAGATTATGTAGCAGCAACAACATGTTGCACCCAAGTCTTGTGGATGAAGCAAACTCTCAGAGACATCAAGGTAGAATACCAAGAACCTATTTCTATCTTTTGTGATAACTCAAGTGCCATAAACATATCTAAGAATCCTGTGATGCATTGCAGAACCAAGCATATATCCATCAAATATCATTTTCTAAAAGAAAAGGTTGCAGATCAAGAGGTCAAAATTGAGTATGTGCCAACAAAGGACCAAATTGTAGATATATTTACCAAGCCTCTTCCCAAAGAACAATTTGAGTATCTAAGAGAGAAGCTGGGAGTAGTGGCTCCCACACCACATCACTAGTTTTTAATGAGAGGGCATGAATCTAGGGGGGGGCATGAATCCAGGGGGAGTATTGAAGGAACATTATTAACTCCTGGATTAAGAGAAAAGGTAGTTTGGTGAAAAAGTTACAGTCTTTTTGCTATTTGATGACAAAGGAGGTGACAAAGGTGTGTTGGCTATAGATCATTATGCCTACCTACATAGAGATATGTCGATCATTGATTGGTCTTTCAGACCAATGCTATATAAATAATCATTTGGAGAATCATGGAGCCAGGAGAGCTAATGTATCATTGCCTATGGGGGAGTTCCTGACAAATTGTTCTAACCTGTAAGGTCCAAGGATCAAATCAAAATGTCAAGAAAGGAGCAGATTGTTGACATATTTTGGTAGAGACTCTTTGTCATTAATGTCAAAGGGGGAGAAAGCAGAATGAAGATAAAGGAGTTAAGTCATTCTGATGATAAGTTGCCATCAATGACAAAGGGAGAGATTGTTGGACATAGTCATTGAGGTCTGAAGAATTGTCATTGATGTCAAAGGTAGCATGTGTTATCATATGCATTAATGTCAAAGATGTTGAGTGGAACAAACTTGTGTATGTACTTTACATACCTTTGCTCACATGGTTATCTTGACAAGATCTGGCTACGCACATAGGATGAAGTTATCAACATTTGCATGTATGGCAGCATCTGAAGGAAATGATCACTCTATGATAATCAAGTTTGTGTCTTTCTTTGTCTAAGTTCTATGTCATAAGGATGAATAGAGTAAATGTTACAAATGCATAAGGTAGTTTCCATACTTAGTCGATTTTGCACCTTTGTATTTGTTGAGGGAATTCTTTTGGAAATATTGGTAAAGACAATTCTATCAGGCAAAAAGCCCACAGCTAATAAGAGAATTCTTTCGGAAAAATGTTGAAGGCAATTTTTTTTGAGAAAATTGGCTAAGTCGTCGTAAGACAAATTGTTCGCAACAAAGTTCTAAAGGATATTTCGGATGAAGTATAGGACACTCGCAATATTGCCGAAGGATCAAGGCGAGATTAAAGATTGAGCAAGTCTGAAGAGATCGACGAAGGGGAAGCATCTCAACATCGTCGAAAGAAGTGAGATGAAATCAACATGTCGAAGGTTAACGCTCTAGTCAACATAAAGAGCAAGCATCTTTGATGATCCAACGACACACGCAAGTCAAGAGTAAAAAGATCCAATGGAGTGAGTGGATCCAAAGCCTTAAAAGTGCTCGAAGGTTAATGCACAATGGCAAAGTTAAAGACCAAGCAAGTTCGGTAAGATCTATCAGAGCGAAAGCTCTTTCATGAGTGCCACGACAAGCAAGATGAAGTCAAATCTATCGAAGACTAACGTTTGACTAAAGTTATGGATCGAGCATACTCGAATAAATCGAAAGGAGCGAAAGCGATCCGATTATATAGGAAATAGCGAGATGCAAAAAGAATCTTGATGGTTAGACTTGACATGAAGAAAGAAATCAAAGGCCCACATTTAATATGTTCTCAACGGACAAATGAAGGAACAGACAAAACCTGTGAATGATTACACAAAGCTCAAGATTGATTGATCCAACCAATCAATCCTCAATTAAAGAAACAATGCAATTATGATCTGATTCCAGCAATTGCCAAAAATAGAAAAGAGAGTTGAACATTGCAATGTGATGCATGATCCAAGACATGGGAAAGCGTATAAGTCAAAGTCGCATTAAATGAGAATCAAGAACTTGAACCGGTTAAGTTTAGTTGTAATATGAACGCAATTGGAGACATGAAACCCAAAAATTCATTGTATATACACGAAATAAAAAACATTGTTGTGTTGTTGTTGTTGTCGTTGCAATTTTGATAGTGAGTCAAAGGCTATTGATAAGAGATATATGCAGACAGAGTAAAAGGCAGAAGAAAAAGTGGGAATGAAGCATGTCTGAATAGAATATATCCAGACATATGCAGACACAGGGTGAAAGTCAGAGGGACAGAGAGTGAGGCAGAGAAGAAGAAAAGGCACACAGAGAATGTGCAGGGATTGAGCAATTACAGACGAGATTTGTAACAGAGAAATAGAACTGAATTCTTTCATGAATCTGTCTTGTACACTGGAGTTGTAGCTCCATAGTTCTGATTGGTTGGTGCCTTCAGAAAAATTGAGTTAGTGCTCAGTTAGGGGAATGGTGTCTCCTAAGGATAGGTGTCCTTGAATGTAACTAGTGTGGTTTTGCCAGTGACGTGATTTAACTGTGAGACTGGATTAGAACAATAGATTCTAGCAGCTATTCTCACTGTGGTTTTTCCTTTTGGGTTTTCCACATAAATCTGGTGGAATGTGCTTTTGTGTGTGTGTCTGTGATCTCTGCATCTGTTCTTTAATATGCATATGAATTGATATCTCCTCTAAAAAGTTTAAATCAACTAGTTTTAGCTGATCTACTGATTCAACCCCCCTCAGTAGATAGTTATGTTTAACAATTCATTTATAGAATGAAGAAAGGAACATTCCACTTGCCCAAATTTGGCTGAAGTAAATCTATCTTTTCCATAGCTTAGGTTCAAAATTGTCATGTTTGAAAAATCAAGGCAAATCCATGGCCAGGAGCTAAGTTTGTTTTTCAAGGACAATCTAAGGCAATATTATATTTTGAACTGGATGTTGCTTTTGAGTCTTGGGCAGTGTTTTAAAGAGACAGTCAATCTGAATTTCCTATTTAAAGATGCCTTGGAAAACCATTTCAATCACAAATAGACTCCCCAAAATGGAAAGGAGACTAGGAATAGAGAGAAAATCATGTATCCATCTAATTCCTTGCCCTGGTGAGAGGACTACGGTTCTTTGGCATTTACAAAAGGAATGGGATGGTATGGGAAGAAACGGTAGCACAATCAATAGATGTTGTCCCAAGCATCGACCAATAGTGTTCTTAGTCGACCGACTCTTTGTTCACCTATTGCTTTTCCCAACTGTGTGCTTGGGAATGTTGGCAAATAATGTAGTGTTCCTCTGTGCTTTGGTCCCATAATACATTAAAATGAGGATGGTGTGGCCCATTTTGTGTTAGAGGGACAAATTTATTTGGAAAGGCATTCATCTAAATGGCTCCCTAACTGACCTTACACTAAGAAGCACATTGGGATGGATTCCCACCCCTCTCTATAGGGAAAGTAATACCTGGGTTGTGCTTTATTTGTAGCAGACGATTCATATGGCTAGAAGACGTGGACTCCATATCTCAGGAGCAATACGAGGATACGGAGGATAGGCGTGTGTCCCAAGTATTATATTTGGCATTGTATGCCCTAAGCATGATATTTCCAACACATAAGTGCCATATTGATCTTTTCACAAGGAATGTAGTGCATGAATCATGGAAGCGGTTGTAAGAGAAAGCATCATGAGTGTCCAAGGTGGTTGAAGATGATGATCCGTCTGCAAAGATAAGATTGGCTTTGTGGCCTCCAATTGTAATGTTTTTAAAAAGTTGCGCTGTGAGGATTCAATCATGTGGCACTCTCTCATTGCACAAATAGTAGCTTGTATTGTATATATTGACCTTTAGGCTTTGAAGAATATATATTTTTTTTCTTCAAACCGCTAAAATTACTTGGAGGTTTTTCATTGTGGATTACAACTTTAGCTTTTTGCTTTGTTTGATACTTGTATATCCCAATATTTATATGCAACTATATATGTTTGAAATATATAATAAAATATTTTGCGGCTATTTCTCTACTCCTGGTTTGGAATTATGTATGGATGGTCAATTTGTTTGCGATGTTTAATTCTCTATCTCTTTCATATGGTAATGTTGATAAGCAACCTTAGATAGAGTTAAATAATTATTTTGTGTTTCATTATTCCCGTGGATGAGCATAAGATCACACTATTTTGGTACATTGCCTCATTTATCGTTGTTTTCTTTACTTTATCACACCCCTTTCACCCCAAGCATCTAAATAGCATTAAAATAGGTGAGCTGGCTTGATTCAGAGGTTTTTTTGGCTCAAAATTACCATAACTTTTCATTATGGCACTTTGATTGTGGGTGCCTAATTCACACTTAGTCAGGGAATCAAAATAGTGACCAACACATACCCAAGAAAAAAATAAGAGAACAATGGATCTATTTGTAATGTCCACTTTTTAGAATTAAACCAATCAGAAAACCCATAGCCTATTCATTATTTTGCGTGGGCTAAGGGATTAAGTAGGGAAATAATTTAATAATATTTTTAAGTCATCTTAAAGTTATTTTATTTTATAACATGGGAAAATGACACTTATGTATTATTATTATAAAGGGGGCCAAAAGTAATATTCTTTAAGTGAGCAAAAAAAGTAATATTTATCTAAAAATATTTTAAATACTTATAGGGTTAGGGCAATTGGAAAAAACGAAAATTATAAAAGATCTGGGCTCAAAAGGATTCACTATTCATTATTCATCTTTGAAATCAAAACCCTATTCCAGGTTGGAGCTTCTATGTTCGACTTTTCCATTTGAGGATGAAAACCCTCCAATGTAAAAGATTAGAGGACAAAAACCATCTTACCCATTGAGATGATTCTATTCAGGGATCATAATTGTGCTGACAGATCGAGTTTAATTTCAACTTCAGTTGACTAGAGGTTTTTATCAGTGTACAAAAGTTTGTGAGGGATTATTAGAGACATATATCAAGTTTATTGTTGTTTGGGGGTTGTCGTACCTTAGAGAGGCTGTCACACAATTGAGAGACAAAAATCGTTGTCCTTAGCACAACTGCACAAGGATTTGTGAGGGTTTTAGGGGGTTTTAGGGGAATTGCCAACCTAGGAGAGTGACACCCTACCTTGCTAGCCACCATTCATCTACAACAGCTTCTTTGTTGCACCCCTCAACTACTGTAAAACAATTTTGCTATTGCTATCCAGTTGTAAAGGTTTTCTATTATAATTAATTATTGATTCAACATCATTAGATTTGGTTGTAATACATTTATTATTTAATAAATAGTTTCATCAATGTTATAAGTGTATTCAGGTAATTGCAATCAGAGTTATAGTTTAATCTTCAATATCGTTGTTAAGTTTTGTTGTTTATTAATTGATGCTCTAGTTTTAGGAAAAACACAAAAAAAAAAATAGAATTCAGAAAATTACCCAAAAGGGACATTTCAGTGGTATCAGAGTTTTGATCTTGCCGGCCTATAGGGTAAATTAATACTTTGATTTCATATGCCAGCCAGTGGAAGAGAAATCAAATATTATCATAGAGAAAGAAGAAAGGCTCAGTTGCCACAAATAGAAGAAGAGGTCATGGCGGACGGAGAAATGAGAGTACCTACAGATGAGATGAATTCTTTGCAAGAAACTATCAATCAGGTTAGAGGGATTTGGAAAGAACAATCCAAATGACATTGAGAGAATCCATAGCAGGGTAAGTGCAAGCTCTGCAAAATGTTAATTAGAATAAGGCAAATCAAGGAGAGGGAAGCTCGTCATCTAATTGTCGGGCCTCAATCAATATCCCTTCCAAGACTTTTTGCTTAAAATTTATGCAAATAAAAGAACACCCAGAATAGGTAGAGCCCCAACATCACACAGGAATTGGTTTTTCAGCATATCATGCAGAATATGAAGAACTTAGCTTTGTAGTACAACAAGCATTGATGTTCCAAGAGTTTTGTGATCTAAGAATGAAAAATAGTATAGGGAGGGAAAGGAAAACTCAACAGGATCAGCCCCGTAAAGATATCCACCAACATTTGGGTAAGATTACAATTCCTACATATGATTGATCTAATACATGTTCTGCCAGGTCTTGGTTGTAGAAGCTAGACACCTACTTATCATTGAATCCGATATATGAAGAAGAGGCAATCAAATTTGATAGCTTTCACTTGGAAGGAGTAGCACAAGTGGTGATACCATGGTTCGGTCACCCAAGGGCATAGTTCCATTTCTACATTGGAAGATTTTAGCGAAATATTAACAAAGAGATTTGATAGAAAAGATCTTGAGATCCATTTTAGAGAATTAACTCGGCTTACGTAGTTTGGAACCATGGACAACTATATTGTAGAATTCTAAAGATTATCCATTATGGTTCTTGATGTGATAGAAAGGAGACTTATAGTTCTATTTTTAGGACTAAATGAACCACTCAAAGGTTTGGTAAAATTCTTTGATCCTTTGTCTTTGCAAAAGGCTATTCAGAGGGCTTTAAACTTTCTTCAACATTGAAAAATTAATTCTTTTCAAAGACACTAGCTTTTGGACAACAAAGTACATCACCTTTTGGGTAGCAAAAGAAACCATTTCAACAAGGAGTCACTCGATAGAAAGAGTTGCCACAAAGATCACGAAAAGATATAGAGACCATAAATGACCTCAAAAGAAAGAAATTGTGCTTCTCTTGCAAGGAGCCATGGGAACCTTGTCACTGATGTCTTGGGCGAGGTCAGGAACATTACATATAGATAATATCAGATGGAGAGTTAGAAATAGAGGAACCTAAACTTGAAATTGAAGAGAAAGAACGAGACCTTGAAAGAAAGAAGGGAGAAGATACCCGAGGAAGCACCCTTGCTACGCTTTTTGGTGCTCCCAGTATCACCTTTTTAGAGCTCCTGGAGTTTTGTATGGACATAAAATCACAATGTTGATGGATAGTGGGGCAACCCACAACTTCATAGATGAGAGATTGGTAGCTAGAAGAGGTTTAAAATCATAAGACTTTGACAGGTTTAATGTTGTTGTACTTGATGGTTTACTATCCCTTACACTAAGCGAATTCAGCAATTGGATGTTACACTTGGTAGGCCCAGGGTGCATGATGACTTCTATGTTGTGGGCACAGGAAAAACATATATGGAATTAGGGGTGCAATAGCTACATTCCCTTGGGAAATTTACACAAAATTATCAGACCATGAAGTTGAAATTTAAATTAGATGGGAAAGAGATAGTGCTTCAAGGTATTGCAAATGGAGCCCCTAAAGTTGTCATAGCTAAGAGGATGGAGAGATCATTTCGTAATGGACAAGTAGCTTGGGTAGCTCATTGTTTGATGAACACCACAATTTCACCCCTAGATCAAAGATCCTATCACATGGACATACATTTTATTTTAGACAAACATAGCACAGTGTTCAGTGGTTTACCTCCATAATTTCCATCTGATAGAGGATTTCAACATATAATAGAGTTGGAACCGGGTTCCAAGCCTATGATGATTACACACTACCACCATCCAAGAGGGTTCAAGGAGGAAATTGAAAAGGCTATCAAGGAGCTTTTGGAGATGGGTCATATCAAGCCTAGTTCTAGCCCCTTTGCATTATCAGTGGTCCTTGTGAAGAAGGATGGTATTATGTGGATGTGTATTGATTACAGAGTCTTGAAAAAGAAGAGAATAAAAAACAGGTATCCCATTCCCATGCTCGATGAATTAATTGATGAGTTGCATGGAGTTGTCTACTTTTCAAAGATTGATTTGAGATCAGGGTATCATAAAATATGTGTAAGGGATAAGGGCATACAAAAAACAACCTTCAGATGTCACTTTGGGCACTTTGAGTTCTTGGTCATGCCCTTTGGTTTGACAAATGCCCCAACCACTTTCAAGTCATGTATGAATCATATTTTTAGTAAGCATTTAAGAAAATTTGTTTTGGTATTTTTTTATGACATTTTGGTTTATAGTAAGACTTGGGAAGACCATTTGAGGCATTGGATACAGTTTTGGGTATTTTGGAGCAGTATACTCTCTTTGCTAAGGAGTCTAAGTGTGAGTTTGGGATGACTGGAATTTTGTACTTAGGCCATGTCATTAATGTTCAAGGAGTTCAGTTGGACCAACAAAAGATCCAAGCCATTATGGATTGGCCTCGTACCACATTAACATAATTGAGAGGTTTTTGTGGCGTTTGCAGTTACTACAGAAGGTTGTCAAGGGATTTTCAAAGTTGATTGTCCCTTTGACTGCTTTAACAAAGAAAGGAGCTTTCAGTTGGTCAAAATCAACGCAAAGAGCTTTTGACAAGGTCAAAGATGTAATGAGTTCATGCCTTGTCTTAGCTATTCCAGATTTTTCACTCCCATTCATGTTAGAGTGGGATGCATCAAGAGAAGGAATTGGAGCAATCTTGATGCAGAAAGGCATCCCATAGCTTTTGAGAGTCAAAAACTTAGAGATACATAAAAATGATTCTCAATTTATGACAGAGATGTTGGCCATAATGCATCCTTTGGCAAAATTTAGACAATACCTAATGTGTGACAATTTTGTGGTCAAGACTGATCATTCTTCCTCAACCAAAGAGATATGAATGATAGAAAACAAAAACGGGTAAGTAAACTTCAAGCTTATGATTTTGATATAGGGTATATTAAGGGTTAAAGCAATATTGTAGCTGATGTTTTATCCAAAAAATCAATTCTATGTTGAATATCTGAAATCTTTACTGATTGGAAGGTTACTATAATAGTAGAGTATGCAAAGAATATCTTTACAGTTGATATCCTTGAAGACAAAAATAAAGATGACTAGTACAAGGGGATAGATATCTCATCCTTTATAAGGGTAAAATTTATCTTGTCCCTCAATCAAAAATGAAGCATATGGTCTTGAGGGCAGTATATGATACACCATTGGCTGGTCACCTAGGGTATTTCAAGACTTATAAGCAAATCATGGGAAGATTTTTTTGGAAAGGACTCAAGAGAGAGGTTCTTCAATAATCAGAGTGTATTACCTGTCAGTAGAACAAATCTGAACATGTATTTTCAGCAGGTTTGTTGCAGTCTTTACCAATTCCAAATAAAAAATGGGAGAGAATTTCTATGGATTTCATCATTGGTTTTCCAAAAGTCAGGGCAAGAGTTGAATCTATGTTGTAGTTGACAGACTTACTAAACATGCACAGTTCTTTGCTATTTCATTTGAGTTCAAGGCACTGCATGTGGCTGATTTATTTTTGAGAGAAGTGTTTAGGCTTCATGGCTTACCTAAAAACACACTAAGTGATAGGAACAAGTTCCTTAGCTTATTTTGGCAAGAACTCTTTCACTTGACATGAATTGAGTTGATTCTCAGTACTAGTTACCACCCCCAAACAGATGGGAAAATTGAAAGTGTGAATAAGTGGGTTGAGGGATATTTGAGGAACTATGTAGCAAGGTAGCAAACAACTTGAATCAAATGGCTCTATATGAGGAAGCATTGCTACAATACCTCACATCATATGTCCATTGGTATGACTCCTTTCAAGGCTTTATATGGTTATGATGCTCTTGCTTTTGTGGACTTGGTCATCATAGATAGTAGAGTTCTAGGGGCAAGAGATTTGGTCACAGAGAGTCCAGAAATATTGGAAACACTCAAGGAAAGCCTCCAACATGCACAAAATCAGCAGAAGTTATATGTGGACGAACATTGTATTGAAAGAACTTTTGAGGTTGGAGATCTATAGATAGCTCCTCTCAAGAAAAGTGGAGTTGAGAAGCTCAAGCCTCGCTTCTATGGCCCTTACAATATTAAGCGGAAGATTGGGGAGGTTGCTTATGAGCTTGAATTGCCATAGCACAAAAGGATACATAACGTATTTCACGTTTCATTACTCAAAAGAGCACTGGGACAACATATCATTCCTTAAGTTGAGTTGGCTCCTTTGGATGATGAAGGCAAATCGATCTTGGTTCTAGAAGCCATCATAGATATCAGGGAGAAAAAAGTAAGAAACATGAGCATAACAGAATATTTGGTGCAGTGGAAAGACTGCTACATGGGACGGTACAAAGATTCTTGAGCATCTTAATCTACAATTGTTTGAGGGCAGGGAAGTCTAGGAAGGGCGGAATGTAATGTCAGAAGACCCATAGCCTATTCATTATTTCTTGTGGGCTAAGGGATTAAGTAGGAAAATAATTTAATAATATTTTAAAGTCATCCTAAAGTTAAATTATTTTATAACATAGAGATATGACACTTAACTTATTATTATTATAAAGGGGGCCAAAAAGTAATATTCATTAAGTGGGTCAAAAAGTAATATTTATCAAAAAGTGTTTTAAATGCTTTTAGGGTTAGGGAAATTGAAAAAAAAGAAATTATAAAAGAAGAGCTAAGCTCAAAAGGATTCATTATTCATCTTTGCAATCAAAACCCTATTCTATGTTGGAGCTTCTGTGTTCAACTTTTCCATCTGAGGACGAAAACCCTCCAGTGTATAGGTTCAGAGGATCAAAACCCTCTTACCTATTGAGGTGATTCCATCCAGAGATCATAATTATGCTGTCATAATCCATTTTGCCATACATCCTTGTAGATATGATTTAGAAAGTAGATACTTGAGTGGATTTACTTTGGAAATAACTTGCTCTTTAATAGCAATGTTTTAGATGTATCCCATTGACTAGGATTGGAAGCTTCTGACCATCCAACTTTACAAGTTAGAAATCATTTGGGATTTAAAGCTGGAAATTGTGTATGGGCCACTCTAAAGAGAATCAAAATTGGTGTCGAAATTTTCAATTAGCTGGAGGTTGTTATTAGTTTTCAAAATTGTGTGAGGGATTATGAGAAACATATTTAAGGGTTTATTGCTATTCGGGGGTTTGCGTAACTTAGAGTGGTTGCCATGCAATTGAGGGACACAAATCACTATCCTTAGGACAGTTGCGTAGGGATTTGTAAGGGTTTCAGGGGGTTTTAGAGAAATCGTCAACTTGGGAGAGTGATGCCCTACCTTGTTGGCCACCATTCATCTACAATAGCTATTTTGCTGTACTCCTTTATTGTTGTAAAACAATTCTGCTGATGTTAATCAATTGTAAAGATTTTCTATTATCATTAATTAGTGATTCAACATTAATTATTGATTTAACACCATTTGGCTGTGATACGTTTATTATTCAATAAATAGTTTCATCAATGTCATATGTGTATTCAGGGACTTGCAATTAGAATTACAGTTTAATCTTCAATATCATTGATGAGTATTGTTGTTTTAATATTTAATTGATACTCCAGTTTTAGAAAAAATACCAAAAGATCATAATTCAGAAAATTACCCGAAAGGGACATTTCACTATTGCATTAATTAGTGTACAATATGATGCTTGGTATAGGAGTATTTTTCAAATAAGCGCCTTTCCCTTGACTTTAAACTTACTATTTAAAAGACAAATGCTACCAATTGTTGTTGGTTACGACACAACCGTCGATCCAATCATTCATAATCATGGTTTCACTAGTACTAGAGAAAAACATGACATTTTTGTTGCATTAGGTAGTGTACAATACAATATTTGGTACAAGGAGTACCTTTCAAATAAGCACCCTTCTCTTGACTTTCAACTTACTATTTATAAGACAAATGCTACCAACTGTTGTTGGTTAAGACACAATTGTTGATCCAATCATTCATAATCAAGGTTTCACTAATATGACATCAAGGCCAACACAAAATCATTAACAACATACCAAAGTTGGCTTCAAAAACAATGCATTTAATTCATAGTCACTAAGAAACTCTAGTATAGGGATGAGGACTATGTTCCTCTCCCCATACCCACATTTTCTTGGAATTATATTTATATGCAGTCTAGCTCTACCCGTATTCATTTACTCGTGTACCCTGATTTGAATGGCATCCCCTTGCCCATAGTAGTACTAGTACCCCCACGTTTCCATGTAACTGTGATTTAATTATTAATGATGGTCTATACTTGTTATTGACAATTGTGCCTAGGATTTTAAATAATGGTTTATGTCGATATGAAACTTTTCTTTAAATTTTCAAAGAAAATTAATGACATTTCGGTACTAAAAAATATTGTTATGCCCCAGCTCACCCCTTTGGTTTAATTGCCATAGCAATTATTCAAAAAGTCCGCAAAAAGAAGTTTTAGGAACTAAGAAGTTCCTCTCACTTCAAGATCAAATAACACTAATTGAGTGGGGTGCCACAATTGGAACCTCTCAGAAAAATGTTAAATAGAACAAAGTATTTCACAATTTTATCAGATTTAGCAATGTGCTCACCAAAAGATTTTCAATAACACCTCACATGGACTAGGAAATATTTGACACCCACATCTTGTGGCATCATAATCTGAAGAAAAACTCTTATCTTGTCATTGTTTTTCTTTGTTCTTGCAAAACATACAATATGTTCTAGAAGCTCACCATGATGAACTTGTAGGATTATTTTTTTTAACGGTGTCTCACCCTAATGGCAAAAGCCTATGGATCATCTGTGTAGGAATACCTTGAAGTTTCTTATTGCCATTTTGTCAAAGATATTCGGTATAATCCTCTTAAAGGTAATTGATGCATTGCAGAGTCCAAAAAGCATTCTGTTATAGGCATAAATGTTCATTACCTTGAACGTAGCCTTAAGCTTGTCATCCTCTGCAATGCAAATCTAGTAGTACCTGGAGAAGCCATCAAGTAAAGGATAAATGTTATTTTCCTGCTGTCTCTTCCAAATTGGAATCAATGAACAAGAGGGGAAACATGTTCTCGATCGTGACAGCATATAGGCTTCTAAAGTCGACACCGATATGGATACACGTCTTTTCTTTAGGATGATGATGATGATGATGATGATGATGATGGTTGAAATCCATTTGCTTGTATCGATCTTGAAGGTTATATCAGCTGTGAAATCTTATTTCTGTTTGCTTGAACCTTCTCTATATATCTCAAATTCGTCTCATATTGCTTTCTTCCCTAAGGTTGTACCCCTGCTGCAAATGCAATTGTGTATGGAGATCTAATGCTACACTTCCTTAATGTTCTTGTACGTCCATGTGAAGATATCATTGGTATCTACAAAGATACAAAATGCAACAACCTTTTCAATTGGATCCCAATCACCTCTAAAATTATTTGTTAACATTTGGTTCCCAATTATACTTTGACAGTTCTGGAACCTGCCCATCTAATGTTAGCTCTTTCAGGAAAGGAATGTAGAATTAGATTGTGCAATTTGGTATTCCTGAAATTGAACTTGGTAAACTATAGGAGGTGATTTTTCTTGATAACAATATCTTGTCCCTTGAAGATGAACACTTTCCTTTTGATTAAGGTTTGTGATGGCAATTATCAACAATAACGAGCCCGATGGAGAACAAAAAAAAACTTCCCTGGATTGTAGAGCTTAAAGATAGTCAACTTGAACAATTCACAATTAAAACTGAAGGGGAAAACACAATTTTAAATCGCAGAGTAATCATGTGAAATGATAGACTAAATTGGTGATATTAACTTTAATAGATTTCACACGTAATTACCCAATTTGTGCATTAAATTGATATCACTACACCCTTCATGGAGCCCAATAGTTTAAATCAGGACCAATAGATTATGAAAAGGTTGATGGAGCACAATCAATAATACACTGTATGATTACTTGAATAAATGCTGAAGAAAATCCCAAAATACCGAGCCAAATGAAAAGCAGAATGAGATTGCAGCAAGTGTTGTGATCTTGTTTGCTTCAAGATAAAGGAAAGCATGAAAGAAACCAAGCTTCATAGAAGAGGTCCTAGCAAAAAAACAACACAAACATGTCAGCTCTAGGGTTGAGAGTGACTTGGGGTGTGCTTCATAACAAGAAAAACAGTGAGACAGATTGAGATAGTGAGATGTCTTTCAATCTTGTTCACTTTAGAATCTCAAGCATGGAGTAGGAATGAACAACTGACCATCAGCAGGGCTGAAAGACAATGAGACAGTGCTAGATGGAAACATTTTGTTTACTCTAAGGTATACACAATAAGACCACCTGAAAAATAAAGTAGCCTTTAGTAAAGAAAAGATGGAATGAGACTGTGAAGAGAGGGACAGGGACGGATGGAAGGGTGGAGGGAGGGAGACAGGGAGGAAGGAAAGGAGAGGTGGTTGAAAAATATGTTCAGCTTGTGTATATAAAAGAATAAATCCATAATTTTTAGTTTTTGTTGCCATTAAACAGCGTTCTTTCCTTTGCAATCAGAATCCATACTTGGTGAATGCATTTCCATTTTTATGTGCTGTAAAATGAGAAAAAATTATCCATGTACACAGTTCTTTTTTTTATTTTTTCAGCCTGTCTCATCATCGCGTCTTTATTATTTTGACTTGAATGATGCATTCGACAGGCGGAATATTGGTGCAACTCTTACTACAATTGGACTTCCAGCAGTAAGTTATATATATTGGATTTCAACTTATACAAAGTTTTGACATTTTTTTGATACCTTTTCCCGTGTTGTTTAATTTTATCTAATTTTCATTGTCTCTTAGTAGTGCAATATTTTATCAACAAATTGCATGATCATCTTTGTATTTGGTTTTTATTTTTTGCATAAATCTCATCATATATTCTTTGTGATCCTAAGGAGTCTAATATCCATTTATTATCTTCCAGGTCTTGACTTTGATTGCACTTATTATGCAACTCTCAATTGGAAAAAGAGACCCGAGAGTTCTTGATTTGTTTGACAGAAAGATTGGTGATAACATAGCTTTGTATTACACCATTCATAATCAATCAGCTACCAGAGATGCTCAGCTCCTTTTGGATAAACTGGGAACTAATCATGTTCTATTTGATGAGTCCTCTCTTCTTCAAAGATTTGATGTTTCTGGACCTGTTAACCAGAAAGGCCTGAGTGCAATTGGCATATCCTTTGATCAGCTTGATATTCCAGGTAAGATTCAGTATTTTATTTTAATCTTTACGTATAATATGAGTATCGAAATATCCCCCGCTTCTATAGCCAGGGCTATTCCACGAAAATAAATAAAACGTATAGAATTCTGGCAGATTTATTGCCTGTCCTTTTCTAGCTGTTTGATTCCTGTTTAGTTTCTCTTTCTGAAAGAGTTTTTTTCATAAATTGTAATATATCTGGTCTCCATAACCTAATCTTTAAAAAACTGTTTTACAATTTTTTATGAAGCTCTTCAAAAAATTTATTTTGTGTTACTATGAATGAATCTTTTTCTTTGTTTTCTTCATGGGATGGCTTAATCTCTTAATGTTTCTCATTTTGTATGCATGCAATGGCATACTGTAGTAAACCCAAAGTCTTTCACCTACATCCATAAAAAATAACATGTTCATTGTCTGAATTACGGCCGACATGATTCTTGAGAACATTATTTTTCATAAATGGCAGATCAAGCCCCAGTTTCACCTAATAGAGTTGCCACCCTTCAACAGAATGCAACCAATCATCACCTAACATGACTGATTCTGATGGAATTTTGTCTTTAACAAATTTTTCTAAACAATATTTCTACAAGAAATATGTTTTAATGCTCTGTAATGAAAGTACCATGTAGTGGGAGAAGATTTTACCTCCTGTGATGATGCCACAAATGCAATATTTTGGGATTTCGTAATAAATCCTACTGCCCTTCCTCTACATTACTGGATCCTTCACCCTACAATCCATTTTGAATATTGATTCTGGTCTGATCCTGCGAGGATACTGCAGGAGAACTGTGGATCCTCCCAAATACATCCCAGGAGGATCCACGGTCCTCCCATAGTATCCTGGGAGTATCCGGGCAGCATCTGCGGCTCAGAAACGATTTAATTTTTTTTTTTTTTTTAATTTCACTTGACAAAAAGTCTAATATGGACTTCAAAAAACAATTAAAAATAAAATAATTTTTCCAGTTCTGCTTTACATGCTCTATTCAGTGCAATTCATAACAGCAAAAAGGAATACATTCATACTCAATGTCTTGGAGTCCAGTTCCTTCAGAGATCTAATGTTAATGGCCTTCAGCACTCAAAATATCTTCTCATGTCCCAACCCTAGTATAGGTGGATAAGTGTTGGGTGGAGTGCTTCCAATATGTAAAGTTTTCTACCAATCTTATTCCGCAGGGCCTCCAAGACCCCTTCACAATTACTTGACAATCCTTCTTCATTTTCATCACTGTTTGCAGGCTCATTTTCCAAATGAACTGTTGACAATTCTTCCACAAGTCAGATTGTCTCTCGCCATTCGGAAAATTCACGTCTCTAGCCAAGGAAGAAGAGTACATTGTTTTGGTAGGGTCCTTGCTACAAAGGATAAATTCCTTCGGAATGGTTCATCAAAAAGGTTTTTACTTCAGATAATGAATTCTTTTGGACTTTTGTCCAAAGGAATTCCTTCGGACAAAAAGTCTGAAGAAATTCGGAAGAGCACTAAGAAGGAAAGTCCGCACAAAAGGCAAGGGAAAGCCAAGGAAAAAGACGGAAGAGTCCATTACAAGAATCCCGAAGGGCAGGGTACCCTTCGGAAGGGTCATTTGCAACAATCCTGAAGGGCACCTATCCTTCGGGAAGGCACAGGAGCAGATTTGGAACCTTGGCAAATAACCCGGGTGTCCTCCAATTTTTTCGAAGGGCACAGAGGGACAGTTACTAGCCCTTGCAGAGGGCACTTG
This sequence comes from Torreya grandis, assembly GCA_037957365.1. Lineage (NCBI taxonomy): Eukaryota > Viridiplantae > Streptophyta > Pinopsida > Cupressales > Taxaceae > Torreya > Torreya grandis. The sequence continues at coordinate 2,260,258 of JARHVA010000520.1, forward strand.
GTCGGTGACAGGACCACTGAGTCTTTTCCGAAGGGCACTTTTCAAAGGCCGAAGGGCACTTTTCAAAGACCAAAAGACAAAAAGCAAAGGCAAAAGAAGGAATGAATTTCTTTGGACTTTTGTCCGAAGGAATTCCTTCGAACAAAAGTCCGAAGAAATTCAGAAAAATAGCAAAGACAAAGAGCCGACAGAAGAAATCAAAAGGCTTCGAAAAAGTTAAAGGGCGAAGGCAGAAGAGATATCCTTCGGACTTTTTGTCCGAAGGAATTCCTTCGGTCAAAAGTCCGAGGAAATTCTGAAGGCCACAAAGCAAAGTCCGAAGAAAAGCAAAAAACAAGTAAAACGAAGGCGCAACAAAAGAAGATACTTAGGACTTTTGTCTGAATGAATTCCTTCGGACAAAAAGTCCAAAGGAATTCGGAGAAAAGACCACGAGAAAAAAACCAAACAAATAAGAGTAAAGGAAGGTATCCGAAGAGAGAGAAGTTTGAAGGAATTCTGCGGAAATAAACTCGAAGGAAATTGCCAAGCAGAGAATTCCGAAGGAAATAAGAAGACTAAGGGTGATGTCCCGCAAGACGTCAAATTTTGACCGTGGGAAGTAACTGTTGGAACAGAGGTAATGCCAGAATTCCAAAAGAAAAGGCCAAACGGGTAAAAATATAGACAAATACATCCGAATATAGAATCCCGCTAGAAATAGACACGAACAGGCAGACTAGAATAGGACAAAATACATGCAAGCGGGAGCTATTTTCAAATACTTGTCAAAGCTTTAGTCGATTGGTTATGGAAGCCCCGCTCGTCTCCAGATCATTTCACGCATCCGAGAGTCCAACTGAAGTTCCAAATTCAAATGTCGAGTTGACTGTTCGAGAGTTAGAGTTGACTAATTGTTAAACGCCGCATCCACTAGGAGCTTTCCATGCGAAGGAGCATGATCTCTTTGTCCAACTCAGCATGATCTCTTCGTTTAACTCAGCTTTCAAATGCTACAACTCGGCATCAAGCAGCTCACGAAGAAGTTCTAAAATTGACATTTGCGTGGATTTCCATGCAAAGAGAGGCGGGCGGTTCATAACAAAGATAAGTTCACTTCATCAAACGAAGAAGATTCATGCAAGGACAAAAAGGAAAATATGTTTTATTGAAAGGCCAAGTAAAGCCTGGAGTTAACACTAGTGAATCCTTCTCTTTAAATCTTCAGCGCCAATCTTTGGCCTCTTGTAATTTTCTATATAATGGCTTTCAGCATTGTTTTAAAAATCATCCAATCTCTCTCTTGGTTAGACCAAACTCTGCCATTGGTGAGTTGTGTAACCTCTTCGATCAATAGAAGGACTGTACTTTCATATTTCAAGTGTTGGCATAGTGTATATTTCTTTAGCAATTTGCATAAGTGGTAGATTTCTCTCCCTTCCCAAATTCTGATTCATACCTAGTTGCTAGATTATCCTTGTGTAGGTTATGTTAAAGTGTTCTTTATGTCCTTGCTGAAGCTGTAAGTGGATGTTAGGTGGCTGCAAAGTGTCTTGTATTAGACCTCTCTCCATTGTTTTCCCTCAGGATTTGGCCATTGGATCGAACCTCTCCATGAAATACTTATGCATAAGTGATTGATTGAAATCATAGGTCTTCTTTTTCCCTTGTTCGTTCAGTGTTCAAGGTTCCAAGTTGAGTGGATCAAAATTCTGGTGTATCACACCCTTTAGGTAGGATTTCCCCTTTAAGTTTTCCTTATCCCTTTTCCACAGTAGTCTGCAGCGTAGAGTAGAGATCCTAATTGATACATCATACAGGAACCAGCCTTCTCTGGAGGTTCTTCTCACCGTTGAGGCACCCACCCTCGTGAAAAGATCCCTTTGTTTCAGCCGGATAGAGGACTGCTGTTTCACGCACATCTTCGATTCAGGGCGCAGCTCCAGGTTGACAACATGAACCTCTTCCTCTTGATGCTCTAAAAGTTTCCTCCTATCCCTTGTCAAAACTCTCAATACATGGTGGTTCTTTCCCACATTCTTCTGGAAACTTGTCACTTGCTAAATTATCAGAGAATCCTTTATTATCTGATCCTTGATTCACACAAATAACCCCTATTGTGTATTTTCAACCGAATATCATGACATTTGGCATTGAATTATCAATATGATTTATGGCTATTTAACATTGTTTACTCTGTATATCATGTGGTTAATTTTGCTTATTCAGGAATATTTTTAATAGTTTATGTTTTAGTATGGCCGTATCCAAAAATGTATACAGGCCCCAAAAGAAATTTGTCATATCCGCGTACCCAAATCCCATATCCGTATCCATCCCAGTAACAGAATCGGCTACTTAGCAGGCTTTCCTACATTCTCTCTTCATATGACCAAATTTATTATAATATTAACGTGTGTTTTTTGACTGAGAATTTGAATGACTGACTAATTTGGATAGACTGCTGCCTGATTTTTGTGTTTTTTGGTCGTGGACCTTTTGCTAAAAAATATTATTTAGTCCCTTCCATACTGTTTTATACTAGCTGGCACGGTCTATGTTCTCTTGCTGCTAAAAGAAAGGAACTTATTTAAAAGAGTCTGAGATTCTAATACAATTTAAAGTTTCAATGAAATTCTCATAAGAAGAGGTAAACTACTTAACCCTTCTGCAACCATATCCTCACCATTTATTCTTCTACCAATGGCAGTTCAACTGATGAGATATATCAGCCTCAACAAATGATCATACAAAGAAGTAAGAACCTCCTTCAGTTATTTTGGTGGAGAACAACATATTCTTCAAGTGAAGAGTCTTATAAATATTTCTCATCTCAGGGATCAAATCATTAGAAATTAAAAACTTTAGGAGCAACAAATCCTCCTTATACTTGTTATCAAAATTCTTAAAATCAGTAGCAGGCCTTTCATCTTTTCTTGAAACACTTTTATCAAGTTCTTCGTTTCACCTCTAGGATTCTCTCTTCCTAGAACTTTTATTGCTAATGGTGGTATCCTTCAGTCCCACTGACCTACTTTTGGTCATTTGTGGACATTAATATGATTTCTATTTCTATTTCTTCTTGTATTCAGAAATTGACAATACCTTATGACTCCAAACTGCATAATTTTGCCAAATCAACTTTTCTCAGGTAGGCAGAAACAAAGCTTGAATTCTCTCTGCATGAAAAACAAAAATAAACAAGGATATACATCAGATATCTGAGTAACATTATGAGCATAGTTTTCCATAAATTGGGACTCCATCCACAATCTGTTTGCAAATGACCAGTCACCACACAACTCTCCTCTCGTAACCTTCTGCTACAAAACTCTTGATTTCTGAAAACACTGAACATACCTCCTCTATGTCTTGGTATGATGGTGGCTCTAATACTACTGCTAGCTGAAACTAAAAGAAGCAGAAAAGGAACCCAGAGAGAGAAGAAATAAATTATATTAATGTCCATAGATGACCAAATGCAGGTCAATGAGACTCGAGGATAGAACAATTAATAATATAATGTTCTAGGAAGCTACATAGAGAATCCTAGAAGCCAAATAAAGGAACAAAATAAAGCAATGTGCCACAAACAAAGGTGGCGATGGAACCTATACAAATAGCAAGGGAGGGAAAACAAAAGCCCCAAAAACATGTCAATGAAACCGAGAGGACTTCTTCGAGTATATTTGTTTGTGTTTGTATTGGAGCAGCCAACTAAGCCATCGTCAATCACTGCGAAAAGATCTAATAGTGCTCATCGGGGAGTACCTAATGTTGGAGGGGCTAGGTTGGGGGATCCTAGGAGGGAGCAAAGAACTTCCTTTAGAATCTCTCTTAACATCCAAGGCTTAAGTACTTCTTGTAGTAAAAAAGATACTCGTAATAGGAATTTGCCCCTGGGGTATGGGGGGCGGCCAGTACATAGTAGATCCATGTCTCCGAAAAGGGGCAGACTCATGCCAAAGTGAAGGAGTAGAGCCACGATGTTGAGGGAGAACATGTTGGGGGATATGAGTAGTCTAACTAGAAATGATGTGTTGAGAGAAGTGCCACCTAACTGATCTAACACCTTTGATAAGGGATGTACCGATGTTCAAAGGGTGCTTAGTGCTACCACTCAACTGGATGGGTTGGAAGAAAGAGGTGATCAACATGGGGATCTAGAGCCTCTAGGCTCCTCTTATAGGGATCTAAACCGGAGGGTGACGGCCTCATGAAGGTAAAGAGCTAGGCATTGCTGATCTGGATATTTGAAGATAGAAGAGTGTTTCCTAAGTCCCTATAGAGGCAGTGATATCTTCCTTGGATCTCATAGTAAATGGGGCGTCTAAAAATGCAATGTTCCTCAGTCTCCACCTCTTGGAGGGAACAAAAATGGCGGATTCGGCCCTGATGAAAAATGTTGTGTTCTATTTCAACCCGTAACTGGTGAGACCACACTCACATTTGGCCATGGGGAAACCTCAAGCCGTGTGACCAATGGCGTAGGAGATAGTGAGGGCGACGAATAATACCATCCACTATTTGTAAGAAGTGCTTGGCATAAAAAGCAAGCTTGGGGCTAAACAATTCATGGGGAGAGTTCTAGGTGGCCTAGATATACTATTTGTAGATGTCCTTTGTGGCAACTCTAGTGATGATGTCTTTTGTGGGAAGGAGCCGAAGGGGGGAGTCCAGGGAATACATGAGAGGGGTAGCCTATCAATAGAGATTCCAATATAAACAAGCAACCTAGTCTCAAAATACCAACAGTGTCGGCGTTTGGTGGGGACCAATGAAGCAATCTTCTTAGAGGAGCAAAGTGCTAACTATGGATATCTCTCATGACCAGAAGTTGAGTTACCTAAGTATCTAAGTTTGTGGATGTAGAAAGTAAGCTTGAATATAGTCTTAAGGCATAGTGCCTCGGCGGCAAATTCAGCTTGGATGATGCGCCGAGGAATTGTCCATTTGCAACAGATCATGCGTTGTAACATGAGAGTTTGGACCCTCTCAATATGGGCCTAGTCAACGGCTCCCAAGCTAGGTCCCCGAATCTTTGAACCGTATAAAATTGTAGGGTTGATGATTTATCAAAGAGGCGTAACTTGGAAGGAATGTCTTGGAAGTGGATTTGTAAACACTGGCATTCTAAGATAGAAAGCGAGGCATACCCCTTGCAAAGGCGTGGTTGAAAGGCATACCCCAGATAATTTCCTAGAGATGGGGACTCATGAGACGATTTCGTCATTCTCTTTAGCCTCAATAAGAGTTACAAATGTCTTTTCATTTTCTAACTCATACAAATAGACAAATGATTGTTGGTGTAAAAGCTCCAAGAAAAAGACAAAAGATTGCTTTGTCTTCCTTATTGTAACTGACTTGGACAAGACAAGAATTTTCTAATATTTATAAAACTAATAAATAATGAGAGAACATAGATTTTAGTTATTTTTTAAAGATAAATACGGGGTTTTGAATGGGCCCCAGCCATATAAAAGTTTTACAAAAAACCAGCCATAGAGAATAATAGATACAACTGGAAACAGAGCCTGGCATAGCCAACAGGATGGCAAGCCAAAACAGAGACCAAAAAAAGACCAACAAACGCAACACGTTCCAAAGGAACAACAAACAAAGGAAGAACAAACATTATCCAAGACAGTGAAACGAACAGCAACAGCCACTCAATGGTTGAAGAGCGAAGAAACAAAAACGAAGCTATGACCCATGTGAAGATTGTTAATCTTGAGATTTCGAGGGCCATTTTAAAAGGCTCCATTTCTTTTTTGCTTTTATTTCCTTTTTTATTACGCACAACTATCCAATCGCTGCCTCCCCCATAGAGCGGAAGAATTGGATTGGAGATTTCAAGAGAATCATTTGACATGACCACTTTTTCTGAAATGGTGGATTGAAAATTCTTTGAAGGGGTACGAACCAAAAGATTGTTCTCAACATTGAAAGTTTTTGAATCTAGTTTCTGCCCTTGCTCAAATTGTATGCTTGTATCAACCAGATCCAGGACAAGAGGCATGCTACTTTCTTTTCTTTTAGCTAGATCTTGTACAATAATATGTTCAAGGCCATCTTCCATCCACCAAGATTTTTTTCTTTTTTTTTTTTTTTTATGTTTAAGGGAAGAGCAAGCATTTACCAAATGGCCAGTTTGGAAGCATCTGCGGCATCAGAAGGGAAGACCTTCATAATCTAAGTGTTGCATCCATGTTCTATTTCTAACTTCCAGTTCAATTTGTGCAGACAAATCTTTAGTAATATCAACATTAACTAAAATCCTAGCATAGGTTGAATGAATCCCTTTCAAGGTGTTGGGGTCAACACCCCAAAATTCTCCAATGGAATCTGCTATAGTTGCTAAAACATCAGGGTCCCAAAATTGAAGAGGAAGATTGGTAAGCCTAATCCAAATGGTTTTTAAATTAAAAATTTTAGTATACGGAAATCAGGGTGCCATGGCTGAGCCATAAGCAAATGATGCCCTCATTCCCACCAAAGTTCATCACTAAAAACTGTAAGTTTGTCTTCATTGTTATCAAATATCACAATAAATATGCCTTTTGCATAGGGACGGATTTGAATCTTACCAATAATCAAATCTTGCCATTCCTTCAATATCCATTCATGGAGTTGGGATAAGTTCGGCCAAAAGCATGTGAACCGACAGATCATACGAAGGGTGGACAGTTGTTCTTCCTTGTTTTCAATGGCTGCTAGTTCCTCATCCACAAAGTCAAGAGTGGGAAAAGCTTTAGCAGGGGTTAAAGGCTGACGCAGAAAATTCCTGGAAACCATGTCGGCAAAGGTAGGGCATAGGTCATCTTTGGGTAGGGTCTCCCTTGTAGCAGCTGTGATAGCAGCATTGCCCTTCGATCCTGATCTACTAGATTTTGAACCTGCTGCCACCGCTAGACCTACAGCGACTGTTGAGCCAGTTGCCGTTGTCAAACGAGAAGGCTTTGCCGCATGACTTCCATTAGGGTTCGATGTCAAGATTTCCTTTTCCATAGCGATATCTCCTTTCAATTTTTTCACTCCAATAGATTTTAGTTATTATTACCAACATTTTTAAATTTTTTATCCATATAGTCCATACTTTACATATGATACCCCATCAAAAGTGATTTCAATTTTTGTGCCACCTTTCCTCTTTGAAAAGAACCCATCCTAAAAAATCATGACCTAATGATGGGTATTCTATATATGGGTAATATCTCAGTAATTCAACCACTAAAACTCATAATTATGCGTGCAAAAATCCATGGAAATGTCTTGGAATTTGTTGGTTTCTTCTTTATCGGAATTCTAGGATTATACGGGATTCAGGTACACCGATACGACGATTTGTTTGGGCCTGGTTACATTTTGGGATAAGGACATACTATGTATGTAAGGACATACTATGTATGTATGTATCTTACAAATATTAAAAATTTAGCCAAATAGCAAAATTAACCACATAATATGCAGAGTAACAAAATAAGTTAAATAATGTAATGTCCCCATTTCCAAACCATTCATGAGCAGGTATTGAAGACCTTTAGTCTACTTCCCCATAGACTAAAGGATTCCTTTTGGGGTTTTATTTTATTAATTAATTATAACTGTCCAAATAATGATTTTAATCATTGGCTCATATAAGACAATTATTAGTTAATAAAATATTTTATAAAAGTGGTTTTTACAACTAAGATGTTTAATTGAAATCATTATCGAATTATTGCTTAAAAGTAATTTTAATTATTGTTTATTATTTAGACAATTATTTAATATTTTTTTTGGTAAAAAAAGAATGTCAGCTTGTACATGATCAAAGGCAAAGAGGAGATATCCTAAAATTCAGCAAGGATAGTTAAAGAAGAGTATTTGGCCTTTTCGAAGTGGTTCGTCTCCCTTAGAAGGGTACAAGTACATGGTGGAGTTATCCTTTGAGGGATACGCTGAAAATTGATATTGATTTTTTATGCTTGAAGAAAATATTGAGATGTATGCCCAATAAGTGTTTGCAAGTTTTTGGAGCTGATTATTCAACAAAACAATGTCTTTTGACACCACCTTTGCAAAGGCGGATTTGATAATTGCCCTAGAGTGGGGCGACTTCCTTGGTGACTTGTTTGTGTGGATTTCAAGGATAATTTGAAGTCAAAACTTCAAATTAACCTATAGTTTAAATGCTGGAATTTATTGATGAATATTGCTGAAGTGTGGCATTGACTTTCTATGTGATTGGGCAAGGTTTTCAAGGTCTTTTTAAGTGGATAAATAAGTAATAAATTCTAATGTATTTATTTATATTTTTGGGCACATTTTATGAGTGTTTTGACTTCATAAATTGTGGATTTATAGCTAATATTTATTGAACGAATTTTTCCGAGTGTAGCAACTTGATTGCGAGTGAGGGTTTGATGTTTTAAGGGGTTTAAAACCCTAGTTGAGGGGCAAATATTATTTCTAATTTTTATATGCAGCTTTTGACTTAGGGCAACTAGGTTTGGAGAGGGTTTTGATCACTTTGAAGGCCCAAAAAGGGCATTGGATTTGTGTGGCTATTTTTGGTAAATTATTCATGATTTTTGGCAAGGGTTTGAGTGAGAATTGACAATTTTTCAGTTGTTTTATGTGTAAAATCAGATATTTTACAGGGAGGTTAAATCTGATTTTTATCCACATACAAGGAGTAAAAAGCTATACAAATTTGATTTTCAGTTCATGGCTTATTTTGGATCATTTTGAGGTGTTATTTGCTCAACGTAATTGCTGGAAATTATCTATCTATTATTTGCATATTGGCGCCTTGGGTTTGGAGGCAAATTGCATGTTTTTGAGGCATCTCTTTGAGCTAGGGTTTGCTGATTTTATTAATTTCAGATTTCAGGGTTTGTGGATTTTAGGAGAAACCCTTATTTGGTCCTTTGGTCTAAAAAGGAGACATTACAAATAACTACAAAACATACTGATAATTCAATGCCAAAAATAATGATATTCAGTGGTCAAACTTAGATTAGTCTTATTAGATTCATAGGACAAGTACATAGTGTAAATGTTACAATGGACAAAAATCAAGACAAATCAGTATATTAAAGTAGGTTCATTGTAAATGGCTCACTATACCAATATGGCTTGTGTCAAAAAATTTCTAAACATGTCAAAATATTAGTGAAGTTATCTATAACTCTACATATCCTACAACAAATAACAACAGCAAAAAAAATTCCCAACTTTAAAATAAACAAGCCTTCAGTTTTTATTTTTAATTATTTTTTGAAGTCCATATTTGACTTTTTGTCAAGTGAAAACAAACAAAAAATAAAAAACAAACATTTTTGGTTGTGGATCCTACCCAAATATAGTTAGGAATGTTGGGAACCCTATGGATACTCCCAGTTACGTCTTTGGATGTATCTAAGAATATCCGCAGCATTCCCAATGTTTCCTGGATGCATCCAGGCAGGTTTGTATAAGGAACCATTTCCGAGCAATATCATACCGATATCTAGGACCCTCTATAGCAGTATTTGGTAACATAAGTTTGAAATATAAAAATGAGGTCCTTGAGAATTTGATTGTAAATCCTCTCCTATATGTCTCCATATCTTCCCTGGACCCTCATTCACCTACAACTCTGATACCGTGAGAGAAATACCAAACAGAGACAAGGGAAAACACTAACTCAAAAAATAGATGGAGAAAAGTTGCTTGTACATTCATCAATTAAATCAGAAAATAAAATTGGAAAATACCTGTCAGGGAGAGAAATGACCAACCAATTGTCAAATAATCATTAATGACAATGCTAATATCTTTGATCTGTGATAGGCTTGGTTATATCAACGTATAATTCATGAAAATATATCTTATCTATGTATGACTGAAATCAAATGATAAATCTATTGTTCCAAAGTGCTATGCTTATGCATTAGCATTAACATAGAGTTATGATTGTCTATAGCTGTCCATAGTACTCGGAACGAGAGAAAATGAAAAGAAATGAACAAAGAACATGGATAGAAGAAGTGGTGCAACATACACATTAGCATGGACCCAAATTTACTATGGAGAAACCCATTGTGGGTGAAAACACCAATTAAGATGGGTTTGTGCCTTCTTTCCAAATTACCTAAATGCAAGAATACAAGATATGGCTCAACTATGGAACATCACAAGACCATTGTGGGATGACAACATACTTATACAATGACCTTCAAACATGGTTTGCAATGAACTCACTACCCATACTGAGAATTGCACTTCCTACACTCTCGTGCAACATACAAACAACTCTAGATGCTTTTTCCAATGCCAAACATGCTTATTTATGCATACTAGGGGAGATTGAACTCAACAGATGTAGGTCGATTCACCTCCTAGTCTAGGAGGTTTGTTTTTTGCTTAGTCTTAAATGAACAGGTGCGGCTTATGCCAAGCCTATCTGATTGCATTATGATGAGTATGATATCTGTCAAACCTAATACACTTTCCAAAATATAGGGTGATGAGTTCAGCAGGTTTTGGTCCAATGTCACTTCTGCATTTGACTATCCAATACCATGCTTCTTAACTTGATGTCTTTTGTCTTTTACTTGATGGTTTTGAGATTGGGAAGTGTTTTATCTGAATGTGAGGGCAATGAATCACGTTTTCTAAACTCAATAATCCATTTTGGATCACACCTCCCCAATTTGGAGTGTTTTGTCCCCAAAAGGTTAGTCACTTAAGAGATCAGGGTTGATGCCCAAGTGCCACAACCCAATTGGTAAAAGCAGATTCTTGTTTGTGGTAGGGTGACAGGTTCAAGTCTCAGACATTAATAAAAAAAATCCGATGCTCCACCAACTCGATGGTTGTAGGGGGGGCTATCCGGATGGTTCTAGGGAAATCATGCTTATTATAAATAAATAAAAACTCGGAACTCTTTTATAAAAGAAATGAGAGTTTATAGGGAACAAGGAAGAATATAATATATATATATTTTATTTAAGAATGATTGTACAAATAATATGATTACAATACAAAATGGACTCTATTACATAGATGTTGAGAGGTGTCTTGCAATAGACACATCCATTCAAAGAGTCAACTTTACTCAATAGTTCCCTAACCAGTCCATAGTGCTTGAGATGCGTTGCATCTCAAAGGATAGGGAGTGAATGATGCAAATCCATAGTTGATTTTGCCAAGATGCTTCTTCTCATGGTACATTCTTCAATTTTTAGTTCTTGTTTCAATACTGTAACATGTGGCCACAAATATCAATGCTCGTTCCCGAATCATTTTCTCCATTATATGAGATGATACTAACTTTGTTGGTGGGGATATAAATCCCTTAAGTATATTTTGTTGATGTTCCCAATCAACAACCAAAAGCAAACCATAACTTTCTTCTTCTTGAAATACCCTTGAATTTTAAAAGGTTTGAGGATGAATGATTACAATTATAGCCGCTAGCATTACTCATTGTTCAACTTCTCACTGAGCTAGCAGAATATTATTAGACTTAGAACTATTTGAAGTCGTAGTATCACCACTTTATGTATTATTCTTGCTTTTGTCCTTGTGTTCACCTTATTCAAAGTATACTTTCTTACAATTTTCTGTTGGTTGAGATACATGTTTGTCCTTCCTATTGTTCTATATGCCAAAATTAATTTTTCAAAGATGTGGAACTCTATTTTTTTGATTATCAGTGTTGTACTGGTTCTCAACTTGAAAGAATAAATTATAGCTTATACAGTGATACCACATTCTTAACTTAATTGAATGAGCTGGTTGTTCAGCTTATTAGCTACGAACTCAGCCCAGTTATGCCTTGTGCCCTTTGAAATTTCCTGAATGTATCTAATGCTTGTTGTATCTGAAATTCCCTCTCTCTCTCTCTCTCTCTATATATATATATATATACACTCCCCTGCAAACCCCTAGGTACGGTATGATATACATCTAGGTATGGTACAGGGGGTATACGAGGGGGAAATGGGCAGGGTACGCTTAGATATGTCCATGGATGTATCCGGGTGCACCCATAGGGGCAAGGGCGTACCTTGCCCATTTTGTCTGCTTACCTAGTCTGAAAACATGCTTTTTTATATATATATTTTTTAAATTGCTGCAGGAAAAGTCAAATATAGACCTCAAAAAAAAAGTGGATTCTCAACCCTAGAAGCAACATTCACACTCATTTTATCAAAACAACTTTTTTTCTGTTATATATGGTGTATAACCCTGCAAAACAACATTAAAACAAACAAAACAAACAATGTATACTTGGAAAATAGACTAACATTAGTTGAAACCCCCTACACATGGGGTGAAGCCTTATGGACTATTATTCCTTAATGAAACTAAGTCTACATTAAAACCATGATGTCTCCACCTCCATAGCAAGAAGGTCCATGGAGGCTTTGTTGGAGTTTGGGGGAGAAGGGAAAAGGCATGAACAAGCCTTTCCCCTCTCTCACTGTCCTCCTTCCAACCTTGTTCGTGTTGCAAATTAGCCTCCAAAGCTTAGATTGACTTTTGTGAAGCATTCTTATGGATTAGGGTAACTTTTAGGGTTTACCCAATCTAATGGTTGTGATAAGACCTAATCTAAGGGTAGAGATATTTTACTCCACTTGTGGAGGGAAAAGTGTTTTGAAACTAAGTTACTTTTAAAGTGTTTTTAAATTGACTTAAACTTTATTAAGTTGTACACCTTATGTTTTTAGGTTGAGTTACTTTTCTAAATGAGGGTGTCACTTAAGCGACCCCTTTGGTGTAGCTTTATGACTTAAACATTTATTGTGTACAAAGTGTGTAATTTAGCAACATATATTGAGTTATGAGTATGTTTTGTGGTTATTTAACTTATTTTGTTTCCTCTATGCATATTATGTGGTTAATTTTGATATATGGCTATATTTTTATATTTTTAATTATATATATATATATATATATATATATATATATATATAGCTTTATGACTTAAACATTTATTGTGTGCTAAGTGTGTAATTTAGCAACATATATTGAGTTACGAGTATGTTTTGTGGTTATTTAACTTATTTTGTTTCCTCCATGCATATTATGTGGTTAATTTTGATATATGGCTATATTTTTATATTTTTAATTTTATATATATATAATTGTGTGGCCATATCCAAAAACATATCCAAGCCCCCCCAAAAAAATCCCCATATCCACATACCCGATTCTTGTACCCATATCTATATTAGCAACGTAAATACACACACGCACACAATGCATAATACGCATTTTTAGTCTATAAAAGATAAAACACTTAAATATATATAGCATTCATTCATTCATTACTTCAAAGACAAAATGTACATTCAAATCTAGAATAAATCATCTAGATTGTCTTTAGAATCATGAATGCCACTCCCACTATATTTCAACTTTATCTATTACTGACTATAAATCATCTAGTTTGCAGGGGCTTGTCGGTGCATCAAATCTTCCCGAGTACATGCCTTAGAGGGTGGACTAAGAATGGGGCGGGATTGGCTCGTGGCACTTTGCGAGAGATGTTCTCATACTATTCTATCATACCTGCATACCTTCATGGAGCCTTCATACCTCCTATGATGTCTCCTTGAAATCTTGAAACCCTAAAATCTGACTAAGTCTTAAATATGATAGGATCCTCCAAAACCTAGAATTTGCATTATAGCTCCTAGAAGTCCGAAACCACTCTCAAACACACTGAAGGTATATATGAAACATTCTCAAATTCACTCTCAAACCACTCTCCAAAGGAGCCATAATACTTATGTGAAAGCTTGTTGTCCTTTTGTTGTTTCAAGGACATTTGTTGAATCTTGTTGTAATTACACAAATACTCAAAAGGTCTTTCAGTGTAGAGCTGGTCAGCGTGTTGCTTCATTCGGTCCTCTACCATTGTCATGTTCTCTCTCAGACTAGAGAGTACCTCTTGTTGGTGTTGAATGTGTTCCTCAACTTCTCAAACCTTTGGCTGAACCCTCAAGGATGAGGTGATGGAAGGTGGATGGTACCATACAACGCTAAAAATGGAGACATTTTGAATGAGGTATGAAAAGAAGTGTTATACCAACATTTTTTTGGTGGTAGCCATTGAACCCATCTCTCATATTTATCTCAAGAACAACATTAGAGATAACCCTCCAAGCACTTGTTGACCACCTAGTTTGTCCATCAGCTTGGATATGATATGATGAGCTACAAGCCAACTAAGTGCCTAAACATAAGAATAACTCAATCCAAAAATTACTGCTAAATATAGGATCACAATCACTAACTATGATTTTTGAGGTCTCGTATAGCTTTTGAACTATAGCCATAAAATTTTATGTTATTGTACTCGCAACAAATGAATGTGACATGGCACAAAAATGGACTTATTTGGTGAGTCTATCAACAACATTATGATGACATTTTCCCCTTAAGACTTGCGCATACCTATGATGAAATTAATGGACACGTCCTCCCATCTCTGGTAGGAATATATATCGGTTGTAGAAGACTTGGAGTCTTAATTGTCCAGCCCTTGTTTTGCTAACACACTATGCATGCTGCCAAAAAATTTTGGACTTTCTTGTTTGAGCTCTTCCCAAAAGAAGTCTTGTTTGATTCTATGATAAGTCTTCAAGAAGCATGAGTACCCACCTATAGGAGAAGAATATGAAGTTCTACAAGAAACTTATGCTTAAGGGTTGAGTTCTTGCATCGGTATAGCCTATCTTGTACCATAGAGTGCCCCCTTTCCATACAATTTTTTTGGACATGCTTAGATCTTGTTGGAGCTTCTAAATGATATTTTATATATCTGTGTCATTTGTCCATTCTGATCTTGCCTCATCCATCTAGTTTGCCTATAATATGGACATGACACATAATATTGCTTTTATGGATTCATCCCTCTTGGATGGTGCATCAGCCACTATATTCTCCTTTCCTTTCTTGTAGATTATCGCTATCCTAACATCTTCATGACTCATTTTTGTTGTTCTTTTGATGACAATCTTAGTTCTAAGAAGTATTTTAGACTATCATGATCTGTCTTCACCTTAAAGTGTTTTCCTATCAAATATGGTCTCCATTTTCTGACTACATGAAGGATAACCATAATTTCCTTCTCATAGATGGGCTTCAGCAAATTCTTATCCTTGAGTTGGTGAATTTCAAATGCAATAGGCTGTCCCTGTTGCATGAGTACCACCTCCATGGCATACCCCTAAGCATCGCATTCCACAACGGAAGTTTTGGAAAAATCTAGGGCAGCCAGAGCAGCAATGATGCACATGGCCTTCAACTTTTCAAACGCCTTGGTAGCTACCTTTTGCCAATGAAAGGAGTCCTTCAATGAAATTGTGAGCGATGTTTCTATGCTATTGTAATTATTTACAAATCAGCAATAGTAATTTGTGAGCCCTAAGAAGACCCATAGGTTCTTGAGGGTTCTCGATTCTTTTCATTCAACCATGGCCATGATCTTGTGAGGGTCTGTCTTTATGCCTTCATGTGAAACAATGTGATCCAAGTACTCTACCTCTTGACTTCAAAAGCACACTTGGAAGGTTTGGTGTAAATTTGATGCTGTTCCAAAGTTTCCAAAACTTGCTTCGCATGTTGCACGTGTTCTTTCCATGTTTTGTTGCATCTTAAGATGTCATCAAAAAACACGAAGACAAATTTTCGTACAAATGGCCAAAAGATAGAATTCATCAAACTTTAAAATTTAGATGATGCATTTGTGACGCCGAAGAGCATCACTAGAAATTCATAGTGGCCCTCATGGGTTCTAAAAGTTTTCTTATGTATATCTTCCTTTGATTTTGATTTGATGATAAGCCGAGTGAAGATCAAGTTTCGTAAAATATATGGCACCATGTAACTCATCTAGCAAATCATCAAATACTAGAATTAGGAACTCATATTTGATGGTGTATTTGTTGACATCCCTGTAGTCTAGACACATGCACCAGGGGTCATTCTTCTTACACACAATCACCACTAGAGAGCACAATTAGCATGCTCGGCAAGTACTCATCAAAATTTCCGCCTCACAACTATATTCCACTTATACTCACGTGTTTTTCTAACCAAGTCTATGCAAGTTTTTGCACAATACTCGTTACAGGTATTTGGCAAGTACTATGCACGGATTCGCCACCAAGGCCACTTGCAGTCGCTGCAAAAAAAACCAAAAAAGATGGAAAAACACATATTTTTTTCTTTTTTCAGTACACACCCCCATACTCGCATCACACAATAATTGAACATCCTTTGAGCGAACTGGAGAGGGGTTTTAGCGGATTTGTAGAGGAGATTTGATTTCCAAGTTAGTTTTTTCAATTTTTTTCCCAAGCATGTAACTTCTTTCTAAATCATTACCATTACGTTTCTGAACATGTTTGACAAATGTACATGCATTCCATTCAATTCCATAATTCGTATTCATGATTTACACTAGTTTTTAATAATTTATGAATAAAATTGTTGGTTTTTTCTTGTTTATAGGGTTAAGTTTTACAAATTTATGGTTTAGGTTTATTTTTAGATGCCCTTTTTTTTGCATTTTTTCATATACATAGGATAAAGTGTTTACATTTACAACTTTATGTTTAAGTTTTTCTTCTAAATGTTGTTTGTCAATTTTTTTGCATTTAAACATGTTGCAGGTTAATCGTTATCATACAATGGCATCTATCGCTACATTAAGGTCAGCATCAATGAGTGGTAGTCATCCCACTAGAAGTCGTACCACCACTTGGAAATATGTCATACTTGGACTGTCCAAGGGGAGTGTGATTTGCATGTTTTGCTTGAAGAAGATTTCTAGAGACATCAATTGCCACAATTGCCATATCACATGCATTTTTTCCACATCACATCGTGTCCCAATACCACGGAAAAGGCAAAAAGAAATATGAACACGGAGCTTGCATTATTGGATGAGAAGCAACTATAGGGGCAAGGGTTCAAGCAGTCATAGTAGCTGTTGTCAATCAGACCTTGCACTCTTGTGAAGGTAGTTTTAAGCCTTTATAGTCTGCTGGAACATGGAAAAAATTCGAGGTTGTGGGTGACTTGCTAAGTGGATTGAGTCTCTAGATTATGAGGGCTAGCTCCCTTAGGTGTATCAATGAGGATCTCTACTTTGTGTTGCGGACTACCATGGAAAAAAGAGAAAGAAACTTGAAGGAAAAATCCTACCTAATGACAGTGATACACCAGAATGTTGATCCACTCTACTTGGAACCTTGAACACTGAACAAACAAGGGAAAATGAAGACTAATACTATGCATAAGTATTTCATGAGAAGGTTCGATCCAATGACAAAAACGTAAGGGAAAATGATGGAGAGAGGTCTGATACAAGACATTTTGCAGCCATCTAACATCCACTTACAGCATCAACAAAAGACATAAAACACTGAACATGACTTACATAACATGATAAGCTAGCAACTAGGTACGAATCAAAATTTGGGAAGGGAGAGAAATCTACCACATGCAAATTGTTGAATGAATGTACACTATGCTAGCACTTGAAATCTGAATTCTATTGATTAAAGAGGTTACACAACTCACCAATGGCAGAGTCTGGTCGTACCAAGAGAGGGATCGATTTTACAAGGCTGAAAAGCCATTAATATAGAAAATTTCAAAAAACCAAGAAATTGGCATTGGAAAATAGAGAGGGAGTAAACTCAAACCAATTCAGCGTTTACAAAAGTCTATTTTGTTTTGCATGAAAATTCCTTGCATTGAAAAAGAAGAAGACAAGCTTTGGATGCATGAAATCTACGAATAGATGTCTTGACTTGAAAACCAGCCAACTCCAACACACGAGTAGTCAAATCCACTCGAACTGTTGGAACATTTGAAAGTCTCCCCTTTGCATGAAATCAATGCAAATGCCAAATTAAGAATTACGTTTCAACTGTCGGAACGTTTCAAGCTTTGAGACAAACGAGAGTGCATGCATGGAATTTATTTTGTTTAAGCTTTCCATTGTTCCACTAGTCGAGTCCTCATGCAAAGCGAGCCTCTGTTTAAGACCTGAAGGTGACGTGTTAGAACGATCAAAGCTGGACGTGTCTATTCCTATTCATGGCTATTGCATGCTCTTGTATTCTCGGACTATTTAGACATGTTCACCGTATGTATTTGTCCTTTCCACAAATCTTTCCTTTGTTTTCCCTTT
Source organism: Torreya grandis (assembly GCA_037957365.1). Taxonomy (NCBI): domain Eukaryota; kingdom Viridiplantae; phylum Streptophyta; class Pinopsida; order Cupressales; family Taxaceae; genus Torreya; species Torreya grandis. Next base: position 2,278,424 of record JARHVA010000520.1, read on the forward strand.
GTTCACGCGCATGTTCATCTTGTATTTCCGTCGGGTTTTTGTGTCTAACATTTGTGTTTTGATTCTTCGGGTCATCTTTTCCCATGGATTTTGTTCTCTGCATTTGTCTTTGATCTTTGCTTTCGGGTGGTTTTTCTGTTCATGGACTCTTCTCTGTATTTCGTCCAGGTCTGTGCTTCCTTTGTTGTGTGTTCTATGTGTTTATGGCTTTCGCACTTAGGTTCAGGCTTTTTGTATATGTCTTTCGAACAAATTGTTTGAAGGACGCTGTTCTTTCTTCTGCAGCTTGTTCTTTGTCTTGGCCTTGTTCTCGCTTTAGCTTTCGGGCTTTTGGTTTTCGTCCTTTGGACAAATTGTTCAAAGGACTCTCTATCTCATCTTTCCCTGTTTGGCATTTCCTTATCTCTTTTTTGGCCTTTGCTTACGCTCTTACCCGGGCTTCAGGGTTTGTTTCTTGCTTTTGTTTATGGCGTTCATTTGGCCTTTGGGCTTTTTGTTCCATCCGAATTCCTTCGGACTTTTTGTCCGAAGGAATTCATTTCCTTGTGCCTTTGTTTTATTTCTATCGGGCTTTTCCCCAGGTATATCCTCCGTCGGGTCTTTTTCTGAATTCCTTCAGATTTTTTGTCCGAAGGAATTCGTCTCCTTTGGCTATCTTTCCCCGAAGGGCATGTGCCCTTCGGGAATTTTTGAAATGCCCCTGACACTATAAAGGTGCCCTCCGCAAGGGCTTTTGCTTCCCAAAAATGCCCTTCGAGCTTCTTGATTTGGTCCTTTTAGTCCCCTGGGTGCCTTCCGCAAGGGTAAGGTTCTTTCAGAAGTGCCCTTCGGAAGAAAGGAAAAGGTCCACTTCGCTTCAAAGTGCCCTTTGCAAGGGCTATTCATCTTCAAAAGTGCATTTTAGAACTTTTGAAAGAGTCCTGCCACCGACCAAGTGCCCTCTGCAAGGGCAAGTGTCCTTCAAAAAAATTGATTTTGTCCTTCGGAACTTTTGCCAAGGTCTTCTTCGTGCTTGAAGTGTCCCCCACAAGGGCACATACCCTTCGGGGAAATTGTAAACGTCCCTACGAAATGCCCAAATGCCTTCCGCAAAGTCACTTCTTAAAACATACCTTTCAGAAGAATTGTAAACGCCACCTCGTTGCATAAGTGCCCCCTGCAAGGGCACATACCCTTCGGGGTTTTTGTTAATAACCCTTCAAAACTTTTGAAAAGTCCACCTTGCCAATGCAAAAGCCCTCCAAAAGAAATCACCTGCCCTTCGAAATGCCCAAGACCTTTTCGGGCTTTACAAGTGCCATTACCTATAAAAACTTTATAAGACAAGTCGATGCACAAACCCGCTTCCCTCTGTAGACCAACTCAGGCCCTTGAATTGCTTTTACTTATAAAATTAAATAAGCAAGACACCCCTGTAAACCCGATATGCATTGTAGACCCATTCGGGTTCTTCGACTGCTTCAGCTTATAAAAGCTAATAAGACATGCACCTTGGTAAACCCAGATTGCTCTGTAAGTTCTAGAAATGATCATTGCCTGATGAGAAAATGCTTGTACCTACTCAAAAAGTGGATTTTTTTAATTTCTCAAGGGTTAAGACCTGGTTTTCAAGGCAAATGGTCATGGTGACGAAGTTTCAAATGGTAATGGTGACAATTTGACCTGTGGGGGCAAATTTGTCAACAGTAGCAACATAAACTAAGGTAGATATGGTAGAAATTGTGGGCTCTAGTCATGGTCCACATATACTAAGCACATCCACTTCATTCAGTTCGTGCAAAGGCTAGTCACGTAGTTTTTTTGTACCGAGAAACATATCTGGGGCACAATCTTTGCTGCAAGATACAAGGTGGAACAAGGAGGTGCATGAGGAAGAAGATAAGGTATGTGTGAATTTCTAGTATTATAGCAACCTTCCTATCAATGTGGCAAAGAATCTATACTAGAAGTATTTGATGATGGCATTGAAAGTTGTGGGGAAATGGCACAAGACATTCTCTCCAAAAGACTTAGGTGGGAGGTTGCTCCAGGATGCTATTAACGATGCAAAATCAATAATTGAAGAACAAAAGTAGTGGCGAAAGTTTGGATGCAACATTCTTTCATATGGATGGATGAATGGAATGAACCGCACCCTCTTCAAATTTTTAGCTGCTTTGATGCGTCTAACAAAGTGAAGAATGTAGAAACACTGAGCCTGATGCACAAGGAGGTTGTCTTAGAGGTGGGCATCAAGAATGTTGTGCAAGTTGTCACTAACAATGCAACAATATATGTGGCCGCTGGGAGACTACTTAAGGAGAGGCATCCATCACTCTTTTGGACCCCTTGCATGGCCTATTGCCTTGACTTTTTTTTGAGGACATGGGAAAAATTGATTGGGTGAGACTGGTTGTAGAAGATGCCAAAAACATCACCAAATATATTTATAATCACCCTTGGATTCTTAGCTTAATGAGAGATCACACCAAGGAAAAAGAGCTTGTGCAAGCAAGGGTCGCAAGGTTTGCAACAAACTTCCTAACGTTGCAAAGGATTTGTAATTTTTCAGCACCGTAGAAGCAAATATTTGTGAGTCAAGCATGCGTGGGCTCAACATATTCAAAGAAAGCTAATGGAGAGAGGACTACAAAGACAAATTTTTATGATGCCTTTGGGAAGAGAGCTATAGAGATTGTCAAGGTAACTACAAATTCAAATTTAAATTTCAAGTTGATTCCTTTATTTTCAATGCTTTAATGTATTTACTTTACTTGTAAGTTTGTAACTTTAATTTATTTGTAACTTTTGTAGGTGTCGGAGCCATTGGTAACAGTTTTGTGCTTGGTGGATCGGAAGCAAACCTCAGTGGGATACATTTATGAGGTCATGGATAGGCCCAAAAAGACCATCCAAAACTTTTATAGGGAGGATAGAGGCAGATTTAATTCCATTTGGCATATAATTGATCAGAGGTGGAGCAATCAACTCCACCAACCCATTCATGCATTGAGGTATTACTTCATTCTCAAATTTTTCTACTTCGATGGCTTCACAAATGTTAATGGGGAGGTTATGAGGGGCTCTCAACATGCATTTAGAGGATGACACCTGAGGTTGAGGTGAGGGACCTAACTATTTCAAAGCTGCAGAATTACAAATAGGCCAGGGGGAGACTCTTTTCTTAAGCACTATCTAAGGGAGATCCACCCAGAAACTAGGTAATAAAAATTGAAGTCTTTACTTATTCCTTACAAGTTTAATTACTTTAAAACTTTTGAATATCTTGTTTGCAGGTTCATGGTAGGAAGACTAGGGTGGAAATACCTCAAATATTCAAAATCCAGCCCTTTGAATTTTATGTCAACCTTGGAGTGCTTCTAGATGTGAGAACAATTGGAGTTTGTTTGATGCCATTCACACAAAAATATGCAATAAGTTGACTCAATGACGCCTCAATGACTTAGTTTTTGTGCAATACAAGCTTTTGCATCACATAAGAAAGATGGAGGACATCTCACAAGATCCTATTGATCTGAATGAGATTGATCCCTATAGTGATTGGATTGCATAGGACAAAGAGGCACCCTTGCACCCTTGTTCATAGAGGATGAGTTGTTGATTTCAAGAGGCAAGCTGTGGAGGGTTTAAGGTAGTGGTACAATGAAAGCAAGAGAGATTGGATTGTTTGGCATCTTTGTAGATGTTGTTAAGCATGAGGCAGATGAGGAATCATACCATTTAGTACCAGGGTGGAGCTGCGAACATTCTTCTAGGCAAAGTGGAGCCGCGTTAGAGTGTGAGGACTAGACTTCTCAGTCTCCCATATTTTTCACTAGAATGGAGAAGAGTAAATTGTAGATTATTGTAATTTGCATCGATATGCAATTTATGATGATGATTTTCAATGACAATCATCACAAATTTATAACTATCAATTTTTTGTTGTATTCACATGATGCGATTTTGTATTCTATTTGTATTCAAATATAATAGAAAACACTTACCCCCCCAATGTTTTATAGACTCATTTGATACAATTTGTAAATGTAATTTGTATAAAATTTATGTATTTTTAAAGAAAGTAAGTATTTTTTAATTTGTTGAGTATTATCGAGTATTTGCCAAGTCAAATTTTTTTTGGTCTGCCGAGTCCGATAGTGTTTGCCAAGTCAATTTTTTTTTTTGGTTTGCCAAGTCCAAATCTAGTCCAAGTATGCAAACTATGTTGGAGAGGAATAAGCACCTTGTCTATGTTGGATAATACCTGTCACAAGCATCAATTGTACCATCTCTCAATCTCACGGTTCTATACATATGGGTACCTATAAGGTTTGGTGTTGGGTGGTTGGATCCCTAGTACTATTTGAATGGCATGATCATGATCCTTTTTGGGTGGTAGTCCTTTTGGCATATCTCCAAAAACTCTTGCGTGCTTATTGACGATTGCTTGTAGATATGGTGGTATAGGCGCATTCGCTGGTTGTGCTTCTATTGAAAAAAATTGCATCACAAACCTAACCGCTCTTTTTTTAAGCATCTAATGAGAACTAACATACTGTGGGGGCTTTGCATGCAGCCCACATAGTTCAAATGTCCTTCCCTTTGAATGCCAATGCATGAACAACTCCTAGAAATTCATTTCAATTGTTCCCAAGGTAGTGAACCATTGGACTCTCAACAAAATGTCCACTCTACCCATGGGAATGGAAAACATAGGGAAATCTAGCTGGTAGTCTCCCATGGTAAGTTTAATTCTATGGCATTTCAGCATTTCCTTGAAGAATTTCCTATACCATCATCGTTAATCATTACTTAAAATTATGAAGGTGGATAAACAAAATAGTTCAAGCATGCAACGAACTTATTGTTAATGAAGAGAGTGCTTCTTGATCAATCAATACTGTCACCCTTTGTGTTTTCTATAAACCCCCTACATTGAGGGTTTGTGGGGTGCTAATGCTTGAAAATGCATGGCAAGAAGTAGTTACTTGGGTATTTGCTATCTCCTTATTTGGCTCATCAACATCCTCTAATTATGCTTCTTCATCCTCCTCTTCTTCATTGACACCTTTAATGTAGAACCTCTTTTCATCATAAATATGTCCTCGACTATATTTGCTATCACAAATAAAACACAACCCTTTAACAACCTTTTTTTCTTTAATTTGTTGAGGAGTCAATGTAACAAGTTGAGGGAATGACTATGTTGGAGTTCTCTGATCTCTTATGCTTGTGGATGCTTTCCTTTGGTTGGCTAACATTCTTTCCTCCACCCTGCATGCCATGATAATAGAATCAAATATAGTACGCGGATTAAACATGCATACCTCATGTTCAATGTAATCCTTGAGTGCCCCAAGAAATAGGTCGTTTAAGTTCTCATTCGTGATTGTCTCCACTGGTAGGGATAGAATCTAGAATTGATGAATATATTCCTTAACCTATCTTGTTTGTCGTTGTTTTTCTAATCATCTGAAATAATTCTCCGTAATGTTGTTGCTATAGTTCAACAACAATTCTTTAGTAAAAATTGATCATGTGACACTAAGATTCTTCTTATTCTTATGAGCACACAACCATCAAGGCCAAATTAATTTATTAGGTTCCAAATATGAGGATGTCATTATGGCCTTCTGTCCACATGGGATTTGATGTAGAAAAAAAAAATTGTTTTGTAGATCCAGTTGACTAGATCAATAGCATGTTTTGAGGCCTTGAATTGGAGCATGTTGAGGGTTGATGTTACGTCGTATTTGGATTTGGATTGGACTAGCCATAAGATCCACCATGGTTGGGTTGTGCATTGGTGAACTATGGTTGGTTTTGCAGATTATGTTTTTAAGGCCAAAAGTTGATTGAATCTATGAGAGAGCTAATTCATTCTTTCATTGATGTTTTCCAGGGCTCCTATAGTGGTCATATCAGAGTGTATGTTTTGCATATTGTAATCATTTTGGCTCACTTTGTGATCTTCGAAGAAAAACCTATAAACGTCTCACCAATTCCCATTTCCAACTCCATCTCTTTATCAATATTTTTTCCCAGTAACAGAATCCTTGCCTTAGCCCCTAGTGTACAGTTTTGCATTGCATAGACTTTAGGGATTAGGGTTCACGGTTCATGGCTTAGAGTTTAGGTTTTGTGTTTCGAGGTTTAGGTTTCAAAGTTTAGGATGTAGGATTCAAGTTTTATGGTTTACGGTTCATGGTTTGGAGTTTGGGTTTGGGGTTTAGGGTTTAGGGCTCTTTGGAAGTCAAAATAGGGCTACTAGGGGATTACACCATTGTGATCATCTTGCCTAGACAAATCCAATGACAACTATATTGTACAAGGGTAAAAAATCCCAAAAAACCCCAAAATTAAGGTTGACAGAGGCATAAACCATTGTGATCATCTCACCAAGTCGAATCCAATGACTACTATATTGTTCAAGGTATCATCAATGACAAATTCAATGACTGTTATATTTTGCAAGGGTGCAATAATGTTCTAAACATTTTTTCTTTTATTCTTGTTTTTGAAAAAACTTGAATTTTCCTAGTGCAAATAAAAAATCTAAATTCCTTCTAGATCAAAAGTTATGTTTTTTGACCCACCAACAAAATAGACACTAATGAAATGTGTCATAGAAATCTTGCCCAAATTGAAGCTCTGATACCATTTGTAATAAAATTACTTAGATAAAGCAAAGTCACGGTAATGGATCGCAATATAAATATCAATAATAGAACGGCAATAACTCGCAATAATAAGGACATAAGAGAACATATCCACACAAGATGATTGAAAACAGAGCAAAATACTATAAACATATGGTTAAGCCACTTTGAGAGGCAATATTTACAACCTTACATTAAGAATAAAATTCGTAATATCCTTCTCCAATTCTAACCACTACCTCCTATATATGCCCTACCTAGGCTATGGATACTCTATAGGTCGACAATACTACCAATATGAAGATATAGAAATTATCATAACACTAAGTAAAGGGCTATGGTAGCAACAAGTTGGCCACACGTATCCCAAAACACACTATAATTCAAGGGCGTAGCATTGTTGTAGGTTTCTAATCTGGTTTTTGCTTATTCTTTATCTGAAACGGCCCTCCATTCTCATCTACAACATCTCGACTAATCCAAATCAACTAACTTATATGCTTTATGGTGGTCGCTATACCCTTTGGACATCAACGTTTTGCATTTTCTATCTAGTTTGGTTCATTTTTCATCTGGGACCTATGCATACACAACTAAACCAAAAACTTTGAGATGACTTTAGGTTTTCATCCAAACCATGCTTCTTCTGGAATCATCTCTTTTACCGCTTTTTGTTGGAGACGGGTTTAGAAAATACATTGAAGTGTGTATGGCTTTTGCCCAAAATTTGTTAGGAGACTTGTTCTCTAACATGCATCATGTGATCTCGACGACAGTGTGGTTCCTCCTGTCGAACGCTTCATTTTGTTTTACGAAGTAGGGTGTGGTGTATTTTCTCTAAATGCCCTCTCAAGTGCAAAAATATAGAAATCTATAGAACAAAATTCACCTCCATTATCTGATCTAAGAGTTTTAATGTTCTTTCGTAAAAAAAATTCTACCTTGACTGAAATTTTTGAACTCTTCAAATGTATCAAATTTCTTCTTTAAAAAATACTCCCACATCTTTCTAGAAAAGTCACCTAGAAAAAGCAAGAGATACCTGGAACCAAAGATTGATGTTGTCTTCATGGGTCCACAAATGTAAGCATGGATCAATTCAAGAAGCTCCTTTTCTCTCCATGTTTGACCTTCATCAAATGGCACCCTAAATCTTTGGAAGGCCATCAACCAAACTTTGTTTAGCCAGAAATGAAAGATATTTGAAATTTAAGTGCCCATACCTTTGATGCCAAAGTTAACTATTGTCTTAACCACCCTAGGCCATCAAAGCATGCTCCTTTTCCTCCCATATATCAATCAATCTGAGAAGCCCATATTTTTAATGACCAAAACTAATTGCTTTTTTTCTAACTTTATCAATAGTATAACATTTATTATTGCTGAAAATCACATTCAAATTAGGATTGTGGTTCATAATCTCACGGAATGAAAGTAGATTCATTTTCAAACAAAAAACATGGAAGACATTCGTGAAGAACAACTTTTTACTTCTCAGTGATATCGGCATTTTTCCTTTGCCTTAACCTTATATTCCTCTCCTCAACCAAAAATCACAGAGTTAGAAGTAGATGTATTCACTACAAAGTCAAGACACCAATCTCTCATGTTTGTGAAATGCTTGGTGACACCAGAATCTATATACCAAGCAGTTTTGTTCACACAATGTCTATTATTTCTAGCCATAAAAACATACAAAATTATCATCTTATTTATGCTCTACAATAGTGGCATACGTCTTAGGCCCTTAGTTATTTTCTCATCCCATAACCATTGTCTATAGAACTTGCTCTTATGGCCTAGTTTTCCATAATTGAAGCACTTGAAGGTTTTGGTTTTTTGACTACTTGTATCCTATGTCTTGTTGGTGCCCTTTTTGTTTCTGCCATCTTTTTGCTTTGCAAACTTGGTCTTGTCTTTGAAGTTTGTTGCCAAAATCATCTTTGAATGCTCAGTGTCGCTGCAATTGCCAAATTATTTTTTTCCGCCTATCTTGCTACAATAGTTTAGTGCTCGACCCTTCAAAAATAAGGTCAACGTTAATAGCAATAATATTTAGGGTTTCAATAAAATGCTCAAAATAAATTGGTAAACTCTTTAGAGTGATTACCACCATATATTTTTCTTCCATCTTCTACCCAATGGCATTCAACTGTTCTCTAATATCCTTAATCTCTACCAAATAACCTTGTAAAGAATCGCTTTCATCCATTTTAATAGAAAACAATACATTTATAAGGAAGAAGGCTCGAAGATTTCATGCAGCTCCTTCAACTGCTTCCAAATACATAATGCACCATTGCCAATCTGTACTTCTGGGAGGATTTCATGAGTCACAAATAGCGTTATAACCATCATTGCTTCTCTATTGCACTCATTGAATTGGTCCTAGTCCTTTCCTACCATTGTAGGTCAAGTTTCCTTCCCCAAAGCAAGATGATCTAAGAATATGTACTAAAAAATTGGCTAACGTTCTTTGTTTATAGGGTATTGTAATTCTTCCGAGAAAACTTTTGGTTACCCTCCAACAGTATATGGGACAAATTAGCTGTTTTTTAAAACAATCTGCTCATAAGGATGCTGAAATAGAGAATTACAGCTACAAACATGTTCTTTCCTCCCTCAAACTGCAATTATTGGAAGGAAAAAGAACAAAGAAATACCTGCTGAAAACTGCTGAATCTGCTGAAAAACCTTCAAATTCACTGCCAAATTTCTGAATCCATCACAAACCTGCGAAATTTATACAAGCACAAAGAAAATTTTGAAAAGAAAAAGAAGACAGCAGAAAATACATAAATCAGCTACAAATCTGACAAATCGCTGCTGCAAACACCTTTTTTTCTGATGGCTGCTATACAGAACACTACTGTTTTTTTGAAAAAAAACTGATTTTGTTTTGGCTGTTGTAGGGATCTGCACAAATTTTGTACAGTATTTTTTTGCTCATACAATGGCATGGATTTGTCCGTGACTCATACGACCCACAAAAAATTGCTTGGAAAAAGCTTCAGTTTAAACCAGAAAATCAAACTTAGCTTTCTTTTCTTAGAAGCCCTTTTCGTTTCTCAATGCATTTTGAAAGAAAGTTCCTTAGTCCATCATTGATTTTTGCAATCCCTAGGTGTTGACATACAAGTTTGACTTCCCCTCATCATGGATCTGATACCCATATTGCAAAATCTAAACACTCACCAAGCGATAACACAATAGAGAACTTGAAAGAGAAATACATTCTGGATGTATTATTGAAAGGGAAACTGTCAATTTACAGGAAAGCATTAAGATAAACCCTAACCCTAAAATGATTTAAGTGAACATTAAGTCATGTTTAGTTTATTTGATAAAGCAAACTATAGTCATAAAGTAACTTTATTACTAAGACTAGTATGACCATTATAACTTTATGTTACAAACCATAACAAACATTCGTGACAATGTTGCATTCATTTTTCATGCACTGAAAGTGGCTCAATTTCAATAAAATTTATTGTGTTCTCTCTCCTAGTGTGATATTGCCTTAACTTTGACACATTTATCAACATTAAATGTTTCGTTATATTAGCATCTCTTAGTTGTACTAGTTCGTTGTTGAGGAATTCTAGATTTTGGTAAGAACCTTCCCAGTTTTTCGGGGTCCTTTCATGCTTAATTTTTCATGCATGCCTAGCTTGAACTGCATTTTCTTTATACATTTGTCATGCTAGTTCTTTTGTCCTCTCTATTCCGTTTCTAGCATAGTTACCAGGTTTGGAAATCCGAATGCGTTCGGGAGGCAGAAAAAATGCGGAATGCGAAATTTTTGAAAAAATCCGGAAAAAAATCCGGTAAAATCCGGTTCAGAAAATAAAATAATATATATATATATATATATGCAAAATATTTCAATCTACTGAGGAATGAACATTAATTTAACACTTGCAAAAATGAGAAATGCATAAGAATTTCAAACTTGAATTACATTAAAAGATAGCAAAATATTCATAGTATAGAGCCTAAGCTCAAAATTGATATAGAACTTAAGTTTCAAACATTTGCAACATCAAACCCAACTTCAAAATCAAAACTAGCACTAGCACTAGCACTAGCACTAGCACCATCAGCGAGCCCTCCATCCAGCTCATCAACACTATCAATATTTTTCTCAAATCCTTCAAAGGATGGTTCTCCAAGATGAAGATTGTCATCTTCTTTTGCAAGATTGTGCTCAAGCAATCTTAAATTGCTATGAACAAACACAAGATCTGATAGCTTTTTGGCTCCTAGTCGGTTTCTCTTATTAGTATGGATCAAATCATGCATGCTCCAATTTCTTTTGCATGCAGAAGCACTGGCACATTGACTGTGGACACATACGGCAAGCTTTTGTAACTCTGGAGTAGAAGAACCATACGTCTGCCACCATAAATGGGGATCCATGCTAACAATGTCTTCTTGTGCCGCTTTAAACCACTCGGCTACTCTCCACCAGTGTTGAGACCACTCGCGGGCACAACCTCATTTACTGACACTTTCTCTCACAAGGGCTCATCAGTGCATTGAATCTCACAGAGTGCATGCCTTAAGGGGTGCACTGGGAATGGGGTGGGATCAGCTTGTGGCACTTTGCGAGAGATATTCTCATACTATTCTATCACGCATACATCCCTTCATGCAGCCTCCATACCTGCTATGATGTCTCCTTGAAATCTTGAAACCCTGAAATATGGCTAGGTTTGAAACCTTGAAATATGGCTAAGTTTGAAACCCTAAAACCCTGGAATCTAACTCTGAAATATGATAGGATCCTCCAAAACCTAGAATTTGCATTATAGCTCCTAGCAGTCCGAAACCCCTTTCAAACACCCTGAAAGTATATAAATAAAATATAACTTAAAGTATATACTTATATGTTTATTTTATTTATATACTGTTGGGTTCGGACTAGATTTGCATTTTCTAAATTTTTTTGTTGACTTCCATTGTTTCTCCCTGTCGATACCTTTCCAGATGCCTCTGGGACGTTTCGGTACCTGCAACACAGTTTTAATGTTGAAAAATACGGCGAACTGAATTTATTAATTCAGAAGCTCGCAAAAATGCGGAACGTTCTGGATTTCGGCCAGATGCGGCCAAATCTGGTAACTATGGTTTCTAGGGACCATTGTGCCTACATCGTCTTTTCCTCAAGTTCATTCATTCTGACCAGCCTATCTTGTAAACTTTCCTTATTTTCCAATCAATTTTCCATTGCCACTCTTAAGCTAGGTACCAAATATTCCATTGGGTACTACAACTTCCTAGGAAAAAGTAAATAGATGGGAACAATAAATTAAGCCGTTAAATGTTATAATGAGCCGAATGCCCGAATGAATCTCATAATAAATAGGAGGCTCTCAACTCACAGGTTGAGGAGGTGGAGTAGTGACCGATAGTGAACCGCTTCCTTGATAGGGATAGGAGGGAGAGGAACTCATCCACTTATTGAGTGAGTGAATGATTGTCAAGCGAACATGTGTTATTTTGTTGATTGAGTGGCATGGCCTGCATGTACAAAAGTTGAAATGGTAAAAATCCAATTACTAGTTTTAAATTGTTTCTATAGACATGTAGGGTTGTTGGTAGCTTTTTAGCCCATTCTTGTTTTTCTTTTGAATAATTTCTGCCAAGGACTTATTTGATTCTTCGTCCTATCCATTCACCCTAGGATAATAGACATTTAATTTTTAGTATTTCCATCAGTTCTCTTATCGGCTCATTTATAAAATGTGTGCCTTTGTCACTTAGTATACTCATGGGGCATCCAAATATAGTTATAATATTCTCATACAAGAATTTTTTATGTGCTTTTTGTTGTGTTATCTGGAAATGCCTTAAACCTTTGCTCCCAACCATTTTGTTAAATACTCTATTTCTACAAGCATCGACATCATTCTTTTCTTGACAAATTTTTGAATGGCCCAACAAAATCTATTCCCCATTTCTCGATTAACTTGTATGGCATTGTTGGTGTATCACATGATGTAAACCATTTGGCACACTCTGGGTGAATTGTTGGCCACCACAACCCTATTAATAGTATTTTTTCCATGTAGCTTCCACACTCATGTGTCCTCTTGCTTCGCCTTCATAAGCTTCCCTTAGAACAGATTCTGCTTCTTCCTCAATAGAACACCATAAAATTTAATCCTTTCCCAATTGATATAATAGGCCATGGATCAGCTGGAGTGATCTTGATTTTGCAATGATTTTTCTTCCTTGTGCCTGTGGTAATTATGATGCAAAACTCCTTGTAGCTAGATATTCTCCCATTTTTTTTTAACAATTTTGGCAATACTGAAATATGAAATAACTAGGAATTTCTGTAATCATCGACTTGTGCTGGTTCACAATTTTTTATTCTTGACAAGTGATCTGCTATTACATTACTTTATCCTTTCCATACCACTATGGAGAATGTAAATTCTTGTAACAATTGTAACCATTGTAATATTCTCCCATGTATCACCAATCTATTGATTAGGTATAGTGGTTCTTGATGATCTGAAAAGAATGTGAATGGATTTGCCAAAAAGTAACGTGGGAAGGTATGGCTGATAACAATGAAGACCTGCTGGACATTCTTCAAGTTTCTCTGCAGCACTTTGAACAAGCGCAAGAAGTGGCAGGCTCCAATAATGATAAGCTGATTGTGGAAGCAACACATGAAAAAACATTCAACCTGCCCAAAGTAATAGTTTTACATAATCTTCTTTTGTTGGGGAACAGTTGTCGTCAACTGGCTATGGTGGTATTCTTGATCCCAGATTGGAGCAGATCATTGAATCAATTTGAATGGTATTCTGTTAAGACTACAGAATTTTATTTAAAAGGGTGGCAAAATCAGAAAAGACAATTTGATTGAATAGGTTCAAGGCTATGCTAAGGCAAGCCGTTTGGTTTGAAGGCTAGTCAAAAGGTAGCCCAACTAAGGCTAGTTACCGATAGTTAAGATCAAATCTATAGGGGTGGGTGTGGAGGTGCGGTTAGGGGGCTTATTAGGACACTTGCTTAATCAATTGGCAAAAGGTAGCACTATTCAGGGGGATGTTGGAGCTGAAGATTTGATACAGGCTGGAATGTGTGAAGTGAAACATGATTTAGCACAGATGGACCCTGGTCATTTGGTTGTGAACACTGAGGAGACTTTCAAGGGACCTGAGGAAGATGAGGATACTGTGAAGCAAGATTTTGTTTGATTTTCTTTGTTTTTGTTTGGACTTGTTATGGTTAAAGTTGATATTTTAAACATGGTTTTTTACTGTAATAGCGTTTACTTTGCCCTTATGTGGCTTATCTAGTTATTTGTTAGGTTGGTAGTTGCTTCTCTGTGAGCTTTTACAATTTATTGAATTTTGTTCTATCATTTGTTTGATGGAACATATATTGTCTTTTGTAAACACTCTTTCAATATAAAAAGAAAAGATAATGTCATAACTTCTATATTGAGTATACCATTCGTAATGCCTCTCATTCTATTGTATAATTATTTTTAGCTTTGCTCAAGAATCTACTTGCAAAGTATAAATGGGCAGCGTGATTTATATACGCCTTCTTGTGCTAGTGTGCATCCAATGGCACAATCAGATGGTTAGACATGAATATGGAACTCTAAATTCCAGTTTGGATGTGTTGGATATGTGTAGGATACCTTGCATGTTTTTTCATCCCTTATAGATATGTATTCAATATATTTGAACTAGCTACGCCCAAAGGTGTTCTTACATTGGCAGATGGGTTGTTGGACTGTAATGTGCAAGTTGTCAAGAATTAGTGGCCGACCTAATATTTCTTGGGTCCTTATGGGTCATTTTGGGGTGTTATGGGTGAATTCGACCCGTGATTTACAACCCTGTGGTTTTTATACCCATAGAATTATATGGATGGTTTCTCAGCCCATGGTTTTTATACCCATTGTATTGTAATATTTCTTGGATGGTTTCCTATTGATGTGCTAATAAATTCTTGCACATGCATTATAGTGTTAGGCAGAACTTTGAATTACGTAAAACAGTTGAATTAATGCAATAATGAAGAAGATTATTGTGTTGGGTTTTTTCCTGAAAGAGGCTTTCCAGGGGAAAATATTGTGTATTGTGTGCGTGTGCCATTTTTCCTTTTCTGTTATGGCTTAAGATTTTGTTGTCATTTCTTCTCTTGCCTAGGTCTATCGTTCCATTTCTCAATAAATAATCCAATTGGGGCACTCATTAGCATTATTTTTAATTTTTCGAAGGCTTCTTGTTTTTTTGCTCCCGATTCAAATGGTACTTCCTTTATCAATAAATAATCCAATGGGTTTGAAAACCCTGAAAAAATCTCTGTAAATCTGCAAAAATAATCAATGTGTCCTATCTTACTCCTAAGAAGGATCTTACTTTCCCAACATCTTTGAGACTTAGCATCTTGTTTATTACTTTGATTATATTTGGGTTTGTTTTTGTTCCAGCTTTACATACCAGATGTGCTAACAATTTACCATACGGTACTAATAATTGATGCTTGTTTAGATTTAGAGACAATCTTGATTCCTAAGATAACTGGATACACTGTGACATATCTCTTTTGTCATCTTTTCTGCCATGTATGAACCAATCATCCTGAAAATTCTTCATATCTTGTGTTGACATTTGTCAGAATATAAATAATATAGTTTGGAATGTGGCTAGTGTGTTACACAAACCCAAAGGCATTCTGTTACGTGTATCTTCCAAATTCCAATACATGTGTAGTTGTGCCTTCCAAATTCCAAGACAATAGTATTTTTTTTTTTTAACTTGTATTCTTAATTTGGTTGCACCCTGAAAATCAATCCAAAAGTAAGTACAAATCAGTCCCTACTATCTCTTCCAAAATTGTATCCGTAAATGGATTAGGAAATGGATCTTTGTTAGTGAGTACATTCAAACTGCAGAAATCTCTGGATACTCTTAATTTATCCATATTTTTCATTGGTGTCGCCACTAAAGATTTCCAATCATCTATTTCTACTTTAGATATATTTCTGCCGCCAGCATGTTTTCATTTTCTTCATGCACCCAAACTGCATATCTTTGGGTTCACCATGTAAGGTCATCTCCTTACTCACATTTCTCTAGATATAAGATCATATGATGCACACACAATTCTTTTTGGACTCCTTACAAATCTTTTTAGGTCCATGCAAATACTTCTTTATGTTATTTAAAAACAATTATGGCTGGTAAAAACAATTATGGCTGCCAACGCCAATTTTCAGGGTCTATGTTTGTTCCCATTGTAATTAATTGTTTTTATTCCACAGTACCCAGATTGATTTCTTGTATAGTTGGATCTGTATACTAGATAAATAAATTGTGGAAATTCATAAGCAGGTTGCTTGTCTAGTTCAGCATCCAGTCTTGTATTCGTTGAAGTACAGTGGGTAATAATTACCTTCTACATTCTCACTCCGATAAATGGCAGGATGCTATTCTACTTCAATCTATCATATAGAAATGTTTACTTCTTGATTTCTCCATTTCATTTGTGCTCATTTGTTTCCTCTTGTTTCTACTAAGTATTCTGGTTTCAGCATTTCATATTCACCCATTTCATTATCACAAATACCACCGTAAGCTATTTCCCTGCCAATACCATTTCTTGACCTAATAGGATGTCTAAAGCAGTAATCCTTTCTATTGTTAACTGTTGTATCCTCAAGTCCCATTGACCTACTTTTGATCATCTGTGGACATTAATATAATTATTTCTTTATTTCTTTCTTTTTTCTTTCTTGATTTGCTTATTTCAGACTGAAATTTGTAGGGATTAATGCTGATCTTTCCAACTTCTTCCATACTTTTTCTGGTAGGATATTCGCAATAAATCTGCCATCTATTAACACTTTATGGAGAATCATGTCTCCTATCTCAATTGTTACTTTCAGGACACCTTGTTTTCTAGCATTAAGATCTCCCTTTATCTGGTTGGCTTTTGTATATCCTTTTGTTGTGTTAACCTTTGTGCTTGTGCTAATTGAGGTAAACAATCCATTAACCATTTTACTGGTATTGTTACCATTGTTCCATTTATTGAGGATATTTTTATATCGGGCTTGTTTCCTTTTTCATTTCTTGATCTTATTGTATATTTTTTGTTTGGTTGTCTAATTCTAGTCTCTTGTGGTGGTGCAGTATTAGAGACATACCCCACATCATTTGACATATGTTTTTCTCATTTACAGCCTGAATTGCATCTTGCACTTGCCTTTTTTCCACCAACATATCTGATCCTTTTTTCTTTGCTGCCCTTCTAACAGCAAGAAAATATTTGTCTTCTTCTTCTTGCTTAATTTCTTCCATGGTGACTGATTTCAATTTTAGGCAGTCAATCGTCATGGTCACTTGGACCACAGTTCATTCTGGTGCAGGTCCATTCATTATTGAAGTGCCCCACATACTGCATTTCTGCACTGAACTACAGATCTTCCTTTCTTATCTCACATTAGCAGAGTTCTTGAGCCTTTACTTCTGTTGTTGCTATTACTTGGGAACCTTTGGTCCTGCTCATTTTTGTAGCATCCACTTGATAGTATTTGTTGTACAAGCATGCATTGTTTGTCCTCTATTATTTTTAGAGTAAATTGGCATTTGTTTGCAATGTGTGTTCATACACTGCAGATTACACAATATTTAACAGGATATTCTTACTCATTGTGTGCTTTGGTTTAGCATTTTAAGCACCAAATGCTAGTTTTTGCTATCTAATTTTTTTATCCCTTTCTTATTTAGTAATTTTATTATTTCTTCTAACTTGGATTCACCCTCATCATCATCAATATTTTGTTTTTGGAAATATTGATGTTGTTCCACATCCAACGCCCTTTGATATGCATCTTAGTATTTTGAGGTTGGCGCCATCCTCATACTTTTTTTAAATACCTTTTGCAATCTGTTTATAAAATACTGTTGTTTAGGGTTTAGGGTCATCCCCAATTGGACTATCTGGCATATGTACCAAATATAACATTCTTCTATTTTAGTCTTTAATTGACTCATTTTTTCTTTGTTTTATGCTTGTCAACACATTCAGTATTTGGGCATATTTTAATGCCAATTTTTAAATTCCTTTCTAAAGGCAGACTTACCTTTGGCCTTGTCTTTTTATTCAATTTTCAGTTAGTCATACCACTTAATGGCATAATCTTGTATTGCTATCAGAAATTATTCCAATTGGATGCTATCTTCATTAATCTATTGGCCTTCCAATAAAACTCCCAGATTAGGCTCACTGCCAAACCATGCAACTTTGGGAATCAATGATGGATTTCACTTTTTCAAAGGTCTTGTACTGAACCCTACTATTTTCGCTTCTGTGAACAGTGTACTGGTCTAAGTGTTCTTTTCTTTTTAAGTTTTCTTTGTCTGGGTATATACTATCAGTTCTAAATCCTTTTTGGAAAGTGGTGTCTCTTCAAACTCTCTTGGTCCTGCTTGTGACACCTCAAGCTGTCCTATCTGCATAGATAGTGTATCTACCTCTGTTTCTGATGCAAAATTTGTGTGATATCAATATCAGTTGGATGTTTTTCTTTCCACAGCTCAGCAGACCTTTTCATCTCTTACTTTATGACTAGTTATTTTCCTCTTATGTTGCGGTGTTTTATCATTTCCTTGACATTCTAAACTGCTGTCCATGACCAATGACATAAAATTCCCTTTACGCTGCTATGTCAGCTTAACCAGTGCCAACATACATTCAGCCTACAGTTTTCTTTTACAAAATATGCAGACAAATTAAGTACCAACAGATTTACAGCGGTATATAACAGCAGTGATCAAAGAGCAATGTCAGCAAATAACAGAAAGAGATTGCAATGGCTTAATGATTTCATAACTTGAATTGAGTTCATATAAATATGACTCTTAAGGTTATCACACCTTTGATGATACCTTTTCAAAATAATAAATAATTTGATTAAAATATGTTCAGCAGCATAAACAACTTAGTTCACTTGGTGCTCAACTTTATATCAATCGCACCCAAAATACCTCCTGTGCTGCCTACACTCATCTTCTTTGTACCCTTCAGCTCTACATTTTAGACACCATGCCCTTGTTCTTTTGATTTGCGCTTTCTTGCCTTTTTCTTATTTATAAATTTCAATATCTCTTCCAAGTTAGACTTTCCTTCATCATCGTCAATATTCTGTTTTTGTAGATATTGCTGTTGTTCTACATCCAGCACTCATTGATATGTGTCCTTATATTTAGAAGTTGGTTCTATTCTCAGGCTTTTTTTGAATATATTTTCTGCATTCGATTTACGAAGTACTGCTGTTTTTAAGTTTTCCCCTAATGGATATTCCAGCATTTGTACCAGATTTAACATTCTTCAGTTATAGCCTTTGATTAACTTGTCTTTCCCTCATTCTAAGACATGTCAATTGATTCAATATTTGGGCATCTGTATGCCACTTTTCAAATTCCTTAGTAAAGGCTGTATTTACCTTAGACCATGTGTTCTTGTCTTCATTCTTTACTTGGTCGTACCACTTAATAGCATAACCTTGAAGAGTCCTATGAAAATACTCTGATGAGGCATTATCTCTGTTATCTGATTAGCTTTGCAATAGTATGTCCAGTTCAATCAGTGTGTTGTTAGATCCTGGTTAGGTTCACCACCAAATCTTGATGGTTAGGAAATCAATGATGACTTGTTCTCCATTCTTTTTTTCTTAAGCAATTTAGTAATGACTTATACTGCTTTCAGGTTACGTGGGCAATAGACTGATTGTTTATTATCTATTTTCAAAGTGTAGACTCTCAGTTTTGGGTCCTTCTTGGAAACTGAGGTCTCTTCTAACCCTTCAAATGTTCTTTCTTGGGACTCTTCGAGCTGTCCAAGTTGTGTAGTCAATGTATCTACTTTTCTTTATAACACTGCAATCTGATTGATATTGATGTTAACACGATGTTTTGGTTTCCACAACCTAGCATATCTTCATAGTTCTCTTACCTTCTGCTTAATTTTTGTAATTTTTACCCTGCACTGTTGAATCACTTGCTTGGCATTCAAACCTGCTGTCAGTGTACAATGGCGAACTTTTCTCAGGCTGCTATGTCAAGTTCACCAATGATAGCATACATTCAGCCTGTACTTATGTTCTGAAGAGCATTTGAGAAATTTTAACATAAATAGTTGAATAACAGTTTATAACAGTGATGAATAGATAACAATTTACAAACATATAACAGCTAATGATCACAACAGATAGATGTCTTCATCATTTCATAGTTGTTTATGTAAATACAGTTGTACCTTTATTGATACCTTTCCAGATTAAGAATTAATACAATAATTAGATATAATTGTCCAGCAGCATAATAAACTAAGTACTTGGTTGTAAAATAAATGCAAAATACACCCAATTACCCATTATGCTGCCTGCAATTAGTAGTTTTTTATTCTCACTACTATTGTTCAAGTAAAAGTAAAGTTCTGCTTAACTTAGCTGCATTTGAAAGATTTCTCCACTCCCTTTTACGTTGTAGTTTTAGAAGGCTGCCTTTCTGAACTTTTTGATTGCGAGCTTTCCGTGACATTCATGTTTTTTCCCTTATCCCAAGTTGATGTTCTTTTCTGCAAGCATGTTTTGCAACTAAGCTAAAGTTTGAGATTGTATTTGCATGGTTTACATAAGTTGTATGAGTTTTATGTACAAGTTCACCTTGCATCATTACAGCCTCACTTTCCTTTATATCTGTGATTTTCTTATGCATGTGCACATTGTAAAATGGCCAAGGTTATTCCTTTGTTCTTAAAAATATTCTTAATTCATAGGATACTGATTCTTCATTAACTGAGTTTCACTCTTTGTTCCACAACAAGACTTGTCATTTGTTTAAACTCTGTTCGAATTAAGGAGAATGGAAATGTTTTTCTAACTGAGAAATCATTTTGTGGCTTGATAGCTAGCAAGTTCTCCTTTAGGTGGGCTTCAAGCATTACACTGAGTGTATGACATCTTACAGACTCAAAAACCCATGTAGATTGAAATTTTTTTACATGCAGTTTAGTGGGCAAATTAGTTAGACAAAATTCTTTCTGTAAATTTCCAGTTTCCAAAGATCATTTTCTCCAACACTATGCTTTAGGCGTTGTACAATTGTTGTGGATCTCATATGTTTTACAATGATGGCGCACATTTTTTCTGCAGGTTGTTATTTCAAGTATACTGTTATGCATCAGCCTTGGCACACTCATCAGTTGCCTACTGTTGCTGCTATGCTGGACAATGCCTTTTTACAACTCATACAGGTTAACTACTCTCGGAAGCCTGTAATGAATCAGCATTTTGCAAATCATCCTCTTCCATATGATGTAGGAGATGATGGAGTGAGCTTGATGGTTGTGTTTGCTATTGCAACTGGACTTCTGCTAATTCCCCCTATTCTAGGGGCGCAGGTGACTTGCTCAAAATCTTAATTCATATTTATTGCAGTATAAGATAGTATGTTGTATAAATGTTTCTTCTGAGATACTCCTTGCAACCAAAGATCATTATCGAGCCAAGAATTGATAAATGAGATTCCTTCCGATGTTAAAATGTCAAGACCACTCAAAACATGGTTATATCTTTAACTCATATTCAAATATTGATAAACAATATGATTTTAAGATATGCAATCATGCCAAAGAATTATGGAGACTGACATGTTATAAAGGACTACTGGTAAGGCTATATTTTATCTTACAGATTCTAACAGAATGGTCTTAATAGTATTAAGAACGCTATAGAGGGGTCTGTATACGGTAGACTATTAATTTCACTATTGTGAGATAATTTCTACATAATTTAGCTCATAGATATTTCAATAAATGTAACAATATGCATAAATTAGTCCAAAATAGATACCCCATCTGATGGGCTATGTGGTAGTGATGCAAAGAGTGAATGGAAGAATTCAAAATAGGTTTAAGCATGTTTTCTCTGGGTCCAAATGCAATTCAGATTGCCACATTTCTCAATTTCAACCTTGATGTGTTGGCTTAAATTGCTACTGATTTTTCTGAAGTTGTGTGTTCTCGTCACATACTTTTAATTTGAGAGAAATATACATAGATTTATGAATTAAATCATAGAAGAAACAATCATCTACTTGTTTGTGCCCTAGTATAAAAATATTTATTTGATTACTTCACTTTTCAAACCTTCTTTGTGAGATATTTAAAATCATTTTGATATCTTTGCAGGTAGTTCTCGATAAGCAGCTAGGGCTTCTTGGTCTGTTTCGCATGAGTGGCATGAAGAGCCTTGCCTACTGGGTGGCAGCTTTTTTTACAGATATTCTGCTGCTATACATGGCATCATTTCTGGCTGTGTTGGTGGGTGTTTTCTTTGGGTATTCACCATTCATCAAGGTGTGCATTGGTACCAGACTCGTCCACAGTAAATTATATTGTCGATTTTCTGGGAGCTACTTACTTGATCTTTTCTCTAACATTATAGCTAAAAATGCTCGTATGACTGGATAATGGATATCTTGGGTGTATATTGTATCATCCTTGAGGACTTTATGCCTTTTTCCTGTATGAGTCCTTTATTTTCTCCATCCATGACATTCAAAGTGTGTTGGGTACAGGCTCTAGCCAATTTCCATTATTAAAGCCTTTCTGCTAATAGACACACATTTTTAGTCTTTGAAAGTATGAAATCATGAAGTTAGTATCAGTATTTTAACATATCAAACTCAGTTATATGTTATTAATTGATTTGTTTGCATCTTAAGTACTCAATGCTTTAACTACCTGAAAGAGGCATATCTCCACATCATTTTTTTTGGAGACAACTCAGGCAATGGACACGGCTATACTTAGCAAATGCGTATGTTCTAAAGTCCCATCTAACTTATTGATCCTGCAAAAGAGTTCACAAAATATCCCTCTGACCATAATACATTTTGATGCTACCAAGCTTACAACCACATCTTTCTGCCCAACACAAGGCGACAAACAACACCATTGATTTTGATAATATCAATGAGAATATATCACAAATTTGATTGCTCCACAAAGCTGTGGAATTGCAACAGTGAATAATTATACAAGACTGTTGCAACAATTCTTGAATCAAAGACTCACAATACTGGAGAAGTCCCTACTCTAAGAGATGGGAATGCGTCCTAAAGTTAATTTAAATGGAATCACTACATCCTTGATAAGTCCATAATAGAATGTCAGCATTTTCTTTTTCTGATATAGGATTTTTGATGAATTCCCTCAAAACTTCTGCATACCAAGCATATTGAAAGTTGAAACCATCAGATTTTTATTGACATTTGAAATAATTGTTCCGTATATCCTGAAATCTATAATGAAAAATATAAATTAATATGAAACTATATTTAATTAAAGATGACCAATGTTGGTCAATGTATCTATATTACATGATCAAGAATAAAAGCTGATAGGAGGACCCAAAAAGGCGCATATCAAAGGAAGAAAAAATAAATAAGGGAAAGTGGGTAATAGTTACAAACGAGCAAACTGTGCTAAAGGTTAAAAATACAAGTATAAGAAGGAAACAAGGCATGCCCCAACTATAAGTGATTTGCAAGAGAAAATGCCAAAAACATGTTACATCCAAAAGTCGGAGGAGAGATCTGGCTATCCTTGTCCTTTGAAGTAAGAGTTATGAAATTAGTTTTCCTCGTCCTTTAAAGCAAGAGAAATGAAATTAGCACAAAGTGCATACTAGAGGATGTTTCCTAGAGAACCTTCTGAACTGATGTTGGGGAGTAATCCTTGGTGGCCTCAAGATGTTCCCACTAGTATCCAATGATGAGGTTGTCAAGGAAGCACTCCTAAAATTTGAGGCCGTACCACCCTTTCTTCACGTGAAGAAACTGGTAAAATGCTTACAACCTGAATCCTCGATGTGGAGGTTCCTAACAAGCAGGTATATCTCTCCACTCTGTTCAGGAATGATACAAGTGGACTGTGCAATACTATGGGGCAAAGGGCAATGCCTGGTGGGTCGATGGCTATCATGTTAATGAATGTCACTTGGTGCTGTAGTTTCATGCCATTATTTATTGATATAAGCGGAAAGGAAGACATATGATCAACATTACTTGTTTTATGGAATGCCCCCAACCAGGTACTGGCACGCAACAAGAATATACAAAGAGAGTATTAAGTATTTAAAAAATTCAAGAAATAAAAGCTAAAAGTCTAATGTGAAGGAAGACCTTTACCAAACCTCATCCAAAAACAGGTGCCTCTTTACATTCATCTTCTTAATGGCATCACTAATTTGGGACTCCAACTAACTCATCTCCCAACTAGTCATTTAACAATCACTTATACTAAACAAGCAATAAGCTATTCAATAATGCTTAACATAGATCAGGGTCTATCTCAGACAAGAAATCTCAATCTGATAGTTATGTCCATCTTGAACAAGGATCAAAATACCAAAACTAGGTCCATCGTGTAAAGGAATTTCAATGCCAGAATTGAGTCCATCTTAGGCAAGTAGCTTCAATACCAGAACGAGGTCCACCTATGACAGTGAGTTCCAATACCAGAATTGGATCCATATTGAACAAGAAACTCATTACTCAAACTGGGTCCATCTCAAACAAGGAATTTCAGTGCCAGAATTGAGTCCATTTTAAACAAGGAATTTCATACAGAAATTGTTCCATCTCAGACAAGAAATTGCAATACAGGAATAGGGTCCATCTCAGTTAACCAATCATTAGTGCTTGCTTCTCTCTACTCAATTCAACATTGAACCAAGGGCAGGAATGAACTATGATTCCAATGTTCAAGGCCTGATAGAATGGGAGCATAAACAATAACTACTAGACATGTGACCAAGTGCTTCAGCTGTTTTCACTGACATAAACAGCCACATACTATGTCATCTAAGCCTTGAGTGTTCATTTGTGTTCCTTCTTTCTAGTAAATGGCCCAATCAAATACTCTCACATTTCTTTATTGAGTATGACTTTGTAGTTCTGGATATAATTTAATATTTCCTTAAAAGAATGAATATCTGATAGTTTAAAGCTCTAATGAGAGGAAACTTATTTGGAAAAGGAACATTGTTTTTCGTTTAAATCAACATCATATGCTTACTAAGGTCCCATGCAGCTTGAGACAAAAATCTAATAGTTATTACCTTTAAATATAAGCAACTAGCAGTTAGTCCCACCACTGTTATGGATCGTCCCACCTGATACCTCCACCCATCAAAGAAATTCAAGACTGAGCAAATCACCTGCACACAGTTCACGCAAGTCAGTAACAACCACCATCCCAAATCACACCCTGTGAATGAGCATGCCTTGACATTCACAGCCGTAAGGCATCATTAGTTTTTAACTCCAACTTACTTCATTTCAATCACTCAACCATAAAACAAGATGGATGGAAAATAAGTCAAATGAAATAACTACCTAAATGCATTTCATAGTCACTTATTTCATTCATTCATTCTCAACAGTTTGCATTAAATCTTGCCACTATCCCATACAAGCTTGTTATTGCACCCTGCTGCAATCCCTTGTGTCATTGGCTTGTATCTCAGTCACACCACCATCCATAGGATTGTTGCCCATACTAAAATAGGTCAGATCCATATTAACTCAAATCAGACTTGGAATTTCTCCTGAATACCCAATCATGTATAGGGTTATTTATCATTCTCCTATAGGAGAACCAACTGCCTGGCATATACGCAATCATGTATGTGTGTATGAGAACTGGGACTTCGAAGACTCAAGCCAATTTAGTTTAAACATTATAATATCTTGGAGGAATGTAATGAACTATGATTCCAATGTTCAAGGCCTGATAGAATGGGAGCATAAACAATAACTACTAGACATGTGACCAAGTGCTTCAGCTGTTTTCACTGACATAAACAGCCACATACTATGTCATCTAAGCCTTGACTGCTCATTTGTGTTCCTTCTTTCTAGTAAATGGCCCAATCAAATACTCTTACGTTTCTTTATTGAGTATGACTTTGTAGTTCTCGATATAATTTAATATTTCCTTAAAAGAATGAATATCTGATAGTTTAAAGCTCTAATGAGAGGAAACTTATTTGGAAAAGGAACATTGTTTTTTTGTTTAAATCAACATCATATGCTTACTAAGGTCCCATGCAGCTTGAGACAAAAATCTAATAGTTATTACCTTTAAATATAAGCAACTAGCAATTAGTCCCACCACTATTATGCATCGTCCCACCTGATACCTCCACCCATCAAAGAAATTCAAGACTGAGCAATTCACCTGCACACAGTTCACGCAAGTCAGTAACAACCACCATCCCAAATCACACCCTGTGAATGAGCATGCCTTGACATTCATAGCCGTAAGGCATCATTAATTTTTGACTCCAACTTACTTCATTTCAATCACTCAACCATAAAACAAGATGGATGGAAAATAAGTCAAATGAAATAACTACCTAAATGCATTTCATAGTCACTTATTTCATTCATTCATTCTCAACAGTTTGCATTAAATCTTGCCACTATCCCATACAAGCTTGTTATTGCACCCTGCTGCAATCCCTTGTGTCATTGACTTGTATCTCAGTCACACCACCATCCATAGGATTGTTGCCCTATACTAAAATAGGTCAGATCCATATTAACTCAAATCAGACTTGGAATTTCTCCTGAATACCCAATCATGTATAGGGTTATTCATCATTCTCCTATAGGAGAACCAACTGCCTGGCATATGCCCAATCATGTATGTGTGTATGAGAACTGGGACTTCGAAGACTCGAGCCAATTTAGTTTAAACATTCTAATATCTTGGAGGAATGTCTCCAATTTAGTGGTTGTTTGATTTGAAAAGAGCTCAGATCAAATCCCCAAGAAGAACAAAATATACTAGTAACAAAGATTAAAAGTACTCTGGTTGAAGTATTGAAGTTGAAGTACTGAGAATTTTCATGGTTAGCTTCTTCAAGTAAGGAATTTAACCATTTTCTATTAAATATAGCAAGAGAGGAGACTTGAACTCTCTTGACAAGATTGAGTTTGAAATTGTGTCCTTTTTCAAGTATATTTTGTCAGACTTGCATGTGAAAAAAGGCTTAAGCAGATGATTATACCAATCTCTGATTCATGAACATGGACCTTAACTTGTTTATAACTAAGATGACTTGAATCCCCGCTGTATTTAAGTTCTAAACTTTTATGCTTAAGAAAGCAGCCTAATATAATGAAGTGTTTGCCAAATTGCTGAAAATGAAGAGAGTAGTATAGAAATCAACAATTGAGCAAAAAATGAACATAAACAACATCACACAAGCATGAAAGATGCAAGATATACCCCAGAGAAACTCAGTAGGGGTGAAAACTAGGTACATGTGCAATTGTAGATTTGGTTGGACGGTTGGACAAGTATTAATCCCTTTGAGTGGATTTTCAATTAGTACAATATGAATTGTATCTATAATAACTGGATATGAATGACAGAAAAAATAATAATCTATATGGTTAGATATATGTATGTATATGTATTCTAGGTGAAGGTGGATTGGCAAGGTTCAATTCACTTATAAGCATGGTCATCAGGTCGAACCTCAAGGTTGCAAAATTTAAACAATATATAATGTAAATGGAAAGAAATCCTCATTTGGGCTTACACAGAAGAGGTCTCATGTGCCAAAATGGTGTTTGGCTTGGCTGACCTAAAAAAAATCTTTATGGTTGCCTTTACCTTTATATGCATACATGCACATTATTATGATTGAGTGCTGATTATAAGCACAATTAAGAGTCATCTCAAATGAGTGATCGAATAGAATCCAAGAGTTATTCCATTATATGTCACATTAGTTTAGGTATAACTATATGAATCCCTAGGGTGAGTACTCGGTAACATCATATGGAGATTTAGCACTAGATTCCCAAGATTTATGTATATGTTTTCTTGTATTGTATGAGGTAGATTGTAAATAATATATTTTCCCCAATGTTGAGAGAATCAAATCTCAACCAATGCCTTATTGAATAGGAGAAACTTGTGTTGTTACTGCTTAATGTCATATATGAGACTATCCAAACACACATGCACCTGACCCAAATGGTGGACAAGGCTCCAAAATATGCAACTCTACCTAATAGAAGGTAATAATTGTATTACTCTAGTACAGCGTCACATTCCAGATCAGTGTGGTCTAGAGAGACCATCAACAGCTCCCTAATATTTCACCAACATAACCATTTCAGGTCCGGCACTAGGAGACAAACTAGATCCACCAGATCTTTGTAGAGGACTTTTTCCTCTAGGCAGCAACACAAAGGGCATACCAGACATCTCGCCTCCTCTTCCTCGAGTCATCTTTCTATCAGGAGCTTCTTCTCATCGACCTTGGACGTTAAGAGAGCCCCCTCCTAGTTCTTCCTTCTCATTGTTCATCCCCACCTACCCGTTGCTTAGGGGTTTTCGTGGCTTTCTCATTTTTGTTTCTCTTTGGCTCTGAGCATTCTTGCTTTTTGTCCTCCTTTGTATTGTTTTCTTCTCGCTTTGTTCCTTTCATTTTTGGAAACCTTTAGGGTTTCCCACTTGTTCCTAACACTTTTGTAACCTGTTGTCCCTTTGACCTACTTTTGTGGTCATTTGTTGGACATTGATATATTTATCTTATCTTATCTAGGTTAATCTATATATGTGGATGTCATGTATAATGGTTGATGTTGTTTACAACATCAGATTTGTAAGCTACACTTATTCCACTAAAATAAGGACCACATGATCTCTAATGTGATTTATTCCAGAAGTCCCCAGGGTGTCCCAAGGGACTTCCAGAAGTCCACAAACCATTCCAAGTACTTGTAGGAGTTCCCAACTGTTAGAATAATATAAAATAAATAAAGAAATTATATTAATCTCCACAAATGACCAAAAGTAGGTCAATGGGACTCAAGGATACAACAATTAACAATAGAGAAAAACATAGTAAAAATTGCAATTGTTACATTGGTTGTTATTAGGTCAGTCAAAAATTTTCTTCTTTTACTATTCACTTGTACCTAAGACAACTTTTCTCCTTTAGAATAAATGTGTCAACTTTGCCATTGTCTCTTTCATTTCTTTCCATTATTAATGAGGTTTTACTACAAATCCCACAACTTTGGGACATACACAAGGGCCCAATCCTTGGGCGTTAGTTTTTATATACTCTATCAAAAGCCATGCGAGCTTGTGTCTAGTGGTTCCCATATTGATTTGAATCCTGGTCTTCGTTGTGGTAACGCACAACGTTTACCACTCAATCACACTCGCTGAACATCATTTGCTCATTCATTACATAAACGAATTATGGATATTTGGTAACAAATATCTAAGAAACTACAGACTAGGAAAGCTGGGTATGAAATTTTATTAAAAAATGCTCAGGTAAAAAAGAGAGCACATTGATGCTCATATTAGTTGTATTGAAGCCTAAACCTGACTAGAAAAACATAAAATCATGAAAAAGTTATCTGACCTGATTTTTTTATTTATTATGTTTCAAATATGCAATTTATATTAAATGCTACTTGGAGAAGGACATATTTAGAATTTTTAATGATGTGTAACTTTTCTTCATCATTTGTACTAGAAAACACACATTCATTGGTGAATTGGGCAGAGTTTGACTCTTTTGTTTTCTTTGATTTTTCCTCATTCTTCTTACAGTATGCTTCAATTTTCTCCCATGAAGTTTTGCATTCGTGAGTCTCATGGCTTCCTTTTCTGTCACACTATTCGCAGTAGAGGTTTTGTTTATCATTTTGTTTTTGACCACCTTTATTTTCATTTTTGCCGCCTTTTCCCTTGTACTTCGTGTACTTATTATTGCCTTCATTTTTGGAAGATGTGGTCTTGTTGGATGTTTTGGAAGAATTTGCTTTGGCATAGCACACACTTTCCCCTGTTGTGGACTCAGTTTTTTTCTAAAGGTCTTATCTTTTTGCCATCTTTTCAACCAATTGATCAAATGTGAGTCTTCAATTGATTGCTTGCTTGTAGAGAATCCAAGTAGGTTGAATAGTTGGGAAAAAGGATTGTTATGAACGTGGTTATATAGATGTCGATTTTGACACCCATTGCATCTACATTATGCTAGATGGCACGTATCTTTGAAGCCAAACTCATCACATCACCATCTTTCAACTCAAAGTTGAATAATTTCAACTGCAACCAAATGAATTCCAACTCCGAGTGGGAATCATATAGCTCCTTCAGTTTGTGAAATGCTTTCCATGGAGTATTGCACCCCTGAATATGATGAAACACATCTCCGTCGACTAAGGCCCTCATCACGGCCAATGCTTTTTGATTTTTCTACTTCCATGTCTGAATATCCTTTGCATTCGCTGTTGGTCCAACTGATTGTTTCTCCCCATCCGCAAATATCGAGCCATAGATCATCGAAGATGAATGTGTTTTCCACTTGTCGAGATCATTCCAACCAGTTGTCTTTGCTAGTCATTGTTGTGCCAACAATAGATTTGATTGAATGCATAATTTTGTGTTTTCAGTTTGTGTTTGGAGTTTTGAGTTTTGAGTTTAACCCCAATTGGTTCCTTATCACTCCAAAATGGTCCCATTTTCTATATACCACCAAACCGATATATTAAACCATTTTATATACATGCCCTTCCTATATACCCATTAGTACATGGAAGAAGCTAGCCCTTTCTTATACTCGAAAATACGTGAAAAAGGCTTTAAGGTACGTGAGAACAGACTGGTATATGGTACCTAAGTGGCATGTGAAAAGGATTCACCCTATCATTAGCATCGGCTGAAAAAGAAAACCTCATACATCAATATACTCAATTTTTCTTGATTTTCGGATTTACGTCTATCAATAGTGACAAATGGGTAAAAGAGTAGCTCTCTTTATTTCTCCTTGAATTGCATAATTTGGTTGTTTTTTGCCCAAATTTGCTTAGAGTAGCTTGCTCAAGGCAATCATAATGAAAAATTGCTTCAAATGCTTTCGAATTTTGAAAATAGAATTTAAAAGACATTGAAATTCTGCGTTTACCTCCAATTTTTTTTATGTGGAAAATTCCAATATTGGAAAGAAAAAAACAGCCTCTTCATGCCCTTTGAGTCTTTCAGATCTGCTATGCAATGAAATAGAAGGTTGGAATGCTGCCTTTGGACTATTATGCTGCCTTAATCTCCACGTGGCAAAGATTATGAATAGAACAATCAGGTGACAAGAAGCTTTTACCATGGTAGGTGTGACTTAAGCTAGGTACCACTATCAGGTGAAATGTCACTCCACTACTCAGCAAACTGTCTTCCAAGGAACTACGTAGCAGGTTAAAGGACAGAACTGATATACCATTATACACGCTAACTATCATGCTGCCTTGGAAGTAATACGTCTTATTTTCTTTGACAAACAGCTGTCTATTATGCCGTTATTCACCAACATTGCCCAAGGAGAGGATGGAGCATGTTGCCACGCTGCTAGAGAATAAAACCGGCCATTATTTGATATAAACCCTAGAGAATACCTTGCAGTAGGCTGCCACACCACCACACTGCTAAAGATGATTCCTATGCTGCCAGAAATGGTCAGATCAACCAAATACGATCAAATGCAAATAGAATGCCCTCTTGCTTCACTGGAATGCTACTGTTAGGCAAAAACTAAATAAAACCCAGACTATGCAGGCCATACGGCTCAATTTAAGGAGAAGAAAGAAAAAAACAAATTTATTTTCTAGACTCTGATACCAGTGGCAAGCCGGATCATAGAATGTCAATTTACAATATTTGGTGCAAGCCAAAATTATCTTCACAATTCAATTAAAAATGAGCAAACCATTACAAATATATAAGCCAAAGGATGGCTTATCGCTTCATATTCAATAAATCCTTTCAGCTTCCTATGAGACTCTTGAGCTACACACTACAAGATGAAAGCAAACTACAAGTACTCCTAGGAATTAGGAAATAATATACACAATAATATTGCATTTGCACAATCAACAACAAGATTTGAAATGATAGTTATTAAGGGGATTGGGCCTTTAAAGCACCTACTGACATAGAACTTAAGGTCATCACACCAGCCCATTTAGTTATGTTATTTTTCTCTTACTTCATTCAATGGTAAAGCTTTCTACTAACTGAAACATTTGAGTTGGAGCCATTAATCTCTCTCTATTGAGGTAGAGATTATATTGTAAAAAATCTTGTTTAGGGTCTTAGATTTTGAGTTTTATGCATAATTTCTTTAAAGAATCATCTCTCAACTTTGATAATTACTATGCAAGTCTTGAACAAATATTTGTGATGAATTCACTCGAATAATGCATTGCATTTATATTATAATATTTTATTTTGTTTGATTTATATTATGAAATTGGGGACTTTAAAGATAAATATAGAAAGTAATTTATCTATATTTTTATCATTGTGCTTTTGCATAATAGGCAGCAATCCCTATAATCATGCTTCTGCTGATGGTGAGTTTACCAGCTCAACTTCTTCTAAGCTATGTTCTCAGCTTCATGTTTAACAGCGCTCAGAGGTATGTCATTTATTACCATACATCGTATTTGATTTGTCAATGCAGTGCTAATAATATCAACTAAAATGTGATTGAAATTTCTGTCTAGAACACATCTAGAAATATCGAGTATTTTTATCCCTCGTATTCATATTGTAAAAATCTTGCAGGGCTTTGTCTACTTCATCTGTAATTTCCCTTCTGAGTGCAATTATACCGTATTTCATCCTGTTTATAGTTCCAGGTATTGTTCTGTCTCTTTGCATGTTCCTCTGTGCATCAATTGAATATAAACAAGACAAAATTTAGTGGAACATATGTGCCAGGTCTTTTTGAGAATTTATGGCTAGAATTAAATGTTAAGCTGATGGACTTGTTAACTTCATAGTACATTAAGATTGACTTGATGCATAGAGTATAAAGTCCATCGAATTTATCGTTGGTAATACCTATAAATACTAGCAGGAAAAAACTTAACAGTCATATGAGACAACCTGTGATGCATAAGAATTTTTCTTGCAAGTACCCAAGGATGCTTTATGATGATTGAATAAAAGAAATTTTCTTGCTTTGAGATGTTTAATTTCCAAAGGGGAAGAAATTTTCCACAAATTACAGGATGGCCTCAAACAACTCACCTAATGACTTGTTTATATGAGAACCCTAGCTATACTTGCAAGTCTATAAGACAGCAATTTATTTTATTAGTAGACAGCCCCTGTTTACAAATAATTTGCCTGATATTTCAAGCAAGATGCCTCCTATCATGTACTTTTACAGAGAATAACTACTAAACAAGTTTTAGAGAACAAGAATTACCCTCAACCAATTTCAATTGAGAGAATTTGGAAAATAATTAAATAGCCAATATATTGGGCAATTTGTGTACTGTATGGATATTTTTCTCAAGTGGTTGATCCAGGGTTCCATTGCTGATTATCAATATTCTATGTCGCTTCTCCTACATGGAAAGAAGCTATTGTAGTCTTACTTATGTGGGGGCCTTTCCATGCTTATGACAGGAAATGGGTCTGTATTCATTGCAACACTTATTGCTTTGTTATTCACCCCTTATGGTCCTTTGCTTGGATCCAAATGTGAAACTACTTGGCTTTGGTGTTGCCCCATTGTCTAGAGGCATACTGCTAAACTATATCTATAGATGTCATTTTGAATATCGATTGTGCATTTCCCCAATGTGTTATCAGAGTTCATAACAGTTCTATAGCCTATTTTGTTACAGATTGGTCTCCATTAGCTTGTTACACATACACAATAACAAATGTTTGGGCAAGAAAATGCAAGCAAATTCCAAATTGCCTGGTTCCCATTTTGTTTGGAGTGTTTGAAGGACAACACTGTGACTGGGCAAACATCATTTCTTTCAACAAGGCTTAAACTATTGCCAAAGTGTAAAACTGTTGAGAAGAGGAGTGACCATAATTAAACATGTCTTCATTTTTGTTGGATTGTGTTTGTGCATTCAGTCAGTTTCCAGCCATGATTTGGCAGGAGATACCAAACATACTCCTATAAATGTGTATTGCAAATGTTTATGAAGTCCAAATAATGTCAAGTTTTGTGAAGATTTTGTCACTACATTGTATGAGATGATCTTTGGGTCTACAAATCCTTGGTTTTCACTTACTACAATTGAAGCTATATTTTTATCACAATCAGATTTATCAAAGGGGAATATAGCTATATTCTAATATTTGGATCCATGAGGGCACCTCAATCCTTAGATAAGCTTCAGATTAGTTATCAAAGAGATCACCTATCAAATAGTACATGGAGTCAATCAAACACTGAATACCATTAATAAGAAAACGATCCCTGCTTTTCCCTTCAAAGTCGGTGTTTTTTCTTTCGCCAACTTTGGACATACTATAAAAGAAGCACATAGTTTGGGTGTGTATAGATTGTTGGAAGAAAGGTCCAAGATGTATGATCCTAATGGAATTATATATTGACATCTTAAGTCTCAATGTGTGGGAATGTGTTATGGTCACACTGAAGACCCTGAGGAAGTAGATGTAATGTCCTCTTCACACTAAATCAACACATTTGGGACCCATGAGCCCATTTCTATGCTTCTCGATGGGTGAGGGGTGATTGCTCGAGAAGTATATACTGGTGAGGATTGGTTCCGTTCATTTGTCCCTAGTATTCTTATGAGTATTAAACAATTTCCTCTATTTTAGGGGCATTTCCTAAACTTTAGGAGGTTGGTTGGAGGCAAGACTCTCACCATTAGTCTCCTCGTGGGGCCTTTAACCTAAGGGGGCCTTTTTACAGTTGACATTGGTCATGCCTTTGAAGATTTTTAAGTGGACATGTCTATTATAAGTGCCCTGGGGAAAACTTGTTCATATTTCTTAGGGGCTTTTGGAGGGCTACAGGAATGGGACCATGTCATGTAGTCAATGGTTCATAATGTGTTATCATAGGTTTTTCTACCAAGTAGTTCTCAAGCTATGGTTGATTTATTGATGAGATGTCAAGGTTTATTGACTACTTGAACATTTTAATGTTATTATACTAGCGTCATGTTATGTGGTACTTGATTATTAAGTGATATTGGTGTCATAAAACAAAAATAACATTCATTATTTGACATTAAGGATAGGAGCCCAGGGTTGGAAGCATGTCAATGAATAAATAGAGGCTGCCCAACCTTGAGAGAATCAATCCATGTTCATTTCACATATTTTCAGACCTAGAATGGATGGCTACAGCAAAGCTCATCTATAGATTCAAGGATGAAAACCCTTAGATCTAGAGATCAAAGGATGAAACCTTCTAGGTTCTTGTGGGGAATCTCATCCAGAGTTTGCATTTGACTAAAAGCATTCTTTTTTTATTGGCAATCGTATTGTGTGGCAGCTAGAACAACATTATACAACAACATCAATTCTGATTCAGGAAAGATCTTCCACCAAGTGCTTGATTTCTAATTAGGTGCACATTAATATTTTTTCTCTATTGATGTATTCCAGTATATTTTTCAATATTTTTTCTCTATTGATGTATTCCAATATATTTTTCAATAAAACACAGTGCCAGTGTAATATTAGGGTTTACTTTGTTTATGCAGGACATTGTTCTTTTCTTCCTAGAATCATTCTGATTAAAATAAAATAGATAGATAGATAGATGTCATAATAGTACATTTCATGGATGCTGTGAATTTCAAGGAAGGCAAAGGTAGGAAATATCAAAGGAGGCAACAGGGTTTGTAGAAAGAAGCATATGCAAAGGCCCTTTTAGAAATAGTTAGTGAAAGCCCTACTTAGGTAGCAACTGAAATTTCTACTCAACCATTTCAAGAGCCATCGATTATGACTGGGAAACCTTCTTCCTTGATGATCACCAACCCAAGTATGGCAATTTCACTATTATTATTTCTCTATTAATGTATTCCATTATATTTGTATCAATAAAACACAGTGTTATTATTAGGGTTTACTTTGTTTATGCAGTACATTGTTCTTTTCTTCCTAGAATCATTTTAATTAAAATAATATATATATGGATGGACGGATGGATAGATGGACGAATGGACGGACAAACGGACTCTTGGATGGATCGATGGATGGACGGGCTCTTGGATGGATGGATAGAATCTTGGATGGATGGATGGATAGAATCTTGGATGGATGGATGGATGGATGGATATATAGATAGATAGAATATTGAATGGATAGATAGATGCATGGATGGATGGATAGAATCTTGGATGGATGGATGGATGGATGGATAGATGGATGGATCGATGGATAGAATCTTGGATGGATAGATGGATGGATAGACAAACAAACAGACATCAAAGGAGGCAGCCAGCTTTGCAAAAAGAAGCATATGCAAAGGCCCTTTCAGAAACATTTAGTGAAAGTCCTGCTCTAGATAGATAATATCAAAGGAGGCAGCCAGCTTTGCTAAAAGAAGCATATGCAAAGGCCCTTTCAGAAACATTTAGTGAAAGACCTGCTCAGGTTGCAAACTGAAATTTCTACTCAACCATTTCAGGAGCCATCAGTTATGACTGGAGAACTGGGTATGGCAATGTCACTTGTTCCTATTGTTTCTTCTGTAAACTTTATTGAAGCTTGCCTTGTTTTTGCATTAAAATCTATCCATGATGTGATCATTGTTTCTCTTCGGCAACATTCTCCCATATTACAACCTTTGTCATTAATAACCTTACACCTATTGGCCTCTTTGTCAATTGCTCTAATTCAGAGCATTTCACAAGCTTCAAGTATTCCTATGGATTTGTCACATCCTTTTCAACGTTAAAACCCTCAATTGATAGTTGAAAGTGACCATAGTATGCATACTCGGCGAGTACTCACTGAGTATGTGACTACTTGCCCAAAATCCATTGGGCAAGTAATCTCCATCAAAATTCGTGAGTTTTTTTTCTTGCACTCGGCAAGTATTTACAGAGTACTCGCAGGGAGTACTATGTAAATACTCTCCAATGTGGTCAAAATGCAGACAAAATGTGGAAAAAACACATATTTTTGCCCTTTTTAAGCACACATGCCCCCCCAGGTTCATCACACAACATTGAGATGGTAGTATATCTACAAAATAAATATTTACGTATAAGACAACATCTAGTTTCTTATACTTCAAGTTATATTTTATATATATACTTTCAGGATGTTTGAGAATGGTTTTGGACCTCTAGGAGCTATAATGCAAATTCTAGGTTTTGGAGGATTCTATCTTTTTTCAAACTTAGTCAAATTTCAAGGTTTTAGGATTTCAGACTTAGCCATATTTTAGGGTTTTAAGATTTCAAGGAGACATCATATGAGGTGTGAAGGCTGCATGAAGGGATGTTGGTATGATAAACACCTTGCATTCAACAAACAACTAAAGGAGTTCTTTGTATATTGGCATAAGCACGAGAGATTGGATTGGATGACATCCTTGTAGATGTTGTTGAACATGAGGTAGAGGAGGAATCACTGCCATTTGGTACCAAGGTGGAGCCACAAGGTCAGTGTTCTAAGTAGAGCAAGGAGGTGCAGCAGAGTGCAAGGACTAAACTCTCTTAGTCTCCCATATTTTTCACTGGAACGGGGAAGAGGAAATTGTAAAATCTTGTAATTTGTAATTTGCATCCATATGCAATTTATGATGATGATTTTCAACAAAAATTATCATAAATTTGTAAGTATCAGTTTGTTTTTTTATTTGCATGATAATGCAATATTTTACGCCATTTGTATTCAAATCTAATAGAAAACACTTCCCCAACAATTTACACTCATTTGATACATTTTGTAACTGTAATTTGTATGAAATTTGTATTTTTTTAAGAAATTTAAGTAATTGTTGACATTGCCGAGTATTTGTCGAGTAACTTTTTTTTGGCTGGACAAGTACTCTCCAAGTATGAGTATGTGAATTATGATTGAAACTACCCAAGTAGCAGACCCTTTGTTTTTTACAAGCAAACAAAATGTCATGCAACCTGCTCGTAAAGAGGATTTTGGTCAAGATTATGCAGTTGATATATTGTGCCCAAGAGAAAGTAAAGAAGTTGAAGGGCCTTGGAAGGGAGAAGAAGTGGGTACCTCTTGGCTAACTGGAATGGTCTGCTCTCATTGATACACACACAAGCTAATACCTTCAATGAAAAGGAGTTAAATGATTTTATAAGTTCACTAAAATTATGCAAGGATAATTTGGGGGTGGTCTTGAGAAAATCAAATGGATGTCTAATGCAATTTGCTTCAATTTCATCAAAAGTTGTGAATTTTCAGAATGAAGATCCAATATTTTTAGTGGCAAGGTGATACCAGGCTGTTGGAGCAGCCATATTTTCAAACATTGGCAATTGAGTAGATGCATTGAAGAAGAAAGTTCCTTCGATCAGCAGCTTGACGATGCACAATTTCAGGAATTCATATCGGGTTCCAGCATGTACAGGCAAGAGTTGGAGCACCTCATATGCAAAGCTGAAAAGGAAAATAAATTGAAGACAAATTTGGCTAAAGCTAAGCCAAGATTAAAAAATATTAGTTTCTTTGACTTTGGATAGATTGATAATGCTTCTAATTTCTTAACTTTGTAGGTGGCTCGTCAATTGCACCAGCAATTAGCAACAAGCTAGGTATAGGCTGCCCGACTGTCTAGAAATACTTCAAATATGTTGACAGACTGGAGGAAACGGGTTATAAATTTTTAGATTTTAAAAGACTTGTTTTTTAGAAGATATTTTAAAGATTGTTCCTAGAGTTTGATGCATATTGAATGTTTTTGTTGAAGTTATACTAGTCAAAAGTTTTTAAAAGAGATCCCACCTACCCCCCTCCCCACTCTTCATGCCATTTCTTGCTCAAAGCAGTCCCCGAATGCACCCCTCCACCATTTTTGGATCTAGTTTTAGTCTTGATCTGAACAGATTCAAGGCACTCTCCTAAGGAGACAATGGCCTTCTCCCCTCCAACTTTGCCCTCCAATAAAAATCCAAATTTCAGATTGGCTGTTTTTAATGAGCCTACCAAAATATGTAAAGATGAACTCCTTA
This sequence comes from Torreya grandis, assembly GCA_037957365.1. Lineage (NCBI taxonomy): Eukaryota > Viridiplantae > Streptophyta > Pinopsida > Cupressales > Taxaceae > Torreya > Torreya grandis. The sequence goes on from JARHVA010000520.1 coordinate 2,317,152, forward strand.
ATTTTCTTCAATATCATGAAAAAGACACCACAACCAGGCCAAATTTCCCAAAACAGTTATTATTTGAAACTAGAAACGCCCCCAAAGGGCTCTTTCGCAGTGGATGAAATGGAACATATACTTTGGACCTTGAAGGAAAGGGCCCTAATATGTAGATTTATGGGAACTTTTCCATGGCCAAAAACCTTCCATTTTTGGGTTCTAGAAAAGTGGAAACCTGTGGGGTCGATGGAAATTTTAAGGTTTCCAAAATGGGTACTTCTTGGAAGTACTTGCAACAAAACAAGATAGAGACCAAACTTTCTAGGGAGGACCTTGGTTTATGAGAAATCTGGACTCTTCATGAAGCATTAGTCGTTTGCATTCAACCTGACAAAATATCTACAACTACATCTCTAGGCTGGATCTGTCTTCTCTTACTTCCTATTGAATATTGGCAAGGGGCCCTCCTTCAATAGATTGGGAATGCCGTTGGTGAGACCATTGCAACATACACAAATTGTCTCAATCCAAGAGTTCCTAACAATGCTCAGATCTGCATAAATCTTGACTTGGATAAACCACTTTGGATCGTCTGATTCTGGACGTGGGAGGAATTGGATGATTGCATGAACATGGGCATCTAGTGAGAGTCTGCCCTGAACAAGAGAATAATATCTGCATTTATGATCTCTTAAAACAGATCAACAGCTTCAACAACAACAGTAAACACAGCCATTCAGCCCAAATACAACACAGAAGTGTGTGTGTGTGTGGTGGGAAGCGGTCATCCAACGAACTACCAAGTTTCTTCGAGGGTGGGCCTGAATGATTGTCAGGACATGGAAAGGGAGAGAGAAAGAAGCTCGACTTCAGCTTCAACAAGTTAAGCATAGGTTGGAACCAGATCCTTTAAATGCAAAAATTAATATTTTCATTGAGAGGCACTTTCCACTCCACAGGGTGAGTTTAAGTTTTAACAAGCCTATGCCAGAAAATTGGAGTTTGCCCAAAAGGATAGATCCCATCCAGCACTCAAATCCATTTGCAGCCCAAGACAAAATGGATTCAGGGTATTGGATGTAGAGCCAAGTTCACACTATTGCCTCAAATTCAGGCGTGTGCCTCCAAACATAAAAACAAAGTAAATCCAAACTCCCTGTTATATTTACAGCAAAGACAAACTCTCAACAATCTCAGAAAGTATATAAAAAAGTGCAAACTGAAAATCAGTCTCTAAAGGATCTCATACCAAAAGGTATATGCAAATATGGGAATCCAAAAATGAGTCAAATGCCATGAAAAATCTAAAACCAAGCTTTGAAGGAACCCAAGAGGAAAATGTCTTGGTCAATCCCAAATTGGAGGAAATGGAGGAGATCATGATGGAAGCACAAAGTGAAAACAATGAGTAAGGATTAATCAAAGGAGACTGCATTGTCATTGTTTTTTCTTAATCCGTATCACATCATGGAACTTAAGAGGATTAGACATTCCTAATAAGTATTGTTGCTTGAAGGAAAAAAAATCAAAACCGAAGGCCTCGACTTGTTGTCCTGCAAACAAATTGTAGATCTAACTTCCCCCACGGAGTCCCTTCTCTTGCAGTCTAGGCAACAAAGCATACTCTCTTTAGCACCACAACAAGGACTATGATTCACAAGGATCCCACCAAGTATGCTCTGATCTCTAGTCCACATCTCCCTTGGGCATTTTTTTTTTTTGCCTTCTCTAGAACAAATCTCTGATAGGGAATTGTTAATGTATATATTCGGCCCATGGGAAATAATAGAATACAAATGTTAGATCAGCTTTCTGCATGGATCATCAATGTTCAACCTAGCAATCTCAACTTTAACACCATCATAACCCTGGCAAAAAGAAAGAGGGAACTGGTTTCAATTATAGAACCACCAAGGCATTATCAAATTTGTTGTTGATATTTCAATGGTGGATCTAGGTTTCGCCCAAGGTTCGTACACTTGTGCAACAGAAGAAAAGGTCAGAGATATTTTGCTGAAAAATTGGACAGAGTCAATGGTTTATGGCTCCAATCCAGTTGATAATAAAAGATGCAAGTTACACTTTGAAATCATTGATGTATCTGTCTCAACATTTTAGTTGCACAAAATTCTCAATTCAGATTTGAGAAAATGTGGTTTTGACATCCATAGTTCACCAGAAATATAGCACAGGGTGGGCGGAAGTGAATTATATTCAGGGATTTTCTATGTACAAATTCATAGTGAAACTCAAATTTCTTAAAGCAAAGTTGAAATCATGGGGAAGAATTGTCTTCAGATATATTATTCAGTAAATCACAGCAATCAAATTTAAATTAGATCCAAATCAAAATCAAACTAGGAAAGTAGAATTCACTCTAGATTTGGTGGATGAGGAAGAATCCCTTATTTAAAAACTAACAGTTTCCCAGCAACCAGAGGAACAATATTGGTGGCAGAGGTTGAGAAACGAATGGATCAAATCTAATGATTTGAACGCAATTCTTTATCAAATCAGGACAAAACTAAAATACCATAATATGGTGTCTTTGTTAAAAATGATGATGGTTCACTCATTACACAATTAGTGGAAATTATCAAATATGCCTCGAGCCACTTTCAACATATTCTCACAGAAACTAAACATTGTGTTCAGAGGAGTCAAGCTCAGCATACTCTTCGACATTACATTCCTTCTCTCTTAAGTGAGGATAACAGCAATCTATTTCAACCATAGGAGAAACTCAAAGCTACAGTTTTCTTGTTCCATCCTGATAAGGCTCCAGGGTCAGATGGATTCCAAGCCTTTTTCTACCAAGTCTTTTGGGACATCATCAAAATGGATTTACTTGTAGTAATGGAAGAGCCAAGGGACAATAGGAATATGCTCAAAAATATAAATTATACAAAGCCAGTTCTTATTCCTAAACAATGAAAGGCGGATAATATAGATCAACATAAGTTGATTGCTTTATGCAACATTACATAAAATTCTGTCCAAAATAATTTACGGGAGAATCAAACCCATTTTGCACAGAATTATCTCCCCTTCTCAATCAGATTTTGTGCTTGGACAACAAATAGAGGACATCATTTTAGTACAGGAGATTCTTCATTCTCTGCACACTCAGCAACGGCTAGGAATCCTCGTCAAACTTGACATCTCAAAGGCATTTGACAGATGTGATTGGTTCCTTGTACAATCTACATTGTTGGACCCTTATACAATCTATGTTAAAGGCTATTGGCTTCATTCCACAGGTAATTGCATAGATAAATAGCTATATTCAGACCACTCTCTTATTGGTTTCAATAAATGGGAACTTAGGCCAACCGTTCCCATCCTCCCAAGTACTAATACATGGTGACCCAGTCAGCCCCTATTTATGCATAATAATGGGGGAATAATTTTGTAGGCAACTCAAAGACAGAAAAAATTAAGGGCCACATCCATGGACTTGGGGCTTTGGGTAGGGGAAATAGTTATGCAAATTTCCACTTTGCAGATGATAATCTTATCCTTTATTGTTAGTCTATGTGAAATTAAAAAGTTGAACCACTCAATGAACTCCAGTTTGCATCAGGGAAGTAAATAAACTATGGCAAATCTCATGTTATTTTTGATAATTTGGCTGCTGTTCAAAAAAGAAATGAAATTTTACGAAATTTAGATTCCAGGAAGGTTTCCTTCCATTGAGATACTTTGACTTCCCACTCCACCTCAAAATGACAGGGGCTCTATGGGACAATACTACGCAGCAAATGCAGAAAAAACTCGCTAATTGATCCCACTGCTGGCTTTCTTTTGTAGGTAAAATTCAGATGCTGAAATTAGTGCCTTAGGCAGTACCAATCTATCTTCTCAAATTCCTTCTGCTATCAACGCTGATAGAGGATGATTTTTTCACAATCCAAATAAATTTTCTTTGGAGCAGTAGAAAAACAGTACAAATATTCTTTGTTTTCACAAGATAAAAAATGTACCAATAAAAATAAAAAGGACGATTGGGCATTCCTAATACGCAAGGTTTCAGCAATGCTCTATCCATGAGAGCTGCATGGAGATTTTGGAAAGAGCGTTCTTCAATATGGAGTATGGTAATCTGTGAAAAATATTTGCCTTCTATAAATAGTAACCGTTTATCTGATAATTGTTGAAAATAACTCTCAATAGTGGCCATTTTTTTACATAAAGGATTGACTCTTATGAGAGGAAACCTATCGAAGAAAATCGGTAATGGCAATTCCGTCTGCCTATGGGAAGACAACAAGAAGACATATTGACCAATTTTGGTCCTACAGGCCAAAATTGAGCACCCCCTTTCCTCTTCCTTGCAGGGTCTTTTAATCAATTTCTGACAGGTTCATCCCACAGCTGCTTTATGGATTTTTCTCTGTGACAGGCCTCTTTCCATGAAAAAACCAAGTTTTTCCTCCTAATTGCCAAATATCTAGGATCACAATGAGTTCCAAATCAAAATGGGTCAAGTTCAAAGGGGCAGAGGTCTTTTACAAAAAGTCCGAAGGGTAGGTACCCTTGCGGAGGGCACTCAGGTGCCAAACAGGGCCTTTGCGAATTCTTCCGAAAGACTACTCAGAGGCCAAAGTGTCCTTGCGAAGGGCAAGAAAGCGACAAAATAGACCTTTTCAAAGAGCCGAAAGGGCAACCTTGGGCCCAAAGTGGCCTTGCAGAGAGCAGAAAGTCCACTTGCAAAAGGCCAAGGCAGAAAGCCCGTAAAGGAAGGTTTCCTTTGGGGAACATGACAAGCCAAAGAAGGAATTCCTTCGAACAAAATCTCTGAAGCAAATCCAAGAAAGAAGCCCAAGGAATGAATTTCTTCAGACAAAATGTCCGAAGGAATTCATGACCAAGTGTTCTCCGAAAGGGCACCTACCCTTCAGACTCTTGTCCTCGAAATTCCTTCGGATTTTTTACTTGCCGAATTTCTTCGGACAAAATGTCCGAAGGAATTTCGAGGACAAGAGTCCGAAGGGTAGGTGCCCTTTCGGAGAACACTTGGTCATGTCAAGAGGACCTTTCGATTTTTTCCAAAGGGTCACTTTCCCTTCGGAAGAGTCCATTTGCAAAAGGCCGAAGGAATTGCCAAAGAGGGGTGACAGGCCCGCAGACGTCAATTTTATGGTAATAAGCTAGCCGTTTGTTTTCAAATGTCTGGTGACAGGCCCGCGAACATCAAATTTAGGGTAGCGAAATAGTCAGTTTTCAAATGAGGTGACAGGTCCGCGAACGTCAAGTTTAAAGGGATGGGTTAACCGTTGGCGAAAAGCCAAAGAACAATTCTTTCGAACAAAATGTCTGAAAAAATTCTTTCAAACATTTTCTCCGAAAGAACTCATGAGCAGAGGCCCTAAGTGTCATCAAAAGTGGGTTGTCAAAGCGGCAAGCATAATGAAGGAATTCCTTGGGGCATTTCGCCCGAAGAAATTCAAAGACCCAGGGACCCGAAGCAAGACTTAGCGACCCGTCAAGAAAGGAGCCCAAAAGAGAAAAGATAGCCCCCAGGAGCCCGAACTGCCAAGAAAAAGACAAGAAATAACAAGAAAAGAGAAGAGAGAGCATGGCCCAAAACATACCCACGCACATATAAGACAAACACTCATAATGCTCCAGGTGGCACAGCAAATCAAGCGCAGGGACAAACCAAACCACGCTAAGTGGAACAGGAGGTGTCAGCAGGAGAAGTGAATGCTTGCTGATGGAATGGTCTCCACTAAATAGCCATTAAGAGCGTTGTGCGAGCATTCAAAGGAGCGGCCCATTTTCTCTTGTTTTGACAATAATAAGTAGACAGTTGCAAGAGCATTCAAGGGAGAGCATGGCCCAGATTATGATGAGGGATGGCCTTGTCGGTTGCTAAGAGAAGCGACTCATACTCTTGCAAGAGTGTTTAATGCAGCCCAAGCAGCAAAGTCAATATATGAGACACCTACAACATGGCTTTCACAGGGGCGTTTAATGAGAAGTGGCAGCAGCATGGGTGAATTCTTGGCTGCAGAAGTGTTCAATGCAGTATGGGCCTCTTGCTCTTGAGAAATCAAGGATCTTTCTCCAATTTCTCTATATATTGTAACCTCTTAGCTTTGAAAAAAGGCTCTCTCTCAGTTTTGTATGGCAAAGCCCTAAAGAATTTACTTTTAATCAAAAGAAGTGTTTTACCTCCATTTGATTTTTTGCACTTTTGCATATGCTTGTATATTGTCTTATGTTCAGTTATTTATTTTAATGCTTTCATAGGTTGATGCCAGTATATCTAGTGTATTCCAGGTCCTTTTCTGTAGGTTAACAAGAAGCGTCCAGGTTGAAGTATAGGTGCAGGTGAACAACCATCCAATAGTGTGCCTCTAGAGCATCTCTGGTAGGTTCTTCATTATACTTCCATCAAACCCCTTGTTGAAGCATTGATGCAGTCTAGTTTCTTATTTAAATGAAGTGTCTATCCGCTCCTTTTGGTGCAACGTGTAGATAAAAAACTAAGTAGACCAATCAATTTTGGTGCATCACCACTTTAGTTAGGTTCTATTTTTATAGCATCCCTCTCTCTTTTCACCCCCCCATTGTTAGCAGTAGAAATTCAGGACTTTAAAGTGCATCAAGGGGAGATAGCTCCTGATCTAGAGATTCACTCCTCAGTTTTGCTACCCACAACAAGATGAGTGTCTCCATTGTGTCGCGTGGAAGGAAGGAGCCTAGTTTCTTTTTCAAAGGGTGCAATCCACTGCGTCAACAAGACACCCAACTTAAATAATATCACAACCTAAACTCCATGAAATCAAAGTCATTCTACATTAAGGGATGTGTTTTTATCAAAGATTGTGATCAATAAAGCCAAGTTAGCCAACATCAATGGAATGTGGGAATGACCATGGAAATAGGTAAAGCTCTCCTAGTGCAGAGTGTCGATCTTCTCACAATCCTAAGCAAGAAGTTCATTTTCATCATTGACAAACATGACTCTCAAATATGGGCAGTTACAAAATCAAAGGGTTTGTATTGTGGCGTCTGCTTCCAAATCCCAATATTGATTTTATTCATATTTCTCATAGCACTAGACAGCTCTATGGCTATATAATGTCCCTTTTTTCGAATTAATTAAATCAAGGGACCAAAGCCTATTTTTATTTCTCATAGGCTATAAGTGGAATTAATGAGGGAAATAATTTAATAATAATTCATTTAAGTTGTCCTAAGTTAATGTTATAACATGGAAAAATGACATTTAGGTGTATTATTAAAAGGGGTCAAAAACATTTAGCTTCCTTCCCACATGCAGCGCATTAAGGGCTGGAATGTTGCCGCGGCCTTCTTCTGGTGTACACTTCTTTAGCTTTTCAGGTTGGGTCTATTTGTGATTGTAATCACCTGAACTATTGAAAATTTGTATTTGGTTCCCTATTTGGTTTAATATCCAGAATTCTGCTTATAAGCGAATTTGTTTGGTTATATTGGGTATTTAATTTCAGAATTGTTCATGTTCTTGTATTTCATTATTTGTTTGCTAAAAATTCATCAAAACACAAAAACAATCAAACCCTTCTACAACTTCTGTGTATTTCGAAAAGAAAACATTCACAAACAGGAAAAATCAATTTAAAATAACAAAATTACAGCAGATCAGCTGAAGAGATCCATTAGGTATCTTTCAGTGGTATCAGAGCTTTGGTCCTGCCAACCTGTTGGGTAGATTGGACATTGAATCAGCTAGTTAAACATGGTTACTTCAAGTACTCAGAAGCAGTGGGACAGGGATATGGAGAAGCTTAAACAAAGTTTGAATAAGTTGGATGAAAACCAGAAGAGGATGAATGAATTGTTTTCACACCTTGCCATAGACAAAGCAGCGCGATTTATGGCATCCATTTTTAAGAGGTCTACATCACAAAATAAAAAGGAGGAACAAAAGGTCTTTACAAGTGAAGTATCTAGAAACCTCTACAATGAATTTTCAGCAGTTAGTGACCAGCATTCAACTGATCCTATGGAGAACAAAATGGATAAAGGTGATGAGCAGGAGATGCCTTTTTTTGGGTTACAGGTTCCATCTTCTCTCCAGGAGGATAGCAATGGTATGGATTCTTTTAATGATTCCTTTGGGGCTGATGTTAAATGCACTCACGAAAATCCAGAGGAAAAACTAACAGGTGAAGTATGGACCAGTAGTATTGAGATCGGGTCTATTTCAGTTGATCTTCACCCAGTTGATGTTACAGAAGGTAGAGAGGATGAAACATTGGATCCTACAGGACAAGGTTGCACAGGTCTCCTAGTTGGTGACATGGAGGTTATGATTGGGGACTCTTTTGATTGTCCTAAGAGTGATCTTACCTCTCTGCATAAGGTTAGCAATTCATCATCCATTGAGTCTATTTTTTGGAGGGATGATGAGGAGTTAGGGTTAGGAACTACTGCTGCTCTAGTTCCAAACCAGCATGAGGACACTTTAGAAGAATATTTTGATGAGAGGCAAGCTCTCCATTGGCAGCCCACAACTTCAACTAATGAATTTTCCTTGGTCCCTAAGTCTGATTTGGAGAACCAACTAAATGTTGGTGAAGATAAGATTATTACAGCGCTGTCCCATTTTGATCATTCCCACAAGATGGGGGAAATTCATCTATGGAAGGCCCAACTTGAGGGGAGACACAGAAGTGTTGAAGAGGCTTTATCAATTTCTGATTTGCAAGCGTTTAAGACAGCCATGGAGCTTATGAAAAATAACTATTTAACTCCTTTTTCCAATAGAGATCACCTACTTGAATTGGGTGTCATATCCTCAGTTGCATTGAAGAGGAAAGAGGAAGAGGTTGATCAACTCACCACGGAGCTAGTGAAGACTAGAAAATCTTTGGAAGACTCTCAAATGGCTCTCCTTATGGCGGAAAATCAGATTGAGGAGTTGAATGCGGAGTTGAGTTTGGCTCATGCTTCACCAAAGAAATCAGAAAATCAGTCTTCTATTGCAGCCTCTTTGGATGGGCAAGAATCATGTGTTGTGCATATGACTGAGGGACAAGGAAATGAGGGAAAAGAAGAGCAACTGATGGGTGAAGACAACCTAGTTACATTAGAGCAGCTACATGAAGATATGGTTTCTTGTGATGAGTCTAGCATTGCTTCATCCTATCGTGGTAAAGAATTAGATGGTGCTTCCATGAATGGTATTCGTACATATGAAAGTCCATTGAAGGTCCCAGATATTAAGGTGGATGTGAAAGTTGATCATTTGCTTAGTGGAGCAGCCACTAGTGTTTTGAATACACATGATGAAGAAGACATTTTACAATGGCATGATGTCATCACTGATTGGTTTGAGGACAGCAGCATTATGTCCCATCATTCTTGTGAGATAGGAGCTTGTGATCATGAGAAAGCCAATGATATGAGATCACCCATTGATGGCATCCCTACACCATTTGGTAGACATGAAGATATCCAGGATAAGAGGACAGATTTTGTATATTTTGACATCGAAGAGGTAAAGAAGTCCAAAAAAATTAATGAAGAATGGTTGCAAAAAGCCAAAGAGGCTAGATTAGTGGCTGCCAATGCAAGACAGCATCTTCAAAAAGTGAAAGATAAGATCAATCTCATCAACATAGCAAGACAAAAAAGGATAGATAACATTATTCAAATGAGAGATGAATCTGAAAATACACTCGATCCCCTTAAGGTTAGTTCCATGTCAAGGGATAGAAAGCAGGACTATGATTGTCAACTATTGACGGAGGTTGGTGCTTTTTACCATGACTACATAGTGAGGAGAGTTCATCACCTTTCTTTTAGTTCACATGCAGATGATTGGTTGATGCATCTATGTGGATTGATGGGGGGCTTATACCATCCATTGTGGGATGACGAGTTGCCATCTACAGAAGATGGAACTAGAGTCTGCAAGTACCCGACTCAGTTGTGTATAAGGAATTACTTGCAGGGACAGCAGTCAGTTATCCATCATGCTATTATGTATCCGACAAGGTTTGCTACTTCTATGTCACAGAGATTTCGCACAGATATATGGTTACAGGATGATTATGGGGGCAGTAGGTATGATGGCTTGGTTAGTCAGCACGTCCATAGGAATTGGGCAGAGAATAGAGGTTGTGCTTTCATGCTTGCTAGGCAGTTATATGGTGCACTCGTGAGGGAAGAGGCACAGATATCCACTTTCGTTGATGCTGAGAGGGATCAACCCTCCACAGTTGCATTGATTAGTGCAACTGGCTTTATGAGTTGGTGTCAGAAGCACTCCTCTTCTAGCTTTGGCGGTTGGAGTATTGTGGGGACACCAACATTTGCAGATGAGTTAGGAGATACTCATCTTTTCTGGCAGTTGTTTGGGTCCATAACCCACAGGGCTCAGTATCAAGGAGTAGCCTCTTGGCATATTAGTGATCCAGTTGCAGACAGTATGTTGCAGCAAGTGCCACCAGTTGTCATTGGTAGTGGATCGTTGATTCTATTTTGGGATGCTGGTGGTGACATGTTTGATTCGTCACTCTATTTTGGCCCTGATGAGGTGTTCCACCACTCTTGGTGCGATGTTAGTTGTTTATGTAGAATGGTACAGTGGAAGTCAACAGGGGCGCTTTGTGACGGACTTCCAGTTTGGCATTGGGACCCAAGGATTGACATCAAAAGTGATGTTTATTTCAGCTACAACATTGCACAATTTGCTGAGTTTTGGCAGGGTCTATGGCTGTAGTTGTTTTCAACGAGATTCTGATGCAGTTCCTTACAGATTCATTTAGGATCCGGGCATTAGTTGTGGGATACTCTAGCATATTGAGGAATCCTTTGTGTGCATCAGGGTTCCAATCAGGGTTCACTGTTGAGTTTTGCAGCGTGTATATGAGGGTGTTTTGAGAGCATTTTACAACATCCAGCTTTACAGTTGCTTGTGGGCAAGCATCTCCGAGAGGGGAGGATTGTCATGTCCCCTCTTTAGCTCGGTTTAGCAGAGACATGTGAGTCAACTTATTATAGGGTCTTGTAGGTTGACATTGTTGGATAGAGAAACAGTATGGCTATACAATGTTGGGGACTTGGTGTTCTGGCCATCGCTGATCAGTTTGGAGACATTCCTTATTTTTAGGAGGCAGTTCTTAAATTTATGGGGGTTATCCCTACTTTTTAGGAGGGTATGATCATACCCAAGGTTGGGTCTCCATGAGATCATGCCTTGAGTTCAGTTTCAGAGGATTGGGGTTTGTTTCCTAGTTTCTAGGAGCATCCCTAGATTTTAGGGATGAGACTGCTAGTGAATCCTTGATTTTCGACTCCAGTCACAGACAGGTGGCAGGGTGACTTTCTGGTTTGTGGTGTCATTGGAGCATTTTGTCGCTATTTGGGGTATATTTTTAATATTCTCTAAGTTAGCATTTTTTAATTAAATAAGGCTAAGTTTATAGCCATTTTGGAGTAATAAGGGGATTTTGGCCTCATATGGATGCATATCCCATGGTGTAATAGCTTGTTGGAAAGGTCTTGGACTTTTTTAAATATTTCTCTCTTGGCTCAGATCTTTTCGGTGAACAGATTTCTCTTTATTTGAAAAAAGGGTCATTTTCTATGTGCTTGACACTTAAAAAAGGAGAAATATAACATTTTATAACTCAATGCCATATTGAGTTGCTTTTAGGGTTCGAACTGATTGTAAAAAGGTTATAAGGAGGTCAAGACAAAAGTCTAATTCATTCTTTACATTTTTATCTTGGGATTTGCGCTTTGGCTCTGGAAGAGCTTCCAGCATTTGGGACGCCAAACCCCATTGCTTTGCCTATTTGGGACGTAGCCCCCAATTCAGTGGTTGTTGATTTGCTCAGTAGCATCTGGAGATTGTTCAATATACCTTCTAGTAGGCGCAGGGATTGTGACAGAGTTCAACTGGCATTTAAGGGTTTATTTCAGATTGAGAGGATCTTGCAGTTGTACGGCTATACCTGGCAGCGAGCTTCCTTCCCACGTGCAACGCATTAAGGGCTGGAATCTTGTCACGGCCTTCTTCTGGTGTACACTTCTCCTTCAGCTTTTCAGGTTGGGTCTATTTGTGATTGTAATCTCCCTGAACTATTGAAAATTTGTATCTGGTTCCCTATTTGGTTTAATATCCAGAATTATGTCTATAAGCGAATTTGTTTGGTTATATTGGGTATTTAATCTCAGAATTGTTCATGTTCTTGTATTTCATTATTTGCTTGCAAAAAATTCATCGAAACACAAAAACAATCAAATCCTTCTGCAACTTCCGTGTATTTCGGAAAGAAAACACTCACAAACAGGGAAAATCAATTTAAAATAACAAAATTACAGCAGATCAGCCGAAGAGATCCATTAGGGATCTTTCAAAACTACAGTTCCACATATTTGGCGACTGAGGTGCCCCAGGCAACAGATAAAACCTATCTAACCTCCTCCAAGTGGGGTACCTCAACAATAGGCTTGTGACCATTCCACGAATCTTCCAAAAATTGGTTGTCCTTCCATCAGGAAACATGCTCTGCAATAATAGGCCTGCAATTTAAAAGAAAATTCCAAAAGTGCGACCCTTTGGGGGGATTAGCAATAGAAATTATGATACATGGATTATCTAGAATTAGATATTTGCTTATTAACAGTTTAGACCATATAGCATCAGGTTTGGAAATCATTCCCCAAACCAATTTCGCCTCAAGAGCCCTATTTTGAAGGTTCAAATCCTTAACTCCAGCTTCTCCCATTTTCTTGATTTTACATACCCTTTCCCATTTCAAGAGTGGGATTTTTTTTGGGTTTTGTGCTCCTTGCCACAAGAAATCTTTTCATGATCTTGTTGAGTTGTTTGACAATATGGCAAGGAGGTTGTAGCACTGGAAAACAATATACCGGAAAGGAGCTCAAGACAGATTTGATGAGGGTGGTTCGGCTAGATAGATTCAACGATTGGCCTTGCCACGAAGTCAACCAAGCTTTAAAAGATTGAACTAAACCATCCCAATGAATAGTTCGTGAAAGCCCAGAGAAGAGAGGAACCCCCAGATATTTAGAAGGGAGTTTGCCAATATTAAGACTCAAAACTAAAGAGATGCCCTGTTCTTGCTCCGGACAATTTAAGAAAAAAAATCAGATTTCTTAATGTTCACCATTTGACCTGATGCGGCTTCATAGCTATTCAAAATAGCTTTGAAAGTTTGAGCTTCCCCAACCGACGCTTGACCAAAAAGAAAAGTATCATCAGTGAATTGCCGATAAGTAAGATTATCAATTCCTTCAGTAGCTTGAATTCCATGGAGCAATGATGTTTCCTTGGCAAATTTCACCACCCTTCCTAAAGCTTCAGCCAGCAAGATGAACAAAAAGGGAGAGAGAGGGTCACCTTGTCTAATGCCTCTGGAAGTTTCAAAAAAGCCCACCGGACTGCCATTAACCAGGATAGAATATTTGAGACTAGAAATGCAGCTGAAGACCCAATTACACCAATGTTTGTTGAAACCAAATTTTTCCAAGATCTTTAGCAAAAAGCACCAGTTCACCCTATCATAAGCTTTGTTGATATCAAGCTTCAGCATCATACCCTTTCGATGAGTGACAAATAAAGAATGGATGATTTCATGTGCAATGATAACTCCTTGAATATTTCTCTTGGGAACAAAACCCACCTGCTCCTCCGAAATCAAATCCACCAGTATCTGTCTGCCTAAGTCTTGTAGCCATTGCTTTTGAGATAATTTTATAGATCGTATTGCACAGAAAAATAGGCCTGAAATTACTAAAAGATTCTTGTGTTTCTCCCTTAAGAATGAGTGAGATAAAGGTGACATTAAGATCAGCTAAAACTTTGTTCCTCTTTCTTGATTCTTCCACCATTTGCAACGCTTCCTCTCCCACCAAATCCCAGAATGTCTGAAAAAAATCAGCTGTAAAATCATCTGGACCAGGGACCTTATCCTTTTCCATAGCAAAGACTACATTTCTGACTTCCTCCAATGTAAAAGGACCCATTAATCTCTCATTTTGTTCTGGAGAAACCAGCTATGGGATAAAACTTAAATTGTGGTTTTGGGCTTCAAGATCCGACAGAATATCATTGTTAAGGAGATCATAAAAGAAATTGACCACCTTATTCCTAATATCCTGTTGATTGCTCAAAATTTTATCCTTGCCACAAGAAATCTTTCATTATCTTGTTGATTTGTTTGACAATATGACAAGGAGGTTGTAGCACTGAAAAGCAATATACTGGAAGGGAGCTCAAGACCGATTTGATGAGGGTGATTCGGCTAGGTAGATTCAGCGATCGGCCTTGGCACGCAATCAACCGAGCTTTAAAAGATTGAACTAAACCATCCCAATGAACAGTTCGTGAAAGTCCAAAGAAGAGAGGAACCCCCAGATATTTAGAAGGGAATTTGCCAATATTAAGACTCAAAACTAAAGAGATGGCTTGTTGTTCTTGCTCCGAACAATTTAAGAAAAAATTTCAGATTTCCTAATGTTCACCATTTGACCTGATGCGGCTTCATAGCTATTCAAAATAGCTTTGAAAGTTTGAGCTTCCCCAACCGACGCTTGACCAAAAAGGAAAGTATCATCAACGAATTGCCGATAAGTAAGATTATCAATTCCTTCAGTAGCTTGAATTCCATGGAGCAATGATGTTTCCTTGGCAAATTTCACCGCCCTTCCTAAAGTTTCAACTAACAAGATGAACAAAAAGGGAGAGAGAGGGTCACCTTGTCTAATGCCTCTGGAAGTTTCAAAAAAGTCCACCGAACTGCCATTAACCAGGATAGAATATTTGGGACTAGAAATGCAGTTGCAGACCCAATTACACCAATGTTTGTTAAAAGTAAATTTCTCCAAGATCTTTAGCAAAAAACGCCAATTCACCCTATCATAAGCTTTGTTGATATCAAGCTTCAGCATCATACCCTTTCGATGAGTGACAGATAGAGAATGGATGATTTCATGTGCAATGATAACTCCTTTAATATTTCTTCCGGGAACAAAACCCGCCTACTCCTTTGAAATCAAATGCACCAGTATTTGCGTAAGTCTTGTAGCCATTGCTTTTGAGATAATTATATAGATCGTGTTACATAGAGAAATAGGCCTGAAATTGCTAAAAGATTCTTGTGTTTCTCCCTTAGGAATGAGTGAGATAAAGGTGACATTAAGATCAGCGAAAACATTGTTCCTCTTTCTTGATTCTTCCACCATTTGCAGCACTTCCTCTCCCACCAAATCCTAGAATGTCTGAAAAACATCAGCTGGAAAACCATCTGGACCGGGGGCCTTATCCTTTTCCATAGCAAAGACTACATTCCTGACTTCCTCCAATGTAAAAGGAGCCATTAATCTCTCATTTTGTTTTGGAGAAACCAGTTGTGGGATAAAACTTAAATTGTGGTTCTAGGCTTCAAGATCTGATAGAATATCATTGTTAAGGAGATCATAAAAGAAATTGACCACCTCATTCCTAATATCCTGTTGATTGCTCAAAATTTTACCAGCAGACGATCTTATCTGTGAGATATGAGTAAAGTTCCATTTGATCTTGATCGAGTTGTGGAAAAAAGCGGAGTTCCTGTCACCACCTTTTAGCTACTCAGTTCTAGATTTTTGTTTTCGGAAAATTTCTTCATGCTGGAGCAATTCTTCGTATTCAGCAAGAAGATATTTTTCTTTCCCATATGAAAATTGATCCATACCGAATTGGTAGACAGTGCTCTTCAGGTTTTCTAGATCTGCTTCTGCTCTAACTTTCTCTTGAAAAATATTTTGAAGCAAACAATATTCCACTGCCTAAGACAACCCTTAATATATTGTAGCTTCTTTGCCATGCGAAACATGGGGGAGTGGGATTGAATACAAAAATTCTTCCACCATTGCTCAATGAGTCCAGGCAAAGAGAGATCCCTAAGCCACATTTTTTCAAATTTGAAAGGACGGTGTGGAGGCTTATGATCAATATTAACAGACAAAGCAATAGGCAAATGATCCAAACTAGCCAAAGATAAAATGAAATTCTCTGCTGTCTAGTTTTGAGATAGCCAAGAATTTGAAACTAGAAATCTATCTAGTCGCTCCAAGATATTTTTTTCACCAAATCTTTTGGTACTCCAGGTGAAATTACCCAATTTGGGAGGTAAATCTAAAAACTCATTACTTGCAATAAACTAAGAGAATTCTAGATTCCCTGGGGTTCCATAGCTTTTACCATCTTGTTTTCCGAGGGATGCAAAATTGCATTGAAATCCCCTCCCATTACAATTTTATAATTCTCAAAACGTGCAAACAGATTCATCAATTCAGCCCAAAGATTAGATTTACTATGTGCCTCATTAGGCCCATAAATGTTACATAGAAAGAAACCCATATCCGACCTAAGACAAGAGTTTTTGCAAAATTCACAATGTAAACCCGTTTCAATGATGACCACCTGAACTTTCTATGGAACCCAAACAAGTGCCAAAGCTCCTAAAGCCCCAACAGCTTCCACAAAGAAACTATTCCAACTTTTTCAGCCAAATTCCAACTTTTTCAGCCAAATCTCATCAAATTTGTAGCATCTTTTAAACTTAACTTAGTTTCTTGAATCAACAAAACAGCAGGGCATTCTTTTGCAAGTAGACGTTTTACCAAACGTCTTTTGTTAGAGGTGTTGAGTCCCCTAACATTCCATGATAAGATTTTCATAATCCTTGAGGGAGGACTTCCACCTCCCGCTTTTCAGGACCAAAAAATTTAGATAGAGTACCTTGTTTGCCGATAGAAACTTCCTCAACAATAAGTTCCTGCATATTTTTCCTTCCTCGTCTTTTGGTTTGACCACAATTTGGTTTCTACATTGTGCTTTGAATTTGTGAGATAGACATTCTCTGGAGTTCAGCTTTTCTTCCAATTCAAATTCCTCCACCTCTAAGTCACTAATCAAAGCCTCAATCATAGGATTGTCTTCTCTCAAAATTTGACTACTTTTGGGATGTGTATTACCTTTCTTCGATACTATGCTCAGAGTGTTGAATGATACTCTTGATAGTTTGTGATTGTTCAAAAATAAAATCACATCCTTTGATCATAGTGTTAGGAGAAAGTGTATCAAACTTACCTAGCTCATTCATCAAGGCTTTCGTTTCAGAAATATTAACACCATTGTTTTGTGTAGATTTGCATATAATAGGAGGAATATCTTGGAGAGATGGCGATGCATTGCCCTGAAACCTTAGAGGTGAAGGTAGAACTTTGTCAAAATGTTCCTCTATTAAAGACTTTTACCCATTATCCTCTACCATATTCCTTTTCTGAGTGGACCAATAATTCCCAGCATTGCGCAAACGGAAAGCCATTAAGGATGAGGAAACCAGTTTCCAAATCTAGCGAAAATTTTCCTTGGATGACCTAGCACTTAGTTTAATTTCTGGACAAAGTTTTTGAGTATGTCCAGTACCTCTGCATGTAAAACATCGAAAAGGGATGTTTTCAAAATCAACCGATTGACTCCAAAATCTCCCTTGAGATTTGACAAGAATCTTTTCTGAAACCTCTTCCTTTAAATCGATCAAAACCTGAATCCTAGCATAGGAGGCCAGACAACCCTCCTCTGTTTTTGGGTCTACTTCCAGAAAGAATCCCAACAAATTTCCCAAATCCATCAGACATTTGTGACTCCAATATTCCACTGGGAGATCGAAAAATGTAACCCAGGTGGGGTATATACCTGGATGTTCCGAAATCGCATCAAAGTTGGGATTCCATGGATGGATCCATAAACCAGCTCCACACAAAGCCCAAAAGGGTTCATTAAGAGCTTGATCTTTACTATCTTTACTAGGAAAAATGGCAGTGAAAAAACCTTTTGACAGAAATTTAAGCTCCAGATCCCTACCCCAATTTTCTTCCACAAAGACTCGATTTCACCTATGGCTGGCCATTTCCCAGCAAACTTACCTATCAGCGCCCTTTCCTCTAGACACAAGATAGCTTGCATGAGTTCAATGGATTCCCAGGTAAGTTCTTTATCCTTACCAATTTTTAAACCCTACCGAACTTGTGAATCCAACCCAGTAGACTCATGCAGGACTGAAATCTCATTTTCCTCCTCAAGGAGTTCAGTTCTGGGGCATGGGGATTGTTTCCCACGATCCAAGTTTTCAAAATGCTGAGAAGTCGGAACTTTGTCTAGAGCTTCCGGAGCCTCCCAAGTCTATGTTTGTTTTTGCACATCCGCCTCCTTTGCTCTTGCGCCTGTTGAGAAACCAATCCATTTCTCAATCGTGCAAACATCCTCCTCCGATATCCGATGCCTTGTTTTCAATTGACGTCGACCCAGCCCTACTATAAAATTTAAGGTTTTTTAGTTTTTTCTTCCTCTCGTGTTCCATCTCCCAAATCGGCCAAAAGCAATAATAATTACATGGCCAAAAGTAATTATTATTATGAGAGTGAAAAAGTGAATATTTAATTAAAATTAATTTTAATTACTTTTAAAGTTAAGGTGGATTTGAAAAAAGTGAAATTATTAAAAGGACACGAGGCAAAAAGTAATGGATTATTGATTATTGATTACTCACTTTTACCATTCACAACTGAATCTAGAATTCTTTCAACTTCTGTTTGATTACAGAAACCCTCCATTGCAGCCAGGTTAGAGGACAAAACCCCTCCAATCTTCAGAGATAACTCCACACAGAAGTTACAGTTGATCAAAACACATGTTATTTACAAACAATGGAGAATCAAGGCTTTGAGCGCTTCGGGCCAATAAAATTCAGTTTTGAAAGCTAAATTTCAGCCCTAGGACAAGGGCCTCGCACCTCCCAACAATTCCAAGCAGCAACAACCCCTTTAAGGGCAGTCTGTAGCGTTGCCAAAGGAGATCGCTGCACCTTGGGAACCTAGAACAGCAATTTTCCTAGGCGCCAAACCCTACCGTATAGCTCAAACAAAGGAAATCACCAACCTGCAGCTGCTTAGGGTTTTTTGATTTTTTTGACCATTCAGTGATATTCAAAATTCAGGCTTGTTGCTCCAAGGGCTATTTACCAGCGGCGTACCACTCAATAGGCTGCCGTACAGTTGTACCTGCTGAACCAGCTAAACAAACTATTTTGCAGTCCTTCAGGCTAGGGTTTGTAAGTTTTATAAGAATAATAAAGTATTATTCAGATCTGATCATGCTTGGGTATTAGTTCAATTGGGTTAAAATTCATCTTCATCCCCAGTAATTAGTTTCAACCATGTTTCATGCATTTCCAGTTTTACTGAAAAGGGTTACAAAAATATATAAAAAAATCAATATTATTATCAAAAGGGATATTTCAGGCTATGTTGCATGGAAGCGTCCCAGTCACAATGTTCTCACTACGGATATACCCCACAAGCAAGGATGGGTTGGTCCAAGTATGTGCCCCAATTGTTTGCAAGACTGCAAAAATGTCAACCATCCTCGCATGTGAGGAAAATATGGGAGAATATAGCCACTCTCTTTCAAAAATCCAATATAGATTGGTCTTTATTTCAATCAAATATATTTGAATGCAAGTTCCTTCCACAGATATGCAGCTCATTCATATTATGTCTAAAATTGCCTTAGGTTTTATATTATAGTATATCTAGGAGAGAAACTCTCCTATTTTAGAAAATAAAAGAAGTCACATTGCCCAACTTGTGACATGACTCAAAGCTCAAGTTCACACAACCTGTGAGAGAATCTTTTGCTTTGCCCAACATGGTGGATTGTCACAAAGAAAGTGGAATATTCCTTTCCACTGCCAGATCCCTTTTTGTATAAATCTACCCATGTCAACAATAGGACCCACTAACTTCAAGATATCATATGTTAAACTTCAATGAAGCTTCCAAACAAAATCCAGTGCTAGGTAGTAGTGGTGGCCTTCATCGGGATTCCTAAGGAAAATTTATCCTTTGCCATGCCCAAATGGTACTCATACAAATAACTTTGTTGTGTTATTGGATCTTCATGCATGTCTATGTCAGGCACTTGAAAAAGATATTTGTGGACTAATAATTGAAGGAGATCCAAAAGTTATTTATCAAAACATTAATAAAGCATAGAATCGGTGTCTGCACCATTGGAATTAACAAGGGAAATATAATTGTAAAATTGACACCTTGGTCACAAAGATCATGCCCAACATGTAGAGGTTTGAAAAGGTCACTCTTCAACACAAAAAGTGCAACCACAATGGTATGGCCAACAGACTTGCTAATTGCGCTTTAGAGAAATTAAATGATTGTAATCTTTACTCTTTTCAAGTTATTCCCTGGCTACCTAACTCCAATAACTAGTGGCCTTAGAGAAACTACTCAGTAGTATATACACCCATGGTTAATTGCATTCCTTTTTACCTAGGTGACTTGCACCCCCTTTGCATGAAATGGTCAAACTCATTAAAAGCCTATTTTTACTTAAACGCATTGTCCTATATAGGCTTATAGCTATATATGGTCACATGTTTCCCATCTTGTCACCCTTCTTTGCTACTTACAAGCTTTTTTATTCATTCGATTTATTACTTTGTTGAAAGTCCTAAATTTTAATCCTTTCTTTTATATCCATGCCATACCCATAGCCCCTTTTGATCATCTTTGTATTAGCACGCCTTCACACCCCCTATACATTTTAATCTCCTTTAATCCTTTTTTCCCTTTCCTATGTGCTGTAATGTAATATCTTTGCCACTCTAAGGAGTTCTTTTTATCCGTTCATTTTACCACCATCATAAAGTCTTCACCGCTTATTATTCACAAAAAACCATTTACATCATATGAAGTCAAATAGACTATATTGTGGGCTCACGCTATACTATTCTCATGAGATCTTTTGTCAACATCATTGCTGACAAAAATGTGGCCTTCTCTTGCGGTTGACACCTTCTACTCCGTTTACACCTGCATGCATCTTGTTCATCTCTTGCTTACCATGCCAAATATATTTATTACTACCCATCCATTGCTACACTTTCCTTCCATCTATATTATGTCTCTTTACTCTTCCACGTATATACATTACTCCCAACCACCTGATTGATAGCAGATGTTTGAACTAGGGTATAGCTGCTCAAATGTTATCTTTTTCCGGCAGCTTCTTCAGTCCTTTGGTTATGCTTTTTGCTATTGGGGTCCCATAGATTGTTTTGGTCTCAAAAACATTATTAAAATCTCCATCTATCTATATATCCCTCTCACCTCAAGTTTGCAATAAAGAGTTTTTCATTCTTAGTCTCTTTTGCATTAAAAGGGTCATATGTGTTTAAAGTCATGACAAACAAATTTACCCAAATCTGTGTTGAGTGGGTACCAGTCGATGGAGGGGGATGATGTCTGCATTATCTTTGTTCATTCTTCTATTTACACTTAAATGAAAGAACAGATACCACTGAAAATCAAGCCCTTGAATGTGAGATGCCCAAGAAAGGTGACATTGGCTCAAGATGCCGATAATAATCACAAGGGGAGACATTAAAAACAGATTTCTTGACAATTGGGAAGATTTGTGGGATATGTAAGGGGAGTATTACATCACATCAAACTGTGTAAGGTTTTCAAAAACAATCACAGAGCATTGGGTATCAGAATTATCCCCAGGCTAAGGAATACGTCTACAAACCCTATGGCTGTCTATTCTAAATGCAATTACTGTCTGACCAACATCAAGAGCCTAAAGATATACAAAAAGAAAAAGTAGAGTAAACAGCAGCTGATCGTGGCCAACAATGTTCAGTTGAGTGTATAGAAATGTAAGGTTAAGCAAATGGAAGGTGGAGAGTGTGTTGGTGACCCAGGTGCCTACTCCACAAGTCCTTCCTTTGTTTCCTAGCAGGTCACAGGTATGTAATATAGGACTTTCACTGAGTGAAAATGATATGTCAGTTTCCAATTCCCAAACCATCCCCACTCCTCTCCATAATATGCCCCATACCAAGGTTTTCTCCATGACTGATTTGCATGTGTAAAGAGCCTACATGCTCATGCCAAACTCAAATGTCTCAACTTTTTGTTCAACCACAGTTGCAAGAATGAGTGAATCTTTCACAATGCCAGCCCTTCTATCATGCTCTTCACATAGAGTGCAAAGTCCTCTTTTAAATACAAATTTCAGTGCTTCTCAATAAATATCACACTACTCAAGAGGCTCTACATCAGAATGCTGAAAATCAAGGTCCATATATTCCTTAGTAGTTGACAGGAAACGAAAATGGAAACGACATGGAAATGCTGATTTTCCAAAAACCCTTGGAAAGGAAATGGCACGGAAACATCCGTACAATAAATTATTAAAAAATATATAAATATATATATATTTGTAGTCCTTAAAAGATAAAACAATTGAATAATATAGCATTCATGAAAATTCAAAGCATTAAACATGCTTAAAAATTCATGTGTAGGTTATATAGCATTTGTGTGCATTTAGGGTTTTTTAAATATAGAAATTTGTTTTTTAAAACTCTTGCTTATAAACCCCAGCAACGCTGCCAGAAAAATAACGGAAATGCCAGACACATGCCTGAAATGTCCATTTCCGGCATGTGCTTGGGCAAACACAGCATTTCAGATCAATTTTGATTCAGAAATGTTTCTAGGCAGAAACATTGCAGGACCTGCGTTTCCTGAATCTTAGAACAGGACCATAATTCTCACACAGCCCATCCCACAAATCCCTACAATCTTCCTACCAAGCCAACACGGGATGAAGTGGCACAACTTTATGGAGAACTTATTAAATCTATTGGAAATTTGGAAAACAGACTAGCTGTTTTTGGACAGAATATCTGAACTTGGCAACATTATTCTGGTTTTATATGACTGCATGGCCCAGCTCACATTGTTCACCATACAGCAGACTGAAAGCATAGAGAAGCTCATCTCCTCTTCCGCCCGGAAATCGGAGTGCATCACTCTTCTCAGACAGAATCTGGAACTTCAACAATACAAAATTCAGTCTCTTGAAAGCTTTGTTGAGACTGCCATAAATGAGAACATTGATCACGACAAGAGTACAAAGGAATATGGCAAGCCATGGGAAGCATCAATTCATTGCAGGTGGATAGGAAAGTTCCTGTTTTAACCCCACATAAAACTCAACTAGGCCCAACTCAATGGGGGAATCCACTCTCTTCCCTGGATGGTGCGGCTGGAGCATCACAAGCTACTCACCCAAATTAAAAATAGCACTGAACTTCAAATATGACTGGACCCAGTTATCCCATGCTCATTACTTTTTTGTTCCATTTTTTGTGATGAAAAACAGTAAAGAAAAAAGGGATGATAAGTCAGCATTCCTATTGCTTTCATATTTAAATATCCTTAGTTTGTTTTAGCTCAGTTGCAGTGTATGATCCATAGCACATATCTTTGGCTTTCTCTCGGTCCTCTCTCTCCTGTTCAGTGATTAACAGGTATTGTTTGATCTAATGCTTTTTGGTTTGTGTTCCTGCAGTTCTATGTACTCTGTTTTCCAGCTTAGGCATGCCCTTCATCGCTGGTTTTTGTAATCTTGCTTTATTTATCAATATGTTTTAACCTTTTTTGAAAAAAATTACTAGTCAACAGTGTTTCATTTTGTATGAATTCTATGAAGAATATAAATGTTGGAATCAGATTTTTGTCTTTCACTTTTCTTGATATGTGGTGTGTATATTATTTAGTTCCAGATTATGTCATTGGCCTTGCTATGAGATTAGTCTAAGATCGTTTGTTAAATTCGTGATTGGATTTAGATTTTATCAGTTGTAATCGTACTTGCTGTTATCTCCAGGATACATTTATTTCTTCCATCCCCATGCATGTCTTTTCCCTATATAGATCATAAATATGGCTCCTCCAGCTATGGAATAGAAAATAGGCCGTTGGGGGAGGAATAGAGATAGTTGGGCAGGGCCTATCTAGTATAACCCCCTCCAGAGTGTTGGGTTGGGTCGAGTGGTGGCTATAGGCTATGGCCCCCATATATCTTATTTTACATTACACGTTTTAGCATTTAGTTATGTTTTATTTTTAAATCTAGGCCTCGTTTTTCATGCCAAATTTTTTTGAAGTGTCAAGAAACCAGAAATTTATATATCAAACTCCAAAAAACTTTAGATTTTAGCAACCAGCACTCAAATCTGGAGGGTGTAAAATCCCTAACTGTGGAAAGGTCATTTTGAACCAATGACACTTTCAGGAATGATTTTTGCATATAGATTTCACAACTCTGCATATGTCTTTGAAGGGGTCTGTTGGAATGCACTTATTGACTTCTTCAATTTAGTTGCTTGTCTATGGGACTCTCACCTCTGTTTGAGACCTCTTGTGACTTGTCTATTTTGATTTCTACCTATGGCAAGATTTTGCCTATTGCATTGTTCTATTGATAAATGCCGACCATTGCTCTTATGGTAAACCCTACATTAAATGCTGAACATCTTGAGCTTCAACAACTCATCAATGATGACCCTTCCAATGATGAACTTTTTGTCATCAATGGTGATGGTTTTTGTCATCAATGGTGATGGTAAGGACTTTTTTCTTGTCAATAATGTACATGTCAATGTTACAGGTATGACTTATTTGCAAGGAGATAGAAGAAACATTGCCAGTGCACTGAACCAACTCTGTCCATAAATGAGTTTACATTGTATTCGATATAAGTGAGAGTTCTATTCAAAGGCAGCTGTACTTTAGTTCACTCACTGTCTCTGTATTTAGATCATTCAAATCCTTCCTTTTATAATATAGGTCAAAATATTGAGCTCTTTACTTAGACTTGATGACTAATTTCACATATTTCTGATGTTAGATGCCCTTTGACTGAGGTTAATTTAAACTTCACAAAATTAGTTATATCACCTAATTAATTTTTTAAATAACTTTACTCCATAAAACTGCAATCTTGAAATTAACCATTTCCCACTTCTTTTATTTGATTGCCATTTCGCATCAGATGGAATTTACTTAGTGATAGCACAAATTCTGACTAATTTTAGGTGGAAATGCACAATATTAACTATTACATGGCCTTAATCAGCAATGCTATTATATTACCACCTCTATATTGATATCATGCAATGAAATTCATACTGTCTCTGAAGCAACACAAAAGCACCAGAAACATAGAATGATTTGAAGGACTAGTAATGGAGCCAAAAACATATCCGTAGTTTTCAAATATAAATATAACCGGTTGCTGTTGTTAACATTAATACCAATTTCCTAGTCAATTAAACCAATATTTCCAGGAAAAGAATATGGACGTAGCAGATTACAACTATGTTCCATGTATAAATTATATAAACTGATACATGTTCAGAGTTTTCTTCTTGAAATAACGTCGAGACTTCAAGTAGTAAATACGCAGGGTCTGTGTTTTAATGTCCTGTGCTCTTATTTGTAGGTGGACAACTATCTTCTCTTGGGTGGCATACTTTTTTTAGTATTGTTGATCCTGCATACACTCTCATCTCAAGCTTGCATATGGTATTCTCTTCAGTTAGCGACATTAAGGGACAGAATGGGTTTCTGCCATTATCAGCATCAACTATTTTCTACTTTTTTAGATGGAATAATTTTATACTACTAAGTGCCCTCGGTTCTGTGATATCCATTTTATTTCTCTTGCTCTGCCTATGGCGATTGGAATCTCAAATACTTAATCCAGAATCAAGAGATGTGCATTCACATGGACTTGGAGAGTCATCCGAGGTACCCGGAGAGGAACAAGAAACTGAAGATGTTGAGCATGAGAAGGAAAAGGTTCAATCTAGCATTGCAGCTTGGGCAAATCTGTCCCCTTTAGGTGATGCAGAAGAGTATGGAGGAGACCCAATTCTTTGTTGTGGCATGAGTAAGGTAATACCATTGCTTTGGTCTATAAAATACGGTAAAGTGGACCTAGTCAATTTCTGGATCGTTCATCACATTATGTGAAACATTACAAGAGAACATCAGGTTTGACTGTCACTTTCACTCAAATAAAATGTAGTAAGTATGCATTAGAATTTTATTCTTAATAGTATGTAAAATTGTGTATATGTTATTGCATTACTGTGAAACTCATATAAGTAATCTAAATAATTTCTTTGCAATGGGCATTTGCTCCAAAGCTGGTGTTAGTGATAAGCAGGTGTTACTCTCAAAACTTGCAAAAAATAGAATATACAGTAATTACTGCATCAATTTGTAAGTCACTTTCAATTAAGTGCATTGAAGAAACAACCAGGCCTAAATGGATACCAAACAGTCTCCAGATAAAACTTTTAGCCAATATCTCTTTCCGATTATTTTTTATATTTCATAACCATAGTTTCCCAGTTGGAATATCCGGATTCCTATCGGAGGGTAATTGGAAAGTCCTGTTCAGGAAAACAGTATTTATATATATGTAAAATATTATATAGCCTAAAAAAATGTAAAATTTTAATTGTTGTGCTGAATAGTGCATGTCAGCTTGGATGTGGGTTTCCAGAGAACTGGAATTTTTTTTTTTTTAAGAAAAACTTATTAAAGAATTGTTTGTATCGGATCACACCGTTTCAATACATCTGGAAAGTCCAAATCCAGCAGAATTTGCTAACCATGCCCAGCACACAAAAAATGGATTGACCCCTCTCTCCCCAAGGAGTACAGTAGTGATATGAACTGTAGTAACGTAAGTTTTCACACACTTGTTGGTAGCTCATTTACACTATCTAAATGTTCCAAAGCAATTTAATCACTTAAAATGAACGTTAATAACATTCCATCTGAGCAATGTTATTAACATTAAGATAACCCCTTCACATTGCTCAGATGGAAGGTTATTAACGTTCATTTTAATTGATTAAATGATAGAGTAAATGAGCTACCAACAAGCATGTGAAAACTTACTTTACTGCAGTTCATATCACTCTTGTACTCCTTGGAGAGAGAGGGGTCAGTCCATTTTTTGTGTGTAGCAAAGGTCTGGGCATAGTTAGCAAATTCTTCTGGATTTGGACTTTCCAAATGTATTGAATCGGTGTGATCCAATACAAACAATTCTTTAATAAGTTTTTCTTTAAAAAAATAAACTTCCAGTTCTCTGGAAACCTGTGTCCAAGCCGACATGCACTATTCAGCATAACAATTAAAATTTTACATTTTTTTTAGGCTATATAATATTTTACAAAGCAATTTAATCAATTAAAATGAGCGTTAATAACATTCTATCTGAGCAATGTGAAGGGGTTATCTTATAACTCGTGTTCTGGGGAGACAGTATTGACAGGTCATTGATTCAACCACTTTACCCAAATGCATGATTTGACAATATTCTATACAATCGTAGATAATGCTTTCATAGTTTGGCAGACAAGATCCTTATGCATACAAATTTTGCACCTTGGGGCACAGTTTGCATTTTACATTATGTACTTGAGAATGTTACTGGAAATCCTCTCACAATCTACTAGACCATCCAATTAATCAACTCCACCACATGCTAAAGATGATCTCACATAATCAACCACGTATATAGCATTGTCTGCTTATAGGGAGATTGCATACACCAAAAATTGATGAACCTAATTTTATTGTATTGCATAGATCTCAATAACAGCTAGCATGTTACTTTCTTTTAATGGTAATCTGGCAGATGACAAGATTTAGTTAAGTTGCATTCCTGATGGGTTGTATGTTGCTCACTTAATTGAATGGACACATTTGTCAACTTGCAAAGCATGCTATCTTGGCATCATAGGTACAAAATATGTTTTTAAAGTCCCTATGACAGCCAAAATGTATGGCATTGAAAACAAAACATTAAAAACAATATCAAGAACATAACAATATGCAAATTTGTCAAAATGAAGGTAAAAAAGAAATCTATAAGTTGCAGAAAAATTATGACGTAGCTTACATCCCACCTGGTGTTTCCTTGCTTGCCCTTTCCACAACTTAATGTATACCGATCATGGGCTTGTTGTGCTACTGTTGTTTACTCTCATTAAAAAATGAATCTCTAGATCTTATTAACTTTACATGTTACCTACCATTCTTCTACGCAATTCTTCCCTTACCCTTTTGGAACTGGAAAGCTATCCTACTAAGAAATACCTATTACTGACATCATCATATGTGGACCAAGATGATGTCTAGATATACGATAGATGCCAACAGAAGAGATAAGAGGTGGGATCAAGTTAAAATCTATGTCCATGTTAACACATTGTAATATCATAAGTTATTAATTTAACCGGTTAGGAGAAACTCAACCCTAACCCAAAGTCATGCTCTTTTTCCAAAACTAATATCCTTATGAGTGTTTGTTGTTGATGTCATTATCAGCATGCCTTTGTTAATGTTTGTTTTTTTTCGTTACTGACAATAGTATTGTCCATCTTGACCTTCTTGGGTATATCTGTGTTTATGTCATCATTAGATCACTACCCTGATTATCGTAATAACATTTTGAGTTTAGAAGTTAGTGACCACTTCCTCAAAAAAGTTAATCTTGACCAAGTTCATTGTTATAGAACAAAGTTCTTGTTGTAGAAACAGTTAGTGCAGAAGCAATCCCCAAGTGCAGACCTAAGGATGGCACAGGATGTACTTTTGCAACATTTTCTTTAACAGCATTGTTAATGCACTATAGCCTCTGATAATTCCCCTATCTAACTCTTTATTGAAATTATTACAGTAAAAGGTTCTTTTATTGACCCAAAACATGTCAACTCAATATTTGGTTAGTTCATGTATTAAAAAATTTATTCATTTCATATGCTTCCACTCATACGCTCATTCATTGACATCGGATGACATACAGAAATTCAGTGCATCAGCAGGAATGTGTGGCTCTGAATCTGATGAAGGGACATGGGCTTTGAAAAATTTATGGTTGGCAGTTCAGCAAGGAGAGGTATGAAGATAGGACATTTAAGGTTATTTATAATGATATGACTCTTATTTCAGCAAAGAGTTTTAGGAAAATAGAGGACAAAATGACAATTTGACACACTGCTTTTTTAGATTGTTGTTCTGGTTGGCGGAGATAAGGCTGGAAAAAGCACACTACTGCATTGCCTTGGAAGACAATGTTCAATCACATATGGTGATGCTATAGTTTGTGGTAATAGTGTGCGTTATAACTTCTGGACACAACAAAACACCATTGGCTTTTGCCCACAGTATGCGGTCAGTACTTAAGATGCATATTCTGTTAACTTATGTTCTGTGTATGCTATAACTTTGTCCTTATAAAAAGAAAGAGTACGTGAGAAACTTTATCTTTTGCTTGCCAGATGTAATCGATGTACCAGGAGAACACTTGAAACGTTTTTTTAAGTTTTGTTTTCAAAACTGAAAAGAACCATTGTTCAGAACTTAAAGTGATATTTGAACTATTTTTCTGCTTGATGCAGTTGGTATACCCAGCGCTGACACTAAGAGAACACCTGAAACTTTTCGCTTCATTGAAGGGTCTGGCAAATCACAGCATACCAGTTGAAGCAATCCTCAGTGCATTGAATCTAACAGGTAAAGAATGTTCAGAAATATTTCATGTTCGGGTTTTGCAACCCTGGTATTGTTTTAGAGTTGGACCATATATCAAGGCCGTTTCCTAGTCTCCTACTGCAGTTTTCAATTCCTTGGTTCTAGTATAAGGATTGGCTATAAAGTAAAGCATTTTTTATTGGATAACTTGATAATCACAATTGAAAATTCCTGGGTGTTTTTTTCCAAAACCAGAGGAGGCTGACAAAAGACTAGGACATTGTAAATCATCTACCCATAATAAACTAGCTATTGCTACAGCCATGCTTGGAGATCCAACTGTTTTGCTACTGGATGAACCAACTTGTGGTAAGATGGTTTTACTTCTGTTTTTAGCTTATATATTTAACCAGTCACGTGTCTTATGCAAAATGCATTAATACATGTACTATTCTCAGTCCCTAGCATGTTGTTTTTCTGAAATGAAGGATGCAATTTATAAAATTTTAGGATCGTGGAAAGTTTTTCTAATTGATAATATTATGTATAGGACTTGATACAGCTAGCAGGCGGAAGATATGGACATACATTGCCACTCGATCTACTGCCCATGCAACTTTAATTTGTACTCAATCATCTGAAGAGGCTGAAGCATTAGGGTAAGAGTCCTAGATGTCACAGGTTCTTTGCATTAAGCTTCTCCTCATATTTTTTAGATCATGACTGCTTATATTTGAGCATTTCATTATATTTTCATAAATTCAGGAAGAGAGTAGGTATACTTGTCAAGGGCCAGCTCAAATGCCTTGCTGCACCACAAGAGCTGAAACGACGTTATGGATCCACATATTCTGTAGTAGTCATGGGTGAAACAGACAAGATGGAAGCTATCAATAGATTTGTTTCTACTTTATTTCCACAAACACAGGATGAGACAAATCATGAAGTCAATAGCCACAGTCCTGTAATGGGGCACGGGGGCCAAAGAAGATTTCAAATACAAATAAGAAATTTGTCTGAGTTAGCCATGCTTTTACATGAATTGGAGATGAAGCGCCATACTTTCGGAATCAAAGATTATGTTGTAAGCCAACCGACATTGCAGCAAGTTTTCCATAAAATCATTCATGCAAGCGAGGGAACTGATCACACGTAAGCAAGGATCATTCATTTTGCAAATTTGCATTTAAACAAATGGGGAAACATGTACCCTGCTATAGGCTTCATACGGATGTGTTTCAAAGATGTGCAATTGATGAGCTTCTCAAATTTTCATTTCATGATTGCCGAAGCAAATACAAGCTTCATACATAACTTGTAAAAGGATACCTGACTTAATCATAACATGAAATCATAACGTCGGTGTATGCTCGTGTATACAATCAATTGGAAAAGTGCAAACATCAATGGATGCCTTCTGCTGACTGGAAATCCGGCATGAATTTGAATATATGGATCCTCTATGCTGGTCTTGCAGTTACTCCCTGATAGGGAGACACAGAAACATAATAGATGCTAAGCATTGGAGGGAGATTTTTTTTCTTAAAAGATTTTGTATGTTGATTCTAAAAGGAAATTTGTACAACATTCGAAAACGCTTATTACATACCTATTATTTTATTTGGGGCTGAATTCTGATCTGCTTATCATATCAATGAGTTCAAATCAATTTTATTTCATTAATTTAAATTTAATATTCATACAATTACTAATTAGTTTTGCAGGTAAATTACTAAATATACCTTTTTATGGATCACCGAAAAGATGATGGAACTGAAAAATTGAAATCAATGAACATATTGCATATACTTCATGTGCACAAAGCAGCCTTGTTCAAAAGTAGGAATGTCGAAAAATATGAAATATGCATACACAATGAATCTTTGAAACATGCTAGACACACGCCAGAAAGGATTTCTGTGGGATGGAAAAAGACGACCTTAAAAAGGTGGTCATAATTTGAATAGTTACATCAAAAATCTTATACAATGATTTTTCAAAAATTGGTCACAGTTTTATGCATTATTTTGAACATTGAAAATATATATATTTTTATTTATCGCAAATTTAATTTAGCAATAGGAATATATTGTTGAAATAAATATATTGTTCTATCGTAATCATTGAGTTTTTGTTTACATAGAATTTTTGTATTTTATGTATTTTAAAAATAAATAATAATAGATTTTTTTTCTCTATAGTATATAGTTTGAGACATATTTAAGATTGACTATATTTTTTGTTAGTGTATGTTAGGACATACACTAAATTATGGAATGGGTCCAAGATGAGACCACCTACAACGCATGTATACTTGTATAACATTAATGTAAAGAGAGAGATATGTCAAGGTAGAATGACTACCAAATATATTAAAGCATAGATGTGAAGAGCATTGATCAATAGAAAAAAATATATACTACAAAAGAACTTGTCTTTATTCATCATATCTATCAGTGTTTTATGTAGATAAGGAATGAGGTTTAGGAGAGGAAGAACTCTTATTCTTTAGGGATATTAATTCAAAATAAACACACTCTATTTTGACCATGACCACAAAAGGTTATTCTTGTTTATAAATAAGTTATTATGTATATAAGATAAGGATAATGATGTCCACATAAGGTTGGGATTATCCATAAATAATATAATTACAAGTGCATTCTCCACAATATAGTAGTGGATGTTTTAATATAGACTAGCATTCCCTCATAAGATTTACCATGTAATGAGGAGAGAACGAATGAAAATACACTAGCCTAAGTAAGCTTATAAACAATATTTTGCACAAAATTGTGTACATCAACAACACCCCTTAAGGGCACCTTAGAGAAAGTGAGCAAGTGAGATAAACCTTTGTTGTGTTTGTGGTAATTAGGCCATCTTAGATGCCTATGTACAATAAGTTCAAAGAAAACAATGAAAATGATTGAATTGAAGAAGATGCTAAAGCATGTTTATATGTCAATGAAAACCAAACAATGCCAAGGTTCTCACAGATGTCATTTTGTCATGTTGAAATACATGGGTGTTGCATTGTTGTGACCACCAAGTCAATGAATACGAAGATTTTTCTAAAATTGTAGAACATCAAATATATAAACCAAGGACTCGTAAGCATTGAACTATGTATCTTCTATGATCAAGGTATGAGTGAAACAAATCTACTTATCAAGATGCTAATTAAGTGCTCTCCAAGTTGCCAAGAAGCAGCAGTGCAATGAAAACCATATTCAATATAGAACTTAGTAAATTGGCTTGCTAATGTGAATCACATGTGTAGAGATATCAACCACTGATTGGAAAATGTCTACAAAGAGAAACTCGATTGTATCATTGTGAGCAACAACCCTTTGTCTTAAAGAGGAAATTTTTGATGTGCAAGATGAGTGGTCAAGTTGTAGAAACCCTTTGCTTTGAAGATTATGCATTTTTTATATGAAGAATAATGTTCAATAGAATGTTGTATGGATGTGGAGACTTTAGACATCGTGCGTTTTAGTTCCCTCATGCTCAATGTGAAGGTGAAAGGAGCAACGATGGTTGTGTGTAAATCGCACAAGTAAATGTAGAGTCTATAACATCACTCATGTACAAAGGAACCTGAACAAAGATAGATTTTGCTAGCAAGGAGTCTTGAAGGTTGAAAAGAAAGGAGAATGCCAAGGGAGACATTTTCAAAATTTGGTGCAAGTCAAAAGGTAAGGGTTGCAATGTGGCGGATGATAGTAGAAGTTGTAGTAATTAGTGTCCGCAAAGATGGTTCATAAGTTGAATTTGGTATGTACTCCATATGGTAAGTGCACAAAGTTGGGGGACAAAAAAGAGGCTTATCTGTGGACATGTTTTTCTTGAAAGTTGAGAAGTTTGAATTTTTGTAGATAATTTGAGATGGCTATACTCAAAGTTCAAGGCTAGTGTTTGAACTTTTGTAAATAATTTGAGATGGCTATACTCAAAGTTCAAGGATAGTGTAAAAATATGAATTGTAACATTTTGAGTCTGGATTTCAAAACATTAAATACTTCTAAAATGGTTAAATATAACTCGGTCAAACATCTAAAATTTTAATAGGAATTGTTTTTTTTTTAGAAAAATAAAGTAGATAGCTAGCTACACGACCCCTCATTTTTTAGCATCGTTTAATATTGTTTAAAACCATTTGGTGAAACTTTAGATAAGATCATCTAATTTATAACCTATAATTTTTTTATGAATATTTTTTATTATTAATTTTACAAGTAAATAGATCCTAAAAATTGGAAAAAAAACATAGATACATGGTCGTGCGACCCCTCAACTCTCTCAAAAAAATGAAAACTTGTGTTTTTTTTTAGCATACGTGTAGATTAAGGCCTAAGTTATAACCTTTTTTTTTTTTTTAATTTTTTATATATTCTTTTGCATTTGGATCAACGAAAAAATGATATACAAACATATATAGACATGTATATTTGAGGGATGTAATTGCCTAAAAAAATTATAGTTAGAAATCAACATAGATTGAAACCTTAAAAT
Organism: Torreya grandis; assembly: GCA_037957365.1. Classification (NCBI taxonomy): domain Eukaryota; kingdom Viridiplantae; phylum Streptophyta; class Pinopsida; order Cupressales; family Taxaceae; genus Torreya; species Torreya grandis. Next base: position 2,351,100 of record JARHVA010000520.1, read on the forward strand.
AGTTTAAAATTTATAAAAATCATGTATTTGGAAAGAGGATAGCATGTTCATCATTGTGATAATAATTTTATGCATTTTCTCATTGAAATTTAGTATATGTTGTGATAGAAGTTGAATTTTGTTGTATTCTGTCAAAACTCTCAGATTCGGTTGTGTGTTGACATATCCAAGCCACTGACTCAAGAATCCAAGTCATTTACGAGTCAAAAGGTTTGGTTTTTTTAATTCAAAATAAACATAACTCGTATGTGCTATAATTCGTACGTGTTATAGCGTGTATGTGTTCCTTTCACATTGCAGTAAAAAATTGAAATGATCTTTTGGAGGGCTATCTGTTTTGTTCCATGCAATGTGAGAGGAACGCATACGTGTTATTTTCACATTGCATAAAAAAAGCACAAAAGATATATTGGAAGTGGCAGATGGCTTACTATTACATGGTTTACTTAGATAAATGTTAAGTATAAGGAATTTAAGTTTACAATAAATGTAAACTTATGTTCCTTATACTTTAAATTTATTTTAATAAATATAAAAAATTAGGGTCACTTTACATCTAATAGAGTTGGTCTCACAGTTGCACGTCTTACGATGTAGAAAATAGTTTTTAAAATTCAATCTAATTGGTACTTAAGTATTTTCAAAATCTTAATATTGAACCTAGGGATTTCAAGGCATAACTTTTGTAATTGATGTTCATTTTTGATAAATATATAATCATTTTTTATGTTTTTGTATTTTTCAGATTGTTTCCTGACATTTATAAGAGTTATAGGTTTGTCAAAATTGAAGTTTACAAATCACTCACTTTGAATTCAATTCAAAGTGGTGTGATTGGGATAGCATAGGTCACATTGATGACTTGCACACATCAAACGACCATTTTGTGTTAATTTCACTTATTCATCATCTCTCCCTCATCTCTAATCACTTTCTTCTCATCCTTTATCACCTTTAATCAGTCTCTCATTGTTCTTCATTGTCCCTAATCACTCCCTCATCGACCCTCATCATCTCTAATCACTCTCTCATCGTCCTTAATCACTCCCTCATTAACCATCACCATCCTCATCCCTAATCACTCCATCCTCATCCTTAATCACTCCATCATCATCCCTCATTGCCCATAATCACTCCCTCATTGACCCTCACCATCCCTAATCACTCATTCATTTTCCCTAATCAATCCTTCATCATTTATAATCTTTCATCATCCCTAATCACTGCCCCCCTCATCCCTTATAATCCCTAATCACTCCCTCATTGACGCTCAATCCCTCATCATCTCCAATGACTCTCTCATCGTCCTTAATCATTCCCTCATTGACTCTCACAATCCCTCATCATCCCTAATCACTCTCATTGACCTTCACCATCTCTCATCATCTCTAATCACTACTTCATCATCCCTCATCATTCGTAATCACTCCCTCATTGACCCTCATCGTCTCTAATCACTCCCTCATTGTCGCGAATCACTCCCTTGTTGTCTCTAATCACTCCCTCATTGACCCTCACCATCCATTATCATCCATAATCATTGCTTCATCGTCCCTAATTGATTGAGACAACTATCTCTAATTTAATTGGAGTCTAATTTAATTGTCTATCTTTTTTGTCCTTAGGGTAGTAAAGTCCAACTAAGTTCTCTCTACCCTCCTCAACACCTCGCCCTTCTGGTGGATTTACTTCTATTATTTAGTTAACCTCACCCTATGAACAACCCTTTACATGTAACATAATTGGACTAAATGCATAGAGCTATAGTTGCATTATAAACTGATCAATGACATGACTCTATGGGATGGGTAACACGAGTCACTATAGGGGTGACTCTACAGGATGGGGCAACATGAGTAACTTAACTATATACATGACATCATTTTATAGGATGGGAAACAAGATTAAATGGATATGATATATGCAAATTTTTATATACATAACATGAGTGTATGGCTCAGTGTTCAACTTGCTTTATTTTGTCAGTCAATTCCCTATGTCCCCTCAAGTGTTTACGTCGATTCTCAACCAAGTTCTTCAAGCCCAACTATAGGCTTAAGCTCTATAGTGGAGGGGTAAGTCCTTGGTTGAGTGTCGACTATGACTATAGATGTGCTTGATATGACATCTATATAGATAGATAAAATATTCAATTGGGCTACCCAACCCTATCCATATTGGGCAGGGGTTCAAGGTTCTAAAGGAGATGGGGCCTTTCTCTTATCTATGGTAGTTGGGGCCTCTTCCTCCAGCCCAAATGGCCAAGCGTACAGGGGTTTTTCTCCTCCCCTCTATATGATAGACTAACCTCTTTTGTGGTTCTAGCCCTGGGTCCTTCCCTTCCTCATGGATCTCCGTATCGATTCCCCCCTTGACCTCTAGAGGTCCTCTCAATTTATCTAGGATATGAGCCTCCTTGATAGATAGGGCTCTCTTTCTATCTATATAATTATACGCTATCTAATTTTATTTATAAAACATATATCCATTAGGGGATAAACTAGAGGGCCTAAATGAAAAGGCCTCTGGGTAAAGGTGTTCACTGCACTCTGTCTTATGTCTTCATTCTCTATCTATTTCTCGCTAGGAGGGTTGCGCTCCACTGGGCCTATATATAAATAGGAGGTCTCCCTGGGGGAAGATGACTATAGATGTAGTTCATGGGTGATGACTACTACACTACAATATAGAGTTGTGCTCAAGGCCATTCCATTGTTATAAGCATGTTTTGGTGGGATTAGTGGTTATATAGTGTGTCATATGCTCATCTATCTCATAATGAGGTCGTCCTAAGTGATTACCGAGATTTCAAATAGATGGGTGGTTGTTATTCGCTTGGCTATTATCGATTGAGGGGGGAAGGGAAAGACTAAAGGTGCAAGTATTTAGAGAGATAGGGGTAGAAAAGTAGGTAGATATATATGGGGTTGGTATTTTGTGGATTGAGGGTGGTATCTATTGATTAGATCTATAACCATATTTATACTCCACCTGTGGAGTGTGTTATAAATCCATCGACTTGAAGACATTATGTTTGATTTTGATTAGCGTGAGTAGGCCATATCCCATATCCATGTCCACATGCCCGTCAATATTTATGATCAAGAGGGAACAAACCAAATCAGGGGAAAGGTCTTCCTTAGGCAATTCGTTATCTCCAATATGAAAATGAATATATTGATAGAATGAACTATCATATATATATATATATATATATATATATATATATATATATATATATATATATATATATATATATAACTCAGTTATTCTTGATTGGGCCCTTTATCTAGATGGTAGGAGGAGCCTACCAATCGATTAAATTGACATGTGAGCCCTATATCTAGATGTGGAGCCCACTATATGGTCGATTGGGCCCTCCCTTTATTTGGATGGGGAGCCTACTGATAGAGAGGGATTGACCATCTATATTGGGCCCTCTAGTTTGATGGTATTGAGCATATAGATAGTCCTTCGGATTTGATCGACTATTCTCGATTGGAATACCAAGCTCTCATTAGAGATAGGACCGATGATGAGCATCTAGGATTGATTGAGCATATAGATAGTCCCTCATATTTGACCAACTATTCTTGATTGGGCCCTCTCCCTCCCCTTTTCTTTCCTTTCCTTTCCTTTATCGATATAGGGATGGAAATGGGGATCCTACCAATTCAAATTGATAAATATCAACCTAACTGAATATGAGGCTATATATAGTTGACCAAGCCTACCGATCAATCGGGATAGATACATATAGATATGTTCAATTGGGATTATGAGAGAGAAACTAGTTATTATCGATTTGGATTGACCAGTTATAAAGATATATATTTGGCTACGAAACATAATAGACTAGACAAGATAACATTCTAGAGTGGGATAGGATAGAGTGGAATTGACCCACTATGAGGATGAGACTATATAGAATACAGAGGTGAGGAATTGAATGCCTGGCTATCTATATCCCTATACCAGTAGTGACCTACTCCTCCGTATAAAATCTCATATTCTATTATATATATGATAGCTCTATCTCTAATTTAATTAGAGTCAAATTTAATTGTCTGGCTTCCCATCCAATCCATATAGAGTATATGTTTGTCCAACCCAACCATGTCCATCTGTCTGACTATGCCTATCTGTCTGACCTTGCCTACATCACTAGTCCCAGTCAAGCCAACTTGAACTACACGGGTAAGGTAGTGATTTTATTTATCAACTGCATTATTTTATAAGGGATAGTGCCTGCTAAACCTATATCTTGATGTTTGGGCCATGTCTAGAGACAGAAGGCAACTAGGGTATTGGGTATTATATTATGGGAGGGGTAGGTGGTGATTAGGCCCTCCTCCCCTAAGATAGAGATGATTAATCTCAACTCTATATGTCCCTCCTTCCCCAAAATGGAGAGGGGGCATGTCAATCTAGTCATTATGGTAGGGTCTTCCTCTTCCCCCTCTCCCCCTCGAGCCCTTTGAGTAAGTGCTTCCATTATTGGGTTTTATCTGCCAACTATTAACCCAATGCCCTTTCATGTTTGGGATTAATAAAGATCAACTGGGGTCTAGGGTTAAGTCTTAGAATCAAGGGATTAAGGAATCCTAAGATCTCTTCTTTGGAGGTCTTCATTTGTTTCATGGAGTGAACCCTAGAGCGCATATGATTGATGTATGGGGCGTGTAGTCCTAGAATAAAAATGCCCTAACGAAGGAGGTAAATGTCATCGATTACCTTTCCTTTTATTATACAATAGAATTTTCTCGATTAGGCCCTCTCCCTCCCCTTTCCTTTCCTTTCTTTTATCTAGATGGGGATGGGGATGGGGAGCCTACCTATTCAGACAGCATATGAGACTAGTTGATCGTCCCAAGTCACTTCTTTCTCTAAAAAGGTTAGAATTCCCCCTCTTTTCAAGATATGTCTTGGGTATTTAATCAGGTATTCAATTAGGTATCAAGTATTAAAGATATGGTTAGGTAAGATATATACAAACAGAATTAGATACGGGTATTCAAGATCAATATATGGCTTAGATATTTTATCGGGTATGGAATATTCAAGTAGGTATGGAAATAAAGATAGGTAAGTAGGGAATACTCAAGTACAAGTAGGTAGGTAGGGCATACTCAAGTAAGTAGGGCAAGAAGGGTAGGTATGTAGGGAATACTCAAGTATAAGAAGGTAGGTGGGGCATAGTCAATATCAAGATATGGCATAGGTATTTAGGTAGAGCATACTCAAGATCAAGATATGGCTCAAATATTCAATTAAGTAGGGCATACTTAAGTAGGTAAATTAGGTAGGGCATACTCAATGGTATAAATATATTACATGCCTAACATGATTCAATACTTAGTTTATTATTATATCTATCGGGAAGCAAGCTTCCCTTACCAACAACAGAAGCCTAGTAGGTAGGGTATAGCTAAGTAGGTAGGGGAAGAATATATATAAGCTATAGATCGGGAAGCAAGGTTCACTTGATAACTAAGAATCTATTATAGAAAGGGAACACATGTATGACAAGAACAAAGTTATATATCGGGAAGGAAGTTATCCCTGCCTTAGCAGGTAGCACATAACTAAGTAGGTAGGGTAAGAACAAAGTTATCTATTAGAAAGTAAGCTTCCCTTGAAATCCATGCCTTAATCTAGAATCAAAATAAAGCTAAATACTAGGAAGGCAAACTTCCCTTGATAGTTGTACCTTACTATCCATTGCTATCCATTGAGAAGGAAATCTTCCATTGATATGTTATTAGGTGAATCAAAGTTAGAAATCTCTTCTCCTTTGATTTCTCTCCTTCATCCTCACCTCCTCTCTTTCTTGAATATATTATCAGGTGAGGATCAACTACCCCCTATTATGTAGGTGGGACATGTGGGACTATAGCTAAGCTAGCCATAGGAATAGCTACTAGAATGGTTAGTACTACTAGGGCTCCCTTTCCTAAAATGTATATGGGGATGGCACTAGTTTTTTTCCAAGCTTATTATTTTTGAAAAGGATAACCTAGCCTTGGATTGTGTCGCTATTATCTTCTCCACATCCACTAGCTTGGAGAACTCAATATCCCCAAGCTTTTGTTTGACCTTACTTGTTATAGCTGATAGGGGTGACATAGGGTCACTCCTATATATCATAAGGAAAGACTTGATCTCTTTAACCTTCCTTAACTCTTTAAGGGTAGGAGTTTCATATGTGCCAATGTCAACCCCATGCTCTTTAAGCCATATGAAGGTTCTTGTAGACACTAGAAAATTGCACACTTATAGTTTTTTTATGAATAAATGTCTCTAAACCCCCTAAAGACACCATAAACCTTATTAAACCTTAACGTAACTAGATCACTATTTTCCTAGTCACATATTACTATTTAGAATCTCTATTTGAAAGTACTATTGTCTATCACTATTGAATATGGGACCGACTATCACTATTCATGATGACATGGCAAGTGATATAGCATGTGACATAGAAAGTGACATGGAAGGTGATTTGGGAGGTGATATAGAAGTGGCATGGCTTAAAATTGAAGTGGCTTTATGTGGGACATCATACCCCACTGAGGAACTTTTCCCAAGGTGCTTAATGACCTCATTTAAGAATCACAAGGGCACCCCTTTAAAATATGTTGAATTTCCCCTTAAGGGGCCATCATTCAACATGTATTTTTTCTTCAGACATGAAAGTGGCCTTCAAATTCAAGGTTCTCTTTGGTGTCTTTCACATGGTTGCCTTTTTTTCTATTTTGGCCACCAATCATCTCAAGAGGATGCTTAATCACTCTTTTTTCTTATTTTTTACCTACACATACAACACAAAAATTAATGTTAGATAGCAAAATCTACGTTTTTAGTGTTTCCTCCACTTGCTTCAGCACTATTTCCTTTCCCTCTCCACTTGTGGCTACTTCATAAGAATTATTCACCTTGCCAATGAAATTGAACTCAAAAAAATGGATATTTAAATCCTTTGCATGCCTCAAAAATTTCATTTGACTCTTTGACTTCCAAATCCTTCTTCTCATCTTGCTGGGCATGTTTGTTTCCATCATCTCTTCTTGAGAGATTTTCATACTCTTGGCTGCTCTCATAAATATTCTATTGTTCACTTACCTTTATTATGTTTAACATAACAAGAACATCATTCTTCCCTTATTCCTTAAACAAATCAAATTAATTTGATAATTTATCAATAACATATTGTTTTCCATACCTCTCATTTGAGGTTTCTTGGAATCTAAACCTCATAATTTCATCTTATGCTCTATTTATCAAACTTCCAACTGCCCACACTTAATTTTCAATGGCTCTATGATGAAATGGGGATAATTTTTCCCTCATGTTCTCTATTCTACAACCTAAATTATGCCTTTTAGAAACTCTTCCTTGCTTCTTTGCTTGATGATACAGCTTGTATGCTTGCCTTGTTTCCACCAATGGTTTCTCCATCCATTAAATCATTGCATAATCCTGATCAATTACTCTATTTTAGAGCTTAAAATCCTTTATTGTTCCTTCAACCTATTCATCAGTCACTTCATACTTAAAATAATGAGAAAACTCAACACTTGAATGCATCTTTACCTTTCTTTTAGATTGATCTTTACTAATACAGTCAAATAGTGTATTTGATGGTAGCTTTTGTGCTCCAAAGCACTCTCCCAAGCCTAAAATCTTCTTCACTGCATCTCCTTCACCAATTTTGTGTCTTTCCTCTTCTTGGTTACTACTTACAATCTAAGTTCTGCACTTTCTTCATTATAACAAAAAATCAAGATATTTTATCCATTGAGAAGGAAATCCATTGATATACTCCCTTGCTATCCATTGAGAAGGAAATCTTCCCTTGATATGTTATTAGGTGAATCAAAGTTAGATATCAAAAAGGCAAGCTTCCCTTGATTTACTCCTTGGCATAGATGAAGTAGGTAGGAAAAGATTTTATTTCCTTAATGGGTAGGGAAAGTTTAAGATCAGGGTAGGGCCTTTGGAATGGTGCCCCCTATATATCTATGGTGAGACCCTAATTCCTACACTATCCTTTGATATACTATATTGGAGACCAGGGAATACTTAAAGTATGACAAGGCTCTAGTTTAGCCTTTAGGGCCCACCAGGCCATGCCCAATCTCTAAGTGGCCCCTCCTCGATACACTGGATTAAGGCATATGCCCTTCAATCCCTTTATATATTAAGTTGGGTATTGATCGAGTTAGGTTTGAAAACACATTCTATCAACTACCAGATTGGAACACACTACTAGATTGGTGATTGCCTATCTATTTATCTGGCAATTCGATCTACTATGGATATATGGTCAACTATGGGGTTGGAATTGGAATTCTCAACTAGTCTCTAATCACCCCTATCTATATAGATATAAATTTGGATTTTCAACTCTGGGATTGGGATTCTTAGATGTCTAAATCCCAATTTATATTTGTAAGTAGTATAATTTCATCCCATCCTTTACTCTATTTCTTGCTTATTTATTCTAGTCCAAGGCTCTAGATATACACTCTCTCCACAATCTGGGCATGGATCACCATATGTATCTTCGAATCTCACCAGATAATCAGACAATATCTCTAAGTTCTTTATTTGAGTGAAAGAGGATGAGTGAAATAAGATTTGCTTTGGGCTTTATTTGAGTGAGTAAATTTTAGAATTGGAAAATAATCCAATCGAGCATAAGCAAGAAGCTACTACACCCACCATCAAGTTATTGGATGGAGTCTTAAAGGTGAGGAGGGACGAGGATGGAGTGAGTAGATATGTTGAGGGACAATGAGGGAGTCATTAGGGATTATAAGGGATGATGAGGGTCAATGAAGGAGTGATTAAGGAGGATGAGGGAGTGATTAGGGATAATGAGGGATGGTGAGGGTCAATGAGAGAGTGATTAGGGGTGATGAGGGATGAGGAGTGATTAGAGATGATGAGGGATGATGAAGCAATGATTAGGGATGATGACAAATGGTGAGGATCAATGAGGGAGTGATTAAGGAGGATTAGGGAGTGATTATAAAAGATGAGGGATGGTGAGGATTAATGAGTAATTAAGGATGAGGAGGGATGAGGAGGGATGAGGAGGGAGTGATTAGGGATGATGAGGTTCAATGAAGCGGTGATTAGGGATGATGAGGGATGGTGAGGGTCAATGAGGTAGTGATTAGGGACAATGAGGGAGTGAATAGAGATGATGAGGGATGGTGAGGGTCAATGAGTGAGTGATTAGGGATGATGAGGATTGAGTAGAAATGGTGAGGGATGGTGAGATTCAATGAGGGAGTGATTAGGGATGATGAGGGATGATGAAGTAGTGATTAGGGATGGTGAGGGTGAATGAAGGAGTGATTAGGGATGATGAGCAAGTGATTAGAGATGATGAGGGAAAGTGAGGTTCAATGAGGGAGTTATTTAGGACAATGAGGAATGAGGAGAGAGTGATGAGGCATGAGGAGGAAGTAATTAGGGATTAGGGATGATGAGTAAGTAAAATTAACATAAAGTGGACATTTGATGTGTGCAGTTCATCAATGTGACCTATGCTTCCCCAATCACATCACTTTGGCTTGAGTTCAAAGTGAGTGGTTTGTAAACTTTTTAATTTTGACAAACCTAAGACTCTTTAAAATGCCAGGAAGCAATCTAAGATGCACAAAAACCTTAAAAATGACTATATGTTTACCAAAAATGGACATCAACTGGAAAAGTTATGCCCTAAAATCCCTAGATTCAATACTGAGACCCTAAAAATGTCTAAGTATGAACCAAATCAAATTTTAAAAAATTATTCTCCACATCATAAATCCTGCAATTATGAAACCAAATCTATCATATGTAGAGTGACCCTAATTCCTTATATTTACTAAAATAAATTTATAATTAAAATTTATTTTAGTAAACAATCTGCCCCTTCCAATATATCTTTTATGTTTTTTTGCAATGTGAAGATAACATGTACACGTTATTTTTACTATACAAAATGCGTACATGTTATAATGCACACATATTTAGGTTTTTTATTTTTGAGCCTAGTTTTAAATAACATGTACGCCTTATGGCCATTCCATGTACACATAATGTCTATAATGCATACCCATTACGATAAATGTTGACGGAATTGTCCCCCAACTCCATGCACTTACCCCACACTAAAGGCCATTTAGAGCATGTTGGCTATTATAGGGGAGTGGGGATATTGTTGGAGGAATGTTTTGATGAATAATTGCATATTGGTAGATATCATGACAGGTTTTATGTGATATCTTATCCATGGATGCATGCCATGTTTTATTGGGAAGGTAATGGCAATTTGATAGCAAGCTGTTGTATGATAGATGAGCTAACACTATGATTTTTAAAAAGGATGGGCAAAGTTACACCCTAAACCCTCTAAAAGGAAAAGAGAATGAGGATGACGACAAGAATCATCCTATGAAGCATGTTGATGAGCATGTTTTGTTATAGAAAGTGGTAGGAGGTTATCTCTTAGTCAGGGTAGAGACTTGAAGATTGAAGAGTTGTCTCCCATAGTTGAGAGGAAAATGGAACAACCAAGATTGTTATTAGTTCACATGTACAACAGAGCAAATGAAGTGTTGAGATGTGGTCTAAGAGGTCAACCCAATGTTCAAGGGAGATAACGTGAATTAGTATGGAATGTGATTGGCAAAGGAGGACCACTTGCAGTCCAACAAAGCAACTAGAAAGTATGGTGCTACATCACATTATGGAGGGTCATGTTGTGGCTTTAGGTCTGAAGTCAAAAGGGTGATTCTACTACCTAGCCCAAAAAATTTAGCACTATGCTCACAAACTCTTACCCTGTTTATATAATACAAGAGCATTTGGGTAGTCAAGCAATCTTGCAAAGATATATTTTGTGTTTGAGGGATTCTAAAAATCAAATGCAACTTACATGGACTCATTCACACTTTATTTGGCATGTCGAAAGGAGGAGGGATGGTTTTTGATCATGAGACAGTGTTCTCTCTCTTATGATGAAACTGTTGTTAACGCATGTATGTGTTAACGATGGTTATGTAACTGTTGCTCTATAGGGATCCATGATTTCATTGGCAATTGTTGTATACACATAGTAACGGCCCAAAAATGTTCAAGCTTCCATTGGGATCATTTTCTTGATTCAGGTGGATCCCAAGAGTCACTCCACAAGCCACAAAAGATGAGGAAAGGCTTTGGGGAGTAGACAAACTGAATTTGAAAGACATCATTTGATCTAATGTAGGTGTTTTGGTAAGAGGCTTAGAAGATTAGATATCGATGTTTATTCCAAGGAAGGCATTGTGTATCACTCTTCCCTTGTGTAGTAGTCGTAAGGAGAGTGAGTGACTATTATCTTGCAATAGTTCAAGCAATACATCACACAATTGCCCACCTCTATCATAATGGACACAAGAATCAATACCAAGTTTAAAAGCAACTTCATCAACTCTTGATCCATGTGTTTTCATATGAATCATCCATAAAAAGTATATGAATTTACATCCTTAAATTTAACACCATTTTTTGGGTCCCAATTCATATTCATTTTCTTAGCTTCTTTGGCCCACAACTTCATCTCCTCACAAACGGAGGTTGTGATGAACCCATTAAGCACTGCATGAGTGTTAATGCATTTTTAATAAGTTGAGGTATTATGGGACATGATTTCATAACTTAACAAACATTGATGCTCAATTAAAATGCTCAAAGTTACTACAAATCTCATCCATAACCACTGATCGAAATTTTTCTAACACTTTATCAAAGTGCACAAGCATGTCTTTAATCTAAGATATTTTATGATAATTTTTAACTTCTATTGATGGGGCCAAGTATACGAAAATTCCAAAACACTATGAATTACCAAAAAAATATTGAAAAGCAAAAAAATAATTATAATTCTTCATTAGTCATTCGAAAAAATACACAAGTCTTTAAATAAATCAAAATTCAAAGATAGAGTTGACATGCTCAACTAAAATTTTATTAAGAGAAAAGCTAATCCTATAGTTAACTAAACTAATTATTTTTATTTGTTTTTGAAATCTATTATTTTTAGTAACTATTGCATGTAAGCTGATATGGGCTAACTAGCTGCCCCTTGTTCTTTACATGTCTAAATAAAGCTGAAGAGTGACTTGCAACTACAAGTTCATTCCTAGTTGTAAAAACTAAATCTTGAAATTCTAAAAATAGTAAAATTAAAATTAAAATATAATTTGGGCCTTTAGATGTTCAATTTTAGACTTGAAAAATTAGCGAAAAAGTCACTAAGTGGTTGTGTAGAGCTCTTCGATATCTTATGATTCCACATTCTAGGTTATTGCTTCAAGCCATACAATAACTTCTTTATCCTACAAATGAAGTCCTATTTTTATTTTACCTTGAAGCTTTCTAAGTACAATATATAAATTTATTCTTCAAGCTCTCCATATAGAAATGTTGTATTAACATATGTAGATCAAACATAGTAGTAATAGCTAAGAAAAACCTAATTGAAGTCAATTTTTAAAAAAGAGAGAAGGTCTCACCAAATTCAATTCCCTGTACCTTCAAGAATACCTTTGCTACTATGAGAGCCTTATACTTCTCCAATTTTCCTTGCACATTTTACTTCTTGAAGTCCCAAGTCTCACTTTGGTCTAGAGATTGTATTTCCTCCTTCATTGCCTTCTTCCAAGACTTACTTTCCATGCAACCAAGAGCTTCCTTCATTGTCTTGGAGTGTTCACCATCAACCACTAATAATAGGAACACAAAATGAAAATGATGCAACCATGCTTAGGGGCCTCAAATAAGAGATGGCTTCTACCATTAAACCCACATTTACATAGCATAAATTCATACAACATCGAACTTTATTACTTCAAAAAAATATCTAAAAACACTTAGACTAATCACCAATGATATAGTCATACAACCCAAACATAAATAACCTCACAAATAACTACAAGCTTACAAAAAATAATCCAACTCCATGGTATGGTCATAAACAACTCAATCCAAATAGTCCTTAAATATGTGCACACAATCTAAATGCATTACTCCTTGCAACCACACTTTAAACTACTTCTCCTATTCTGGAATCAAATACCTTTTCAAGAGCAGGGAATGTGTTTATATAGACACACGATCCACCCAATTTACATTAATGATTAACAACCAACTAATAAATATTAAATGTACACAAGTTCTAATTGTAATACATTGAAAGATAACACATCACATTATACCACCGTTAACTACACCATAACACATCATGAGTGCCTTTGTCAATTATCAAAATCATCACAAACAACATCTCATTGCACTTTACTATGGGTTCTCTAAATTTAGAACATGGATGTTAGACCAGCTTTTGAAGACAAATCCAATTACCAAACTTACTACAAACTATCAAATTTCTTGTGTGGTGAAGAAAAACTCTTCCAAGGAACTCTTCAAATTCAATAAATTCCTTTTTGCATGCATAAATGAACCACAATATGCAATGACCTTAAATGAAGCTTTGAAGCTTGGAAAATATCACAGGCCTCTAAAAATGCTATGCAAATATTTGTATGGTTGTGCTTGTGTAAAATGATAGAAACCCTCTTGCATAAGACTTCACAAGCTTCCTCAAACTCAAACAACAACATGCAACAACAGACTTGTGAAGAGCATAACAAAAAACTAACAATATAATAAACATATGCATGCTCTTAAGTTACACAAGAATAATTTCGCAACATAATGCTTGCACAAAATAGAGAATAAAGGGTTTGTGCAATATAAACTTGTCTTATGTTACACAACTTATTTTCCTAATATAACATACTTTTGGTTGATGTTGGATTACACGTGTATGGATTTTCCTGCATCATACACCCTAGGTAGCATAGTGCTCACACACTAGAGCTAGATGATAAAACCACCATTGTGGAACTTACCAAAGGCCTTGGCATGCTCTAGCACCATATGCTCATGCACCTGATGACTTTTGAATTATAGTTTGTTTGGCTAACGAACCTAGAAAACAACCTGATCTCTTCCACCAAAACCCCTTCATTTCACTATTGTGTCAGCTCCCTCTCCCCCTGGGTCAACATCCTCTATCTACTTTCTATAGTTCACTCTTCCACTTCATTGTGGTGATATTATCCATTGAAATGATCCTGTAATTATGGTTCATAGTCTCATTTACCTTTCTTTGTGTTGTATTACTCTTTACCTTTACATCACCACATTATTTCCTCTATACAAAACCACTCTACATCTTAGTGCACACTACCTTCTCTTCCTCATGCAAGTGTTCCTTGATATTATGTATGACCAAATAAATTTGATGCACATCCCCTCTAATCTCCTGTTGTGCAACATATTTTCACATTCCTCTTACTAAAATGTTTGTTCATTATACTCTTATGCACTTGTTTGTATGCCAAGTTTTCTCGCACTATCATGTAAGCTTAACTTGCTTCTCTCCCTTTTCTCTATGATATTCTCATTCACACTTTTACACATGCCCTGCCTTCTTCATCCACAATATTATGTGTAGTAATATCCTACACTATTGCCCAAGGTTATCCTTTGACTTCTACAACACACTCTTATTCACTCATCCACCCTCTGCCCATTGCACCAAAAATTCCATTCATCTCCACCAACCACATCTCTTTCTCTTCCTCCAGTCCATCGTTGGAATCAGTAACTTCACACCACTTCTCTTTTTTCTCTCTCGATGCTTTTCTACACCAACTCCACCACTATTGTTTCACACCTCATTTTAGTGGAAACAAACTTCAATTCTTCCTTTATCATTCTCATCTCTTTTCTAAGTAAGATTTTATCTCCTACTTCTTCCACTTCCTTTTCAACCCTTCCCTGCTTAGCTTGCAAGACAAATTTTTCATCACATCTATGGGCATCCCAAAATTTACCCATATTCTTACCTCCAATTACATAATTTTCTTCATGTCATTCTCTTTTGTTTTTATCATCGCAAGCTCAAACAACTCTACCAATTCTATTGTAATGACTACTAATTTTGTTGCTTTGATCCACATGATGACTTTAAAAATCTCATCCACCGCTTTACTATCTTTATCCACTTTTTGCGTTCCAACCATTATCCACATCCAAGCACTCAAAATCCATTAAATCACCTTCATTTATTCTGAAAGTAAGAGATGGTCTTCCTCTTCTCCTTGGTTGAACAAAGGATCTTTATAAATTACCATTGCATACACCACATCTGTGCACTCCACATCAACCTCATATTTTGTACATGTAAGATCTTATTCCTCTGCATATGCATCATGTGTGCTCACTCACATGTCTT
This sequence comes from Torreya grandis, assembly GCA_037957365.1. Taxonomy (NCBI): domain Eukaryota; kingdom Viridiplantae; phylum Streptophyta; class Pinopsida; order Cupressales; family Taxaceae; genus Torreya; species Torreya grandis. Next base: position 2,366,440 of record JARHVA010000520.1, read on the forward strand.
CTATATTCACTTCCATGTCTTTCAAAAGACACAGTGTCTCCCTCTCCTCCACTAGAGCTCCTCAATCCATTCTAAAGTTATCTTGTTCTAGGGAACATTCCTTCTCTTCATATCCAACTCATGTTGTGATCCACATGCATTTTATTCCCTCTTTCACATTAGCTTCCAACTCAACTTATAATGCAATATTAAGCTCGTACAAGATGGTTGTGCATTCTTCTTCAATATCTTGTGCATTATCTTTACACAAACTTCAAACCCATTATTGCATCTCTTTCAAACCTACACATGTTACCCTATTTTCTCAACTCTCATTTCTCTACCCACATTTTTAAATAATGGAGAACATAAATATTGATCTCTCAACCCCAAATTTGTTTTTCTTGCTCTCATACCAAATGATCCAACATAAATTAGGGGTCTCAATTAAGAGATGCCTTTTAACATGCATTCCATAATTACACAACGTAAATTCACACAAAAATATCAAACTTGTTGCTTAAAAAAAAGATCTAAAAATAATTTTATTGATTGCTAAAGATACAACCTTACAACACAAATATAAACTTCCTCACAAATTCCCATAGGCTTATAAAAGAAAATACAACTATGCAGTGTGGTCCCAAATGACCCAATCCTAATATCCCTTCTCAGATCTGTGCACAAGATCTTATTATTATGCTCCTTATGCCCACACTTTAGAATAATCCCAATATTGAATCAAATGCCTTATAAATATCAAGAGATGTGTTTATATAGACACACGATCCACCCAGTTTACATTAATGATCAATAACCCAACAACAAAGAAATGAACACCAATCTCAATGGTAATACATTTTAATAAAACAACTTACATTATACCACCATTCAATGCACCATAATGCATCATGGTTACGTTCATCAACCATTAAAGTCATCACAAACAACATCTCACCACATATTACCACATGATCACCAAATGACTCCGAATTAAGAACATGGATGCAAGATCAACTTTTGAAGACAATTTCAATTACCAAACTTACCATGAACTATTACAGTTCTTGTATAGTGAATAAAAACTCTTCCATGGAAATCTTGAGGTACAAGAAGTTCCTTTGTGCATGGGAAAAATAATTATACTTTGTGGTGAGCCCAAATTAAACTTTGATGCTTATGAACATATCACATTCCTCTAATAATGCTACAAAAATCTCTACTTAGATGCACTTACATAAAATAATAGAAACCGTCTTACTTAAAACTTTACAAGCTTCCTTATACTCAAACAACAATAGCGCACAAAAATAGAATTTCACATAACATAAAAACTAATTAACAATGCAATAAACATATGCATGCTTTCAAGGTACACAAGACCAATTATGCAACATAAGACTTGGGAAAAATGGAGAATAAAGCCTATGCACAAAATAAACTTGTACAATGCTAAACTTAGCTTATTTTCCTAATCTTACATATTTTTTGTTGAAGAATGATTACATGTGCACCTAGATGTTTTTACATCTAAATATCTAGCGGGCTATGCTTTTCAAGCATTTTGCACACCTATTTTTATCTCCTCATAGTAGCAGTCACATGCCCCTCCTCTTTTTTTGATTCTTACGACTCTTTATCCATCGTACCATACTCTAATACATATTCTTCAACATCTACATAAACCTTTAGATTTTTCATTTCTTCTTTTGATTGTTTCTTTGGTTCTTTTCACACAAAAACCTTGCAAACCTCCCTAAAGACCACCTTCCATTTATCAGGATTCCAAAGCTTGTATCCTTTGACACCATTCCCATACCCAATAAAGATGCACTTTGTAGACTTAAATTCAAGTTTCAGTCTTTTCTCCTTTTGAATGTGAGATTATGCTTCTTAACCTAAATTTCATAGGTGTTGCAAGTATGTCTTCTTATTAGTTCATGCTTCTTATGAAGTCTTGTCAACCAACACTGATGTGGATGATTTTTTGACAAGGTAATAAATAATAGTTATTGCTTCAACCCAAGACTTATACTCAAATTGTGCACCACTTAGCACACTCTAGGCCTTTTCCATCAATGTGATATTCATTTGATTTGCAACTCCATTCTATTTCAATGTATATGGAGTTGTATTTTTCCTTTGTATACCATTATGTTTGAAAAAATAATCGAACTCTTTGTAGTACTTGTCCCCATTCCCCATTTTTCCATGTGCAATACCTTGATCTTTTTATCCATCTAGTTCTCTACAAGGTATTTTAACTCATTGATTTTCTTGAGAAATTCAAATTTCTTCTAGATGAAGTATATTCAAGTTTTGTTGAGAGTAATCATCTATGAATGACACATAGAAAACACACTTGTTTAGTGATGTTACATCTACTAGTCCGTAGGTAATTTCACCCAACATTGCTTTCCATAGATGCAATGTTCACAAAATTCAAATTTCAAGGGACAATTATCCATCCTTTTCGCCATATGTTTAATATTCACCATGTGCAGACCTTTTTCACCAATATGGCCTAGCCTTTGATGTTAGAGCATTATCTTATCCATTGAAAGCAATATGCAAGGTCCTGTTTCAGCCTTGGCCTCAAGAACAACAACTTTTTTACATGTGTTGATTACTACAATCACATTAATATTTATCAAATTACATGTGTGCACACCTCTTTCTAACACCATGGCTTTGTGCCATTTTACACTTGTATCTACTAAATGAGACCTAGACACAAGCATCATTCATTTTACTTACATAGATTATATCCCTTGCAAGATCAAGAATGTGAAAAATCTTGGGAGAGTCTTGATCCTCCCATCTGTGAAATTTGGCTTCACTCTTCCTCTACCCACAAACCTATAGGTTGACTTTCCCCCCAAAAATACATCATATTCTTCATATTCGTAGAACCACTCACTCACAAAATTCATATTATAATATTCTCCAAATTCAATCACCCACACATCAATATATGCGTGCGAGCTTGAGGTCATGAGATAGACATCCATCTCCATCACTAAAGACCTTCTCACTTAAGGATTACACAACATCTGATGGCTTGGATTTTTCCACCTTTCTCACTTTATAGTTGGAGTTTTTCACCTTTCTCGATTTTTAATCCTTATATAAATATAGAACCATGAAAGAGGGTAAAGAAATAAGTGTGGTAATTAAGAACCTAAGAGAAGAGAGGAATCAAATTAAAATTGCAACAGTTAAAGAGCATTGCAGTGAGAAACAACTCCAAGTGAACCAAAAAGGAAAAATGGCAGATTTCAAATCAGCATTAAATCCAAAAGAACAAGAAGACATGGTTGAACAAGCCATGGATGAAAAGAGGTCACTAAAACAAGACAAATCAAGGATGCATGATGAAATCAATGATGAAGATCTCGGAGAGATGGAAAAATTATCAAGATAGTCTTGGAAGGAATTTGAGAAGAGCATGGAAAAGAAATAAGATGTGTAGGGTCATGAGATCCTTAAAGAGACTATTAAAACTCCTGAATGTGAGTTAATTTGTGTTAAGTATGTTGTTTGTGTAGGTATGAAGATACCAAGATAAGGAATACTCCATTACCATATGAAGAAGCCAAGAGATGAGGTATAAGAGTTCATGAGAAAACAAGGAAAGAGGGGAACATTCACACTCCTCATGAAGAAGATAATTTGGAGAAGAAAATAAGCTTGATAATGGATAATATCAGCCCAAGAACAGGTCAAGGAAACAATTTTAGATCAAAAATGGATGAGCAATCAAGTTACATAGAGAATGATCTATAAAACAAGAAGCTATAAGTAGATAGACCATGAAGGCAAAAGCAAGGTGAGTATATTAATTGGTTGGAAATTATAGTTTGTATATTTAAATGGTGTTATTCATTTATTCAAAGACATGAATATCACAAGGAAACATTTCCCAATGAATAGATCAGTATAGAGCATATGAGCATGCTTTAACAAAGTCAAGAGGAAGAAATTGTGAAGGGCAAGAGTAATACTTGAAAACAAGACATTTGGGGAAAAATATAACAAAAAAGAAATAAAGAGTAAGAAATAAATGATAGAAAAGATAAAATTTTGGTAAAGAGTATGCATCTCATGGAGATGGAAGGTGACATGTAAAGAAAGTAAACCAAGATAAGAGAGGATCATCAAGCAAGTAAGAAAGAAAGTGAATAGCAGGAGAAGATGATTAAGCAAAGAAGCAAAAGAGGAAGACAAGAAGGAAACATAAACAAGAATTGGAAGAAAAGGAAGAATCTCTGTTTGAGTTGGAGCTCAAATTTTCCCACTTAAGGAGTATGATGCATGAGCATCATCAAGTTCAATGCAAAGTTGGTTTATAATTGGTCTTAAAAGGTCTAAGAAGTCAGGTAGGGTCAATAAGAAGCTTGTTATGTTTCATTTTTTATGAAAAGGGTTATGTTTAAGTGTGTAAGTTCATGTAGATCCCCTAGGTAGTGTACAAATCATTAGTCTTTTAATATTTGGTCTTTAAAACTTCATTTCTAGTTCCCTACCAAAATGGGAATTCAAATATTTGAATCTATTAAGTGTTAAATGAGAGGATTTTCTCATCTTGTAAGCTTGTCTATGATCATGATTATGTATGTAAAGGGGTAAATAGGTCATATGAGGTGTCATTAATATATATAAAGTATTAAATCATCATAATTCATGTATATATCCACTCAAGGGTAAGTCTTAAGCTAGTAAGTCAGCTAGTTGTATGTTGGGAAGGAAGATAAGACCAATTGAGAGATATTTGCTAGAATAAATCAAGATTATACATTAGTTTATAAATGATAAAGATTGAACCATATGAAAAGGATCCCAAGGAGGTAATAATATAAGAAGATATAAGTTTTGTGTAGAGTAGGTAGACAGTCCATGGAGGTAGGAAGGGTCTGCAGGTATGTACAAAAATTCTTTTGAAGATACGTGAATAAAAGAATATTTTGTCATAAATTGGTTGATTATTAAACTTATTGAATGTGTAATTTCAAAATTATGTTAATTATTTGATCTTGTTTCATGTTTTTATAATGATTTGATAACTTATATAGGTCTGCAAACTCAGTTCATGTGATACAATCCTAAAACGTGCACCTACAACCAAGTAAAATTATCTTTTATTCACTTTTGAATATTATTCAAGGAATTTAAGTGATACAAAAGGAATGAGGATGGTGGGGAAGACCATATCCAAGTGTTTGATCTAAAAAATAATCTTTAAATCTCAATTGATGTATTTTTGAGTGCTTGTGGCCTTATTGTATGCCTGTCAGGGTTTTGGAAAGGAAAATCATTATATATTTGATAGTTAACCCTTCAAAATTCACAAAATTTTTAATAATGGTAGAAGATATGGTTTGTGAAATAATTCAAGTGGTTTCAAAAAATTAAGAGCTGTATAGAGGAAAATATTGATTTCTTAGTATTGTGGACCTGTAGGTCACTGTTAAAACTCTTGTGCAATAGTCCTAAAAAAGACATATCTTCAAAATCATTAATAAAAAGTGTATGAAATTTTTTGGGAATGTTTAATATGATGTTTATGACCTTTAAAATTTTTTTTCAAATTTTTTTTATACCTATAGAGATTTATGGGTAAAACTCAGACTTGTAGTCCTAGAACAAGGTCTAAAAACCTTTATTTACAACACTAAAATCATCATTACAAAAAAATGACTTAGCCAAATGACTTTAAATTTTTTAGGTAGTTGATTTATGAAAATTTTAAGCTGACAAAAAAGTTTTAAATTATTGAAAATCCCTACACAAAAATATATTACTGACTGAGTTGTTTGCAGGCCTTAAATAGACCTAAACATGACTCAGAAACATTGTTTTTTATTTTATTTGAAATTTTATGTTACAATATAGTTTTGTAATAGTTTTTCCATGTTGTTCATTATTTAAATAAGTATGAAGAATATTTTTATTGTCTTAATTGTCTGAGTGTAATCCATTATATAAATTTGAAAAGAATAAAGAAACCAAGAAGAGAAGGCTACAAAGCCTCAAGGAGACCTAATATAGGTCTACTTACATCACTCAGCCATTATGATTCACTTTGAAAAATTCCATAGGAAAATAAAATTGTACAAATTTTCCAACACATCTCTACCATCATTCTCATGTGCTAACAACCTTTCATAATTTTCATATGTAGTCTCGACACAAGTTTGTGTAGCCATCCTTGTTTGTGTCATCAACCTACATGACATCCAATTTAACTAGTGATTTAAAAACACCTTGTGCAACACTTATCTTATACATAATTACCATTACAAAAATTCATGTAAAATTGAGACATTTCCAAACACCTGGGTCATCAATTTCTCAAACCTAAAATGGAGGCTAAAAACCTCTCTAAACAATACCAACAAAATTTGACTCCCATGTAGTTGACATTGGCTAAAAGTGTCTTGTCAATTATGTGGGTTTGAAACCCTTGATACCCCTTTGCATGTTCTTACATATTCTTCGTATGTGTGATCTCTTTTAGTATTGTGCATTGAAATCTATTTTTCTTCTCCTTCCATCCAAAACCTATTTGTGCTTTTGAGGCAATATGTTGCCTTGTTATTTCTTGTGCTGCATCACTAAATGTAACTAATACAAGTAAGTCATCCAATTTATCTGGTGTGCATTCTCCATCTTTCTATGTATATGCAAGAACTAAAGTGGCTTATGATTATAATGGATGCTTGTCTTCTTACCCAAGATGTAGTAATTTCATTGATTAATTTCTTACATGATAACATACAACTCTTTTTATAGGTGGTGTATCATTGAACCATGTCATTGAATGTCTCTAAAATATATAGGTGATTATATTTGCATGATGTGTGAATATTTCCCTAAGTTCATATTCATTGCATCTATCTATATCTCAAATGGGTGGCAATGCCAAACATTACCAAAACAAGTTTTATGTAGAGGTTTGCTTGAGTTCCTTAAAGTAAAAAAATTTGTGTAGTTCTTCCTTGGAATTTTTATTTAGCACACATTATTTGAATGAGTTACTAGGATATGTGTGACAAACTAAGGACAAATATGTATTAAAAGTTATCAAGCCCAAGAAAAATCCTCAACTCAGTGAGATTGCACAAACTTGGACAATCTTAGATTACTCTAATCTTATTTGGATATACATGGATGCATATGTGATCAATGTTTTATCTTAGATACTAAATATACATAGTACCAAATGCATACTTATCTAATATCACTTGTAACTAGTTTTTGTGTAATGTGTCTAAGTCACATGATATGTGATCCAAATGTTCCTCCCAAAGTCTTGATAAACACGAGGATTTCATCTAAGTAAATAATAAGGAAGGAGTCAGTGAATGGGATGATTATGTCAACCATTAGGCACATGAATTTTATTGGTGCATTAGTCAAACTAATGGACATAACCAAACACTTATGCAATTATGCCCTTGTTTTGAATGTTGTCTTCCAAACATCATTGGAATGCACTAATACCTGATGGTAACTTAATTTCAAATCAATATTTATGAAGTCTTGGGTACCTCAAAGTTTATCTAAGAGGTCACCAAGGCATGGTAGTACATATTGATTCTTCATTATTATATTTTGAAGCATGTGATAGTCAATGCATAAGCACCATGTTTCTTATTTCTTTAACATGAAACTATTGGGATACCAAATAGAGAATAACTTGGCCTCGGCTTTCACTTATCAATTTTTTTATATTTTAAACCTGACTTCACCATTATTGCAAATAGACCCACAATATAGTGGATTATTTGGAAAATGGGATCCAATAACCAAATTGGTTTGATATATTAATGTGTTTGGAGGTATTTTGGTTTTGCAAAGATATCATGATATTATTACAGTAAATTATCAAGTTTTTTTATTACAATGATGATTATTTAGCATAACATAATACCAATGTGTTTTCTCAACTACGAAGGTGATTTTGGGCAAACCATGAGGAACAAAATATTTATGTATGTGAGATTAACTTTTGGCTTTGTTTGGAAAATACCAAAGCAAGCTAGTTATATGGATGTGACTCCAAAATTTTGAAGATGGTTTTTTTGACATGGATGATATACTATTGTGTCTTCATTTCATATTCATCATCTCAATCAAATACATACAACTTACCAAGTATAATGTCACAAACCTCTAATGGCCCAATGTCACAAGTAGTTTTGTTCTCCATAGGTTAACTACATGCTTGAAAGTGCATTGTCATCAAGCCTAAATGTATTTTCCTTATTGAATTTTCCCCTAAGAGTATGGTCTAGGGTGTGCTAAGTGATAATAATAGGTTATATACTCCATCTTTCACAATGATATTATTCTAGCTCCTAATGTCAATGATTACATTGAGAGTTTGACCCTTGACCCAACACTTTGTTTGAAAGAGTCATTCTCATTCCTCTAAATTTTTTATAGAAGAGGTGTTGGTGTGACATTTAGATTAGTGTTTTATGCGTATTAAGACTTGATGTATACTACACAATTAAATATTATTGTCCATAACATTCATAATCATTATGTGAGCTTGTGTGATGTCTATGGAACCACTTGTAACCTTTATTCTTTCTACCTTTCTCTATCATAAAATACATTGGTGGCTTATGATGTTGTATGACCTTCTTAAAATAGTATCCCTTGTGTAGAGGATTATTCTTTTGTCTATAGGGGTGATATTTTTCACTAGGACTGAGTTGGGTCATACGTGTGTCACTAAATAAATAAGACTTATGCTTCATCTTTGCATTGGATTATATTTTGGTATCATTGCATTAATCTTGTCCCAACATGTTATAAGTCAAGAACTCCATATTTTCACAAATATAGGGTGATATTTTTTTTGATGTGCTTCATAACCTTATGTCCCTATGTCAAGTTCTCATAAAACCACACAATGTAGTCATGGAACTCATTGGTGTGTCTTCAACCTATTTTTCATTATTCTAGTGCAATTATTGAAACTTGATGTATTATCCTCATAGTGCTTTAGAGGATAATACTAATCTTTCATGGCATTGAAAATGGTTTCCAAGTCTCAATGGATTCAATGTATTTATCTTGTTGTGCATTGAATGTTTCCCACTAATTTTAGACACCTAAATTTGTTGTAAGATCCATGTTCCAAGTGCCTTATTCCCAATTTACCTTATTTGGAAAACTTGTACATTTTAGCCCATTTTTTGGTGTACTTAAACCTCACAATAGGTATATAATTGGTCCATTGAGCCTAAAATCACATCAACGGTTATCAAAAAGGTATCTATTAACACATCTTGACTATTTCTCACTAATTTCCTAACCATGCCTAAAAAATAGAGTCAAAATCATCTCCTGGACAAACTCGTACATCTTATGAGTTTGCCCCCTTTTTGGGGGTACATTTTCCTAATTTTATGAATCTTCTGCCTTTACTATTATTTTTCATTCATTACCATAGTCAAAAAACATGTATAAATAATCTTATGCTAGCCTATATTTATAAGGACTAACCAAGCCATTTAAGATGCCATTTAAGATCTAGAAGGGAAGGGATACAAAAAGGTATCTATAAGAAATACATTATTAGTGCTCAAATGTGTGAGCTAATATGTTTGTTTATTGTGAGAAACATAACTATAATACATTATATCTAAATAGTAGGTTATTAAAATCATTCATGTAGATGATAGATATGAGAGATTGAGAGTGATTTTAGGATTTTCATAGTTAACTTTGACTCCTTATTTTTAGGGGTGCATCAAGCTATATATTTTGTATGATATTTTGAATGATAAAAGTCAAATGAATTCTTTGTGTAAAATTGTGCAAATTTCAAATTTTGGTATCAGGTATTCAATAATCTCTAAGAAACCCATTCGGGATGAATATTTACAATCATGTGTATATTTTTTTTATCAAATTTGGTGTGTTATACCTTGATAGGCTAGACTCATGCACCCCACAATGTTCTACATGTTTTATTGCATAGTAGAGTTGAATCTATCGTTATGTTCCCCTTGTGATCTACATACTAGTCTTTGTCATCATGCATCTGACCCTTTGTACCTATGGACACATCTAATTTAGTGGACTCACAGATGTGCAATAAATTGAAAAATAGTCTCCAACATGTGGATTTTATCATGACTGTCATCACCATGTTGGATCCTAAAAGTTGTTTATTCTCTACAGATTAATCACACCATGTTGTGGATCAATTATGTTGGGTCATATCATGTCGTGCTTAATTTTGACGTGAGTCTTTATTCCATAGTATTTAGTAGGTTAAAATAAATAAGTTTTTCATATAGTCTATAGTCTTTGGTTTATAGTATTGTCTATTATGAATAATTTTTTTGTTATTTAAAAATTAATTTTACATTATTATTTTCTAAAATGTTTAGTCATTAAATTTAGGAGTTTTAAGTTTTTCATATATGATTTTTGACTCGAATAAGTTAAGGACCTATTAGCTTCAATCATTATTACATCGTCAAATGTGTCAAAAGTTTAAAAATTGTGTCTTATTTAAGCGAATGCTAGGATTCTTATTAATTAGTGTCATATTTTATTTGTATGGATGCATTTTTATTAGAAATTGACATCCTATGTCTTCATTTTGTTTGGTTCCTAAGATGGACATTCTATTAGAAAAATTCACCGATCTCAATTTTAATACTAATAAATTCAAATTTCAAATGCAATTAATTAACAATAACTTGTGGGGAATAGTAATTGGTAAAGAGATATCACTAATAGATACATATAAGTTATTAGAATGGCAAGGCATAGATGATAAATCCAAATCCATCATTGGCCTTGTGATTTAAGATTTTGAATTTCACTATGTAGTCTTGGATAAAACATCTACAAAAATCTAGGAAATTTTGAATAAAACTTTTAGTGCTAAAGTAATTAAAACAAATTTTTTGATGAAATTGCAATTATTCATATTCAAAATGGATGATGTAGTTTCATTGTCAAGTCACATTAATGATTTGAGGTCCCTCATTGAATAGATAGTAGAATCTAAAGCCTGAGTTGAAGAAGAAGATGTGAAAGCCATATTATTAAATAGTTTGTCTTATAAATAAGATAATGTTGTTTTTACTCTTGGTTATATGCCATCTCAATATCTGGAAGATATGATCTCAGATCTTCTAGTTGAATGAAAAAGGACAACATCAAAATATACCAAAGAAGAAAGTGTGTTGTATTCAAAAAATAATCAGACAAAAATAAAGATAAAATTGAATGTTTTTACTAAAAAAATAAAGGACACATCCTATAAATGTAAATTTTGAGCTAATGATCTTCTCAAAGGAAAGATAAAAATAAAAATAAAATGAAGCTTATATGATAATTGATAAATAACCAGTCATTGAATAAGATTGGATGAGTGTTGACGGTGGTGATGAAGAATTCTTATATTCAATAAACAATAGATATTGGAAGACGAAGGCAAAGGAGGTTGAAGGACATTCAACATCCTCTCATCAACCACTTCGATGGGGCCACATTGTGAAGTAGTGGTATATTTGTTTGATTTTTTGCTTGTTTCTATGTGGTGTGTAAAAATAATCTTCTATAGTGCTGACATTTTTTGAATCATGTTTGAAAAAATCATTCTTTTGAGGCTTATAAGGATTTTGAGGTATTCTCAGTATGGATTGTTCTGGAGTTTATGAATATTAGTAATTCAAAATTTTGGCTTAGAAAAGTGGTCAGGGAACCAAGAAATTCAAATTGAGAACTATACCTGAGTGAGTTTTACCCAGTCTAAAAAAAGTCTTCAGATAAAATCTTTTGCAATATATGATTATTTTCCCATGTTCGCAGTAGGGGGTGTTAGGAAAATATTATTAGTGCTCACATGTGTGAGATAATATGCTTGTTTATTTTGAGAAACATAATTGTAATAGATTGTATGAAAATATTAGGTTGTTAAAACTGCTCACATATATGATATATGTGAGAGATTGAGATTGATTTTAGGAGTTTCATTATTAGCTTTGAATCTTTATTTTTAGGAGTGCATCAAGCTATAAATTTTGTATGGTATTTTTAATTATATAGTTCAACTGATTTACATGTGTAACTCTATCATAATTTCAAAATTATCTATAATAAATCATAAGACACCTTCAAATATCAAGAGCCAAGTCACATACAAGGTCAAGCCTAGAGCCAAGTATCACTCAAGTCAAGATTCATTGATTTGTCATACACTTGTGACATTATCTTCCTATCTTGGTCTTTTTATATTTCCCTTGTTCCAAATGAAGGTATTAGATTATATGTAGCTAGATCATCAATTATATGGAATATTATGGTTTACAAAATGCTCACCTGAGATATTCCATCTACAAACTTATAGAATAATGTGGAGATTTGGTTTTATGCATGCTCGATATGTAGCTTTCAATGTTATCTCTACAGTTTCTTGAACCCACAACTATTTTTTTTATTTTAGAGAGAAATATAGGTAAAATATGATATTTATATATTATACACATTCTATCTATCATATATTCTAAGTGAAGGTGCATACGTAAAAGGAAGGTGGTAGTGCCTAGGTGATAGAAAAAATTAGACTATGAAATCTTAACTGGACAAACCCAACCCCAACAAGAAAAATATATCCATATTCAAACATCTGTAGACGTATGGTTTTATCCTAGCATAGTCATAAAAATAATGAGTCTATCACATTCAATGGATCTATCTTGGAACATTTCAAATTTTATAGGTTTCAGGTGCAAGTTGTATGTAGTCTACATCGTTTATCTAAAGTCTCAAATTTCTAGAACAACAACCAAGTGTGATCATTCCTTGCTTCTTTTTCATTTAAAAAGCTTATTCTAATTTAATTTATATTATTTGGAATTTTTTATCATCAGAGCCTATTATACATATCTGAATTATGATTTCCACTTATGTATGCTTAGATATATTTAATTACAACTATTTTTTTACTTATTTTTCTTAAAACTAGAATTAGGCTAAACATGAGTGATGAACCCCTATTTTGACCATGAAAATTATTTTGAAACCCCTCTTACATTTAATCTTAAACTCTTTTTACTTCAAATCTGATTTTTAGATTTTCTTTTCATGTCAGGGTTTCGCGTACCCTTATAAACCCTAGGCTTGATTTTATTTTGCATGGAATTTTCTTGATTGTAATCATGGTTAAATGGATTAAATGAATATAAATGTTTTATCTTTTTTGGATCCTAATGTTTCAAATGATGAAATGCCTAATGAATATGTTGTTCAATCTCTAAAAGCATATTTTATTGAATACCATAGTCTATTTGATGAAATTATAAATGTGGTTAGAGATGTAAATAATTTAAGTAAAATTTCCCCTAGGGTTTGTGATAATATAAATTTATCTTCACAACCCATGGTGAATAGTGTGCCTTACCAAGAGGCTTTAACCATAATGCATTCACTAGGTGACTTGCAACATTATACATAGGCAATATTTATAACTTATTGCATTTCATTCTTGGATGAATTCTAATGTGATATATGGAAATCCTATAAAACACAAGATCCTAAATTTTCCATTTACCCATGATGTCATAATCCATAAATTTACATTATTTAATGGGAATGGTGATCCTTCTTTGCACCTTAAAACTTTATGGCTTTTATTGGGAAATACAATATCAATGACATATTCTTAATAAAAGCAATCAATAAAATCCTCACAATTCAAGATTTATATTGATTTCATCATTTTCCTAGTGGATATTTGCACACATATAAGGAATTAGAAGAAATATTTTTAGTAGAATACAATCACAATAAATGACCAACAGATCCATCTGATCACCTTCCCACTCTTATTCAAAAATAATCTAAGCTTGTTAGTGAACATATAGATATATCAACCAAAAAACTTTGAAATTCAATTTATTTTGTGTAAGGGCATTCTTCCTCTCAAAGATAAATTATTGTATCATATTTATGACACCTTTAACTCCATTTTATATAAAACATTGTCAATAGAAAAGGAACTTTCATGTTCTCAATGCATCAATCATGTTGAAAGTAACCCTATTTCTACCTCCCCAATTAAAGTTATGGGTCTCCAATAGTTTCATCTAAAAAGTGGGTAAAGTAACCAAATATATTTATGCCTAATAAACCACAAACTTTCCCTACACTAAAATACTCTCTAAGTGAAATTATCAAAAACATGCTTCGAATCACATTGATCATATTACCTCCCACTTGTCCTATGTTCATTCCATGCAATTCATATAGGTATAAATACTATTGTGCTTTGATAGGACCTAGGAGCACCATTGATTACCATGTACAAGCAACTAAATATGCAGAATTAACCAGAAGTAACAAGTAACTAGAAATCAGAAATAACACAGAATATGAGAGGCAACACACAATTGTATTCAACTCATTCCAGAAGGAAATTACAACAAAGAGATCACACTCTTTCATCCACTTCGTGGGCATACCAGTAATCTTCCCTCAAGAGTTATCTTCTCTCAATACAGGTCACAACAAATGGCTAACACAGAGCTGTTGTTCACCTCAACCAGTCAGTACAATACTGCCAGTACAACCGAGTACGAACTGGTACTCCAAGTAGATATCCCCTGATCTTGCTCCTTGATGTGTTGTTGTCACCTTTGATCTTGCTACCCCACAGATCTCCCTTTGACCTCGTACACACACACCCCTACAGATCAACTGATCTTACTTACCCATGTAGATCTCCTTCCTGATCTTGCAACACCCTGCAGATCAAACCTGATCTTACATACTTGGAAGAACCCCTGCGATTCCACCAATGGAAGAACTCTTCTGGTTCTACACTTTGCAATACAGCCCATGATTCTATTATATAGATCCCATGCATACAATAATTAGACAAGTGGCTCAAGACTCGAATTAGTCTTTAACATGCAAACAACCGATTCAACAAACTAACTATCCGTCAACAAGTAGTTCTGGAACCGCACAGGCGACCGACGTTGTTCCCTGTCCGTCTGGAGCTGACCGACATCGGCCAACCCCTGACCAGTGTCAATTGCTTTCTGTCGACCTATGACCAACGTCGGTTGGCTTGTCAACGTCGGTGACTGTGACACTTAGTAACCTCCTCCATGTTTGCATCCGGGTGAAGCTTTTAGCTCCACAACCTAACATGCTTACCATATACTCCATGTACATTCCAAAAATAGGTGTTATGCGTAAAAAAAAATTAGCATAATTTATGAAGGTAAAATTGAGATTATGAAACCCTAATGACATTGTTTCATCTCCTATGAAATAAGAACCTATAACAATGAATGAGACATTGGTTATACTATAAGTTTATATTATTCCAAGCATTGTTGCATCAACTATTATATAAATTAATCCTTCCCTTAAAGTGGAGTTACCTAAACAAGAGGTAATTGAATAAGAGTTACATATACAAGATGAAACCATTACAACTAATGCACCATCTCCTATAAAAAGTCACCTTAAGTAAGTTTACCTAAAGAATAGATTCCTAAGTGTGCATCTCAAAAGGCTAATTTTACAAGCATATTTCCAATATACCAAACAATTCTTCTTTTCCATTCATAGAACCTTTGATCATTAACCCTTGCATAAACTATAATCAATGCACCAATGCCATGATTGATAACTCTTGTGAAGTTAACATGTGTAGCATGATCCTTTTTGAATATCTTAAATATGACATTGAACACTTGACTAAGTCTACTTTATATAGACCACTCATAATTGGATCCATTGAGTGGCCCATGACTCTTGGTCTCAAGTTGTATTTTGTTATATTACACATTGACCTTACTTTGACCCAATACAATGCTCTACTAAGAAACTCATTGATAAGATCAATTTGTACAACACTTGATAATAATCACGATCACATTACATTTGATCTCCAAGGAAAGACTATTTACATTCAAGAGATGGACAAACATAAAAATAAAGAAGAAGAACCCATAGAAACCACTTATTTGACTATTATTGAACCAATTTCATCTAATTATCCTCCACATATTCACTTAAAAAAATTCCACAAGATGATTCATCAATTTGATACCAAAATAACCAAAAATTAACAATGTGGAAAAAAGGAGCAAGGTAATAGAAGGAAACCATCTATAACAACATCTAAATATGGGTAAGTTGATTTTATTTATCTTACTACTATAAATGTAGAGGATGATATTGATTTGAATGACATGTCTCAATTAGTATGTGATGACAATGATTTTGATTATGAAAATTATGTCGAATATTGTGACATATACAAATTAGACACACCCCCTATCATTCATGTAGGATATCCATTGTGGATAACATACACCCTACCCTATTAGTTGCATGAAATATAAAACACCATTGGATAATATTATTGTGGCATATCATGGGCTTCATCGATACATATTTAGTGTTCTATAGTATTGTACATAGATTTTTTATTCTTTGTGTTGTGCCTTACACATGCCTTCCTTCTAATGCTTACTTTTTAAAAATTTAAAAAATCCAAAAGCATTCATAAAATACAAAAGTACATAAATTTATTTTCTATTATTTTGGTCATATTATATACAACATATTATCTATATACATTAGATATGTTTTATATATCTATGTTTTCCCACTTATTTTTATGGTATACCTTGATTTGGGTAAGAGATAGGATAATTTAGGTAATATTCTTATGATTGCATTTGCAACTCTTCCATGGGGGTAAATTTCTTACCTCTCTAATGGTTACATAGTAAAATCATGTTAAGAAATCACATTTGCTATATATACTAATTTTAAATGCATCATTGTTCTCACTAAGAACTTATTTAAGATATGCATAGATTACTTGTGTAAATGGATCTGTTCATTATATTTGAATGTTATCATCACCACCATAAAATACGTGACTATTATTTAGGACTCTTTATTGAGTTTGATTGAATTCTTTTATTTACTAGATTTCACTTAGCACTTGCCTTCTATTTGCATTGGCATTCTTCTATCCACTTGTTTCATGTTGCTTTCTATGTTTTACTGGCCTTGCTCTTTTGAATATTAAACTTATTAATAACACTTACACTACTCTTCATGATGATGAAAACATACTTATCAATACCTTTTATCATAGCATATGCATTGAAAGTGAGAAAATCCATAGCTGCTTAGAATCCTCCTCATCTCATTTCCTCTAGTCTACAATCCTTGCTCCTTTTATTTCCTATACAACTTCATGCTTTATTGTGTTAGTTTATATTTTCTTCAAAATATTTATCAAAATTTAAAAATAACATAGTTCCATACATGATCATATATATTCACATATGAAGGAATCACACCCAAGAATATGATCTAATTAATCGCATCTTTATACATACCTTCACCTTTGGGGTAAGTGTCCCCTTTCATGTTTCTCATTTATGTATTACGAGATTCATTGAGAATGGAATTAGCATTATATGCCCATGTGGCATGACACCTATAGTTTCATCCTATACATTGTATTGATTTTATATGTATCAATTTAGTAGGCCATATTACTTGCATGCCTTGCCTTATTACCTTAGTTTGGGTTTTCATGTCCTTAGCACCATTTATATCTTGGCATTTCTTGATTTTCATATGCATTACTCACTTGACTATATCTTTCACATTGTTGTACATGACACATATGTGCATATGGGCCCATTGTACCCATGTATGTTTCTTATATACATTAGCACTACATATTCTTAGCTTTAAACTCTAGGATTTACACCTAAATTGAAATATGATTGTTATCATTACTATATCTATCTTTATTTGAGAATTTTCACATTGGGGAATAAGAGGTCTTCCCCATATACATAAATATCCTTAACTTAAAATTCACTTTTCTATTTTGCCTTGTCATGTAGTTGGCTATATTATATGTCATGGAATTTTAATTTTTTATACACTTTGGTACCTATATTACATATTTGTCTTGCACCATTACATGGACCATGATACTCAATACAATATTTATACACTTTATCACACTATGCTTATCATGCTTGATGCCTACAAAGCTCATATTTTTCCCATTTGGCGGCTGTCACAAACTTACATTAGAAAAAAAAATCAAAAAATAAAAACATTGGAAAATTTCAAAAATGCACAAACTCTAACAAAATTCAAAAATGTAAAAACATTGGAAAAATTAAAAAATTAAAAAACATTGTAGAAAATCAAAATACAAAAATTATTTTAAAAATTCAAAAAATCAAAAACATTAATTTATATGTGTTACATGTTTACCCATTCTTGAGGTTTTCAATATCCATGGTTTATGCATATGTTTTTCATGGTATTTTCTTATATGTGTGCTATGTAGATTCATATGTTACATAATACTAGATGTCACAATATGTAGCCATATTTTTTAAGGGCCAATTTCAGAGATAACATATCCTATCATGGTGGCTTTACCATTTCATTGGATTATTTTAAGGTGAAATTTATCATTGATTTTTTTTAATCAGTTTGAGATATATTACTACATATTTTGCCAATATCTTATACAGCGCTTATTATGGATATTATACATTGTTATTGTTTCATTATTACATTTATTTTTTATGCATTAATTCTTGATTTCATATGCATGTGTTGTATTATTTGTGTCCTTTTTTTATAGGATCCTCTAGTTGTCATATTTTGTGTGAGTCAAATCTCAACGTGTTTTGTCACTAACTTGGTGTGGTCACTAACATTTTGTGTTCCTAACTTGAGTGTACTATAATACTATACTATGATTGTATCAATTATGTCTATCTTGCATATTATGTGTTACTTGTGTGATGATTATGTTGACATGATTTCCTTGATGCATGTATGGGGAAATCATTGTGTGTGCTCTCATTATTTATCTAGCCCAGCTAGGGGATTGCTTGTGATATTTGGGGGCATAATAATTTTTTCTTGTTTTGATTTATCAAAGGAGGCATTGTACCCTAGTGCATTATGTTTTATAAAATATGATATGTTTCACTTTATATGATTATCTATGGCATAGCTATATGTTCATTCAAACATAAAACTATTCAAAAAAATCAAAACATTATGATTCTGGAAAATATAAACTTGAATATGTTTCTAGGATTATAACACATTTTGGGTAATTTATTTTTCCTAACATATGACCTACAAAATATTTAAAATGATGGACATATTAAAATTCATATTTTTATAAGATTATAACATGCTTTAAATAATTTATTTTTTCCTAACATATGAGGCATTCGACCTTTTATTTTGAGATGAGTGATTTTATTGAAGGGTATTCATTCCTCACCTCAAAAAGGGCCATATAATGTGGCATTTCCAAAGTTTAAATATTCAAAAAATGAAATTGGAAAAGTGGTAGAGTGGAAAATTTATCTACTTCCTTAATCAAGAAGTGGATTTGGTTTCTAAAGATTTCCAAAGAAGTGTTTGTTATGTTTCAACACCTATCAAAAGTCTTGCTAGTGTGGCATTGGGATGATACCAAACATCTATATTAATTCCTATGATCTATTTTTAAATTCTAAATCAAGTTAGAAATTTTTCAAAATTCAAAATATATGATGAGGATTTGATTACCTTTAGTATTTGGTATTTGTTTTAGGTACATTAACTATATGGTGTGGATGGAATCTTGGATCGAGAGTATGCCAAAAGCAATCATCCTTCCTATAGAAATGATTTCTAAATGATATATCACCTTAGTCTTGTACACTTGAAAAATATATATCATGAATGTATCTTTGGCTCCTAGACCTTCCCGCTATCAAAATGCTTGCATACACTATCTATTTGTGCAAAAAAATTTATCTCTTAATTTGATCAATGTTATTCTAATGACTTAGACATTCTATCCTACTCAATATGTTATAAATTTACTTACATTTATAACTAGAAATTTTGTACCTATGCTTGTTATCCAACTATCCAAATACTTTCATCTTAGTCAGACACTTATGTTGACGCAAGTGTCCTACCCCAATGCAAGTGTCAAGTGCCCTAAAGTCATCTAGTTTGTAAATGAAATGTATTCCTATGTTCAGCCTAAGTGATTTAATGTGAGATATTTTCTAAAGGGGTTGGTATATATACAAGGTAAATCCTACTTCATTCCTCACCTATCACTCACCTAACACGGACTAAATAACTCACAAGGCAACTTAAAAGGCATTAAATCAAACACTCAAGTGAGAAAAGCTTCTTATTTTATCCAATTACCATATCATTCATAAGGATGACACATCTATGGGTCTGAATTAAGGAATGAGCATCCCATGAGAAAACTAGGTCACTCTATGTACTTGCTTATCACACATTGCATGATACACACATAAGACAACATGTAGGGGAGAACTACACAAATTTGAGGCCCTCTTTAGAGCCTCATTGGATTATTGGCTAAGTAGGTAGTGCTCATTGAAATAGGGTCTTTAGGGTAGCTTGACACTATGTGCCCACTAACACATTTTTTCCATAGATACCATGAATATGAAGAATTGGGGTTTTCTATTTAAAAAGGAATGATAGTCCATGGCCTAGATCCAAACACACCAGAATGAAGGTAACATAGAACCCAAAAAGCATCTAATAAATTACATCTATTTTCAATAGGTATTCCATAATGGACACTTGCATTTGAGTTAGATAAAAGCATTAACACATTTATCCCATGTTGACTCAAATTTCCACATCTATAGAGGTACAATTTCTAGATTCAATAAATTGATCCAAAATTCAAATCCAATGTACTTTATTCCTATTCCAAATCCATATCTGTATTAGCATCATAACCAACTATGTATCTTATTTTCATTATCATTACAATATCTATCATAGTTTTACTTCCTATTTTTAACATATCTTAGCATAACAAATTCATTATATGTTTATCTAAGTTGTGAAATTAATTGGCCAACTTTAGATATAGTCTATCATGATCGTGCCCTAGGCTATCTCTACCCCTTTAACCCTATATTCCCTAATCTAGATTTTATGATTAAACATCTTGTGAACCCAACATTTGATCATTATTGTTGCATAAATATTCTATTTTATATGAATTTTACATACTTCATCTTAATTATAGTGTTCTTTAACTCTCTCATCATGGATGATTATGATTATGAAAATCTCCAACTTTATATCAAGAAAGGGGTAAAAATAGGTTAATCGTGTATTCTTCCAAGTGCTAAAGCTTATAATCTCAAATTTTGGAATAGAGTTAGATACCATCCCTTTAATCAGGTACATGCTCCTATCATTTTAATAAATGATTCAATTCATCTTAAGGAAGATAAAAATATTTACCTTTATCTTTTACAACAAAATGGGTATCACACATGATAAAGATGTTTCTTCATTTGGTCATGATAATTTTTGCCAACTCCATAAGGATATCATGGAAGATCTACAAACTAGTCATAATGGGGATATATCTTCAAGTAAATTGATTCAAACCCCTATAATTCCAGCATTCCCAAATAATATCCCCCTTATCAAGGGTGATGATTCTTCGTTCCCTTCATTTGACATTGAATTTTTTTGAAAGGTTAACCAAGACATCATGTCATCCTTACCAAGTAATATTAAGGCACCAAAAATAAATAAGCATTACAAACCTAAGGTGACAAAGACTCCTAATGTTCCAAACTATCTAGATGACATGCTAAGGGTACCACAATTCAAAGATCTAATACCATTACCAAAGTATCCTAAATTAAATGATCCAAAACTTACACTTGTTATCCATGAGGATGATAATACTCATATGCCTAGATTTAAGAGAGGTGGTGGATTAAAATTAATGATAACGCTTATGACAAACACCACCACTTCCATGTAGTATCTTATTTCTATGATGAGCACTATTGGGTATCATTAAAAATATGTTTCTATAATTCAAATGTAAATGGTTTTCCATAACACCAAAGCAAATGTTACCTCATTCAACAATCAACCTCTTACACAATGTATACTTGAATATCTGTATCCACAAGATTTTGAACTACCAGATTTACCTCTCTTTTTGAAATGTAAAGACCCATTCAACCACATGATTAACTTAGTACATTATTTTGGTCAATGAGAAAAATATGACAAACTATTACTAAAGGTATTCCATATGAGCATTTCTCATGAGGCTCATCATTGGTTTTATAACCTGCCTAAGGGTTATTTAACCACTTTTTCATAATTAGAAGATGAATTATTCATGGATTTTGATATCCATAAGGTGTCAAAACTTAAATTATAACATTTTCATAATTTCAAAAAATGTGATGATGAATCCCTTCAATATTATACCATTCGATTGAAAAGTACATCCAATGAGCTCGCATTCAGACCTTCAAATTTGGAGTTGCATTTCATTTTTATTAGAGCTATTATTTCTCTATTAAAAGAAAGAGAATTGCATGAACAATATAAATCATTTACCCATATATATGTGGATGTGCATATATATGCTTCATTCATACTCACTCATACAAAGGATAACATATCCCTTTCTAAATACTAGAGTTTTATCCCTCACACAAAGGAGGGAGATGATTACCAAATGAACATTATGAATAAAAATGTGTCATTCTTAACATTTATATGGGATATTTACAAAATTTACTCAATATGGAACCAATCCAAGGCCCACATCCTCTACCAAGTCCTCACATTCAACACACCAAAAATCATCCACAATGATAATAGTTAACAATAACCCTATTCATCAGTGGTGATTATTTTTGGCATAACCATATTCACTCTACAAAAACAAAAACTACTTGCACTGTAAGACATTTACAATAGTTTGGTTTTGATCTAGAAGACTTACAAAGTATAAGAGGTTGGAAAGAATCCTTGGACAACATAATAATATGAATTTATTATGTTCCTAAATTAATCCAAATAAGGGTTTGGGCTATGCCTAACCCATCTCCATTGCATTTACATTTGGCACTCTTTGGTTATACCAAATGGAGGCCAAAATTGAGCAAAACGAGTAAGGTATATCTTTTCATCATGAAGGAAAATTAATCCATATTCCAAGTGATAGTAAGAGTTTTTATACTACACATGTAAATTCTAAGAAATAACATGCTATGTACCATTTCCATTTAACCAACCATGATTCAAACAATGTAAAGGATCCAAATTAAGGTTGAATTGTCTCACATGTTCCAAAAATACAAAAAAAATCCAAAAAAATTGTAGATTTTATATGTTATATTAGCTTCTTGGCATATATCTTGTTAGTTCCATATTAGTGGATAACATATCATTTATTATTATATATAGATGTGTTTCACGTATCCTTTGAGTATGATACAAGCATACACAAATACATGATCTATGTACTTTCAGATGTTAGACCTTCCATCTACTCATGTCATATGGACATTGGGGCATCCATTTATTTGATCACAATACATCCAAGTTATATCATTTTATGGTCACTTTACATTATCATGTTTGAGATTATGTACTTACACATGCCTTTATCCATGATTATACCTTTTGCAGTATACTTGATATGTTGTGTACTTAATGTTTTTTCTAACACATATATCCAGGGACTAGTATGATATGTTTATGTTGGTTGCTTATACTTTTCCTTTATGTATTTTCTTGAGTGTCTTATTTTACTTGTTTGAGAATTTGAATATGTTCCATTTTTCGTGGCCCTTATACCTTTATTTGCCTCTTTGGCATTTGAATATGTCATACTTTATTGTATGTTGAGATTTAAATATGTAATTCCTAGATTTTGTGGACATTTGAATAAGTCATGTTCCTTCTATTGTGAAAAATTTGTGTATTCCCTTGTTTACGGTCTCTTTGGACCATTGTATTTTGTTTTAATTTTGAGTGCTCTTGTGTGTGTGCTTGATTACTTGTTGAGCTTGTATTGTTATTTTCTAGACATTTCTATGATCTATATCATGTATCTTAGGGCTTGATGTGATCATATTCTTTGTGATTCAATTATATATCTACCTTGACATGTTCCTTCTATATGCTACTTGGTTCATAAATAGATTATACAATTATCTTATCCTTTTGAGGTAATTGACTACCAGTTTCTACTTCCCCTCACCTTAAAATGGGTACAATAATAATGGGGGCATGCCATAGAGGCTTGGCTTCCATATTTTTCATAGTTCACCATATTCATATTATAGTGGGGCTATGTTTTGGAAACATGTTCTCCACACATACACTAGTTTTATATATATAGTGAGGTAATGTTTGGAAACATGCTATTCACACTTACACCATTTATTGGTTTCATATTACAGTGGGGGCATGTTTTGGAAGCATGTTGTCCACACTTACACAATTTTTAAATTAACCAAAATTATATAGTTGTATGATTTAGATATACATTTGTGATATAATTATATACATTGGTACCATTGGTATACATAGTTTCAACATGAGACATATCTAAGGTGAATATACTATGCAATCTGCACCTAAAATTACAACATAAAATCAACTTTCAGATTTCAAACACTTTTATGGACTGTCATCACCCACTAAGTTGGACTTTTACAGATTGTATTAAGTTAATCTACTATAGTAATTGGTTTAATTTTTGGCATGATGAAAGTGATTAAATGAATCAATTTTTCCATGTTTATAGGTTGGACTTGATTATATCATCCAATCTCACCATTGTTATAGTGTGAAGTGACTTGGTTCACTCATGCTCAATGATTTAGTTTCACGATTAAGCTAATCTTAATTATTAGGTAGCAACTCACATTTTCTCTAAAGTTGGGGGCATGTGTCCTCCAATATCTCTATCTCTATATATATTCACTTTATAGATTTTATATTTTTCCTAATCACAGGTCTAATTATTCACAATGATACATCTTTTTAAATCAAATTGACAAAAGGAAAGGTGATGGCATCAATACATGGGTGTACACCTAAACCTTGCTTTCTTTCAATTTCAATCATTTCAATTCTTTAAATTTCATATTATATGCATTGATCATATACTGTAACATGTTCTTGGTTGTAGGTTAGTGACCATCAAAGCACTCAAGTTTGGCTCAAGCAAAGGCAAGGTGTGTTATACACACCTAGGTATGCATTTATTTTCCTTTAAAATGGTAATTTAATTATTAGATTAAAGGAGGGAAAATGTAGACACTATTTTTGAATTATATATCATCTCAATCTTGTACACTTTGAAAATACGTATCATGGATGTACCTTCAAAGAATAGACCTTTCCCATTGTTGAAAGGCTTAAATACACTATCTCTCTATGCAAAATTATTTATCTTTTAATTTGACTAATATTATTCTAATGACTCAGACCTTATATCATGCTCAAAATGTTATAAACCTATTTATTATCTATCTCTACAAGTTTTGGACCTGTGCCTATTTTTCAACTGCTCAGACACTTACATCCCAGTCAAATGCATATGTTGATGCAAGTGTTTAGTGCCCTAAAGTCATCCAATTTACAAATGAAATATATTATTATGGTCAGCCTAAGTGATTTAATGCAATATATTATCTAAAAGGATTAGTATATATATAACATCAATCTTTATTCATTCCTCACCTATCATTCACCTAGCACAAACCAAAAAACTCAAAAGGAAACTTATAAAAGGCATTTAATCAAGCACTCAAGTGAGCAAGGCTTCCCTATTTTCTCCTATTTTTATATCAGTCACTCATAGGGACACCACATCTACAAGTCTAAAGTATTGAAGGAGAATCACATGAGCCACATTTTCCAAGTTACATGCTAGGTCACTATGTAATGTCCCCAATTTAGCCCTATGCTCTTCTTTTGGATTTAGCCTATTTTTGGGAACTCGTAGGTTAAGCAGAAGCTCGAATCAGGGTTTCCAAACTTCTTGGAGGATGTTTTCATCTTTTTGCAGAGCTTGCACTTGGAAATGTTGAACTTGGATTGCAGATTCCTTCTGGGTTTTTTGAAAGCTTCACGGTGATATACTTTACTTGGCACACAGAGCACTTTCAGGGACTTTCTATTTTTAGTAAGTTTGGGATTGGCACAGGAACGAGATTTTTAGAGTGGGTTTGGATTCGTCTTGTCAAGGCCTTTCCAATGAGCTATAGATCATTGGTTTCTGACATCATCTTGGTCTCCGTTTTAAAGTTCGTAAATTAAACATTATTATTGAATTTTGGACCTTAGTGCCTAGGCTCAACGACTTAATGTTGAGGTTGAAAAAAAAGAATTAAAGAGGATTATATTATTTTCCCTCTCATGTTTTATCCCATATACAAGAGGATTTTAGAGACTCCCAGTTGGAAAAGTATAAAAGGAGGAAGAGTGCTCTCATTTCATTATCTTTGGTCTACTACATTGTTATACTATTGGATTGGCTCTGGAATCGCTTCGAGGAATGAAGGCCTCCTAGCTCGGGCATCGCTTTATGTTTGCAAGATAACATCTAGTGGTGATTCAGTCTTTGTGAGTTGCATTTAGTTGTGCATTGTTCTCAGCTTATTGCATTGTTAGTTTTATTTGGCAAATTAATGTTTTCAGCTTGTTGCATTCTTGATACAGTAGATCCGTGTTTTATTTATAAATCAGAAAATACCAAAAACAGTGTTTTGGGTAATGGCTTATTGGCTTTGCTAGGCTCGGGCACCACTATCCTCAAAGTTGTAGATTTTTTGGAGATGGCAATAATTTTTAAAAGGAAATCACCCCTTTCAGTTGGTTGTACATCTCAGATCTCATTAAAATTTGTGTAATTAATTATTGGTTGCATTTTGGGGTCTGTTCTAGGTGTTAGTTTGGGTGCCATCATAAGGAAAGTACTGTGCATCAGGAATCATGTCAATTGAACAAGTTGTTAGTGAGATATGAGCATCTGAGCAATTCCATAGGTTGCTGGTTATTTCTTTTAAGAGTAGATTTGTATCAGAAATCAGAAATTATTGTATTGCTCTTTGAATGAATTATTGTTTGGGCATGACTATCCAAGATATGGGTAGTACTTTATGATGTAATGCTAATCTTTCAGCTTCTTAAGACATTGGCAGGCGAATCCTTCTTATTTTGTAAAGCTAACAGTAGTACTGGCAGTCATTCTTTGCTTGTTCAGATCTAGTTGTAATTCTCAGTTTCAATTAAAGTCATTGTAATAGTTATAGCTCCGCCCTATGGTAGCTACTTTCCCTCTTTGGGTTAGCAAGCACATTCTGGGTGTTGAGTAGTTTCATCTTTCAGCATTTCTCTTTCAACCATTGTTATTGTATTACTCCACCATATGGTCACCTCAACTCCATCTCAGATTGGGTAGCACATACTTGGTGTTGAGTTCTCTTTCAGCACTTGTAGTAGAAGACCCTCTGACCATATGCTCGCCATCATCGGTGCCATTCTTGGTTAGAGTTCATTCTAGTTCTGTTTCTGCATTTAGATCCTCTGACCAATGCTAGCCATCATTGGCGCCATACTAGTTAGAGTTGTTTTAGTACGTTTGGGTTTATCTTCTAACTTTAATGGGTACTTGATTGTAATGTTATAATCTGATAATTGAAAACCAAAAAAAAAATTGGCTCAGATTATTTCAGTGGTATCAGAGCCAAGATCCTGCCATCCTATGCCTAACAAGGTTTAGTTGATAGTTGAATGATAGAGAAATCAGTTTCTACACCAGATGTCAGAACAGAGTTTAGCTCAGTTTAGAAGTGGCACTTAAACATGGCTAATAGAGAAGAGATAAAGCTGGAACAAACACTTTTTGAGATCAAAAAAAGACTTGGCAAAGAATGTAAGTCAAGGGAAGATGAAAAGAATAATCTTCAAATATTGAAACAATGTTTGAGACAGGTGGAGCAGTCACCTTCTGAATGGATGCAATTGGCATTGTCACTTGCAGTTCACCTTTTAATTCAGTCGTATTGGCTGGGACATCCAAATGAAGAAATCAAGCTGCTGATTTCTTCTTGCTTCATGGAGTTGATGAGAATGATGGCCCCCATGACACCCTATGATGATGAAACCATGAAAATCATTTTGAATATGATTGTAGAAAGTTTCTAAAATTTTGATGAAACTGGAAGCAATCTATTTGCTAGAAGGGTTGCTATCTTAAAGACATTTTCAGATCTCTTGGTAAGTAACTTGCTATTCGCCTTGGACATGCATGATCAGATTTATCACTTGTTCCATTACCTCTTCATATCCACTTGGAACGAAAAAGAAGAGGATGTTATTGCAGCTGTGAAGAAAATCCTTATTCTCACCATTAATGAGTCAGATGAAATTCCACCAAATGTCCAATCTCTCCTCTTGGACACATATGAGTGTGAAGAAAAGGATTTTTCTATTACTTCTATGCTGATCAAGGAATTGTTTAATCAATGTGAGGAAAAATTGAAGCCACTCTTGAAGAAGTTAGAGCGTGATGAAGAAAATATTAGTGGACATGATGTTGGAGATGATTTCAAAGAGCTCATACAAGGTCATGTTGAAGATTTGGTAATGAAGGATTTTCCTCTTATTGCTGTCCCAACTTCCCAAGAAGTTCCACATGAAGAAATCAATGACACACTTCCTCTTGATGGAATAAAGATGTCAAAGTTTACAAAACATCAAGCATTGAAGATTCTTCATTTCATTATGATGGCGACATTGGATTCGACCAGCAAACCAAACCTTTAGAAAGAAATGTTTTTGAAAATATCAGCTTAAGTGATTTGGGAGTTGACTTGTTCAAAGAGTCATCACTACGAGAAGAGCATGATAAGAATCTTTCTCCTGACCATTTCAATCAAACTGTTAGCATGTGGGATCCAGGTGTGTTGGCTTCAAGATATGACAAAGAACATGTGTGGGATAAGTTTCCCTTCGATCCCTATGAAGACCAAAATATTGTTTGCATTGTAAGCTATGAGGAGGCAGAAGAAGAAGTTGTTTTTTATGAAGAAGCTTACTTTGAAAAGCTCCATGGTGATCCCTTCAAGTTGGTTGCAGCCACCAAGGGGGATGTTGTTACTTTCGAAATGTTCAGAATGACATTCAATGATTCTTCATTCAAATTAGGGGCTGCCATAGCCTTTGAACAAGAAGACGGTGAGGTGGATGAAGAGCTAGAAGACCTCATGGCTCTTGAAGAAGAAAGGTTTAAAGTGGTTTTAGAACACACGGCTAATTCACTAATTCAAGAAGTTGATGGCAAGCTTAAAGTCAAAGAAAATGTGGAGTATGTTCCTCTCCATGACACTGAGCATTCTCCGTTAGTTGAGGATGAAAGACAAGAAGGTTGGAGCAACTTTGAGGGCAGCAAAGGCAAGAAACAAAGTTCTGATTTTCAGTTGCAGCATGTCAGTAATTCACCATCTTCACATTCTTATGAGTGGGAAGATCAATTCAAGGTGTCCGTTAACAAGGAAGTGCAAGCTCTATCCCTGTTTGATCGTACACATAGCTTGGTTGAAGAACTTTACTGGAAGGCTCAGCTTGAAGAGAGACAAAGAGGAGTGAAAGATGAAGTTACTCTACCCAATTTACAACTTATCAGAGACTCATTGGAGACATTGAAGTCTGAGTACATGCACTTGATTGGAGATAGAGATCACGCCTTTGAAGTTGTAAAGAAGACCATTTGTGCTTTCCAAGAAAAGGAGAGTGTAGTTGATGAGCTCACTCTAGAGCTCGAATCAACAAGGGACAAGTTGAAAGAAACTCAATTGGCTCTAACGGAGGTGGAAGACCAATTTGCTGATTTCAAACTTTCCAAGGAGCAAGAGAATGCATATAATGCCAAAGAAATCAAGCAAGTAATAGGTGAGCTTGATAGTCTTTGAGAGGATTTTGACCTCGAAGGTTTCACAAGAAAGACTGAAGTTGCAAATTTAGATTTGGATCAGCAAAATGGAAAGGAGGGCTTCCAAGTTTATGAAAATCCTTTCTTTGATTTGCAAAAAGAGTCATGTAGGGAAGAAACCAAGCAAGAGGTCGAGTATAAACCTCTAGCTAATGGTGCTTTGTTATCACTCCATGAGAATATGCCAAGTTTGTTGATTAGTAATGAATGCATGAGTGGGTTTGAGGATGAAGAGTCCATATGGGAAGTGTCGAAGCAAGGTATTTTCAACATCTATGACATCAAGGTGTTGATGAGACAAGTTGTGATAGCTGCTGGTAACTTCATTACAGTAGCAAGGAGTGAAGATTTCAGACCTACTACTCATAAGCAATGGGAGAAAGGTGGAGTTGAGCTTGGTGTTTTCACTATTGACGATCCATCCCTTGGGTGGAATGATGTTTGGGCTCATACTAGTCAGCTTTGGGAGTTGAATTTGAAGTCATTCTATGTTTCATACTCCAATGTTGTTGAAGCTTTCATGTTTAAGCTTCAAAGATTCACTAGAGGGGACACCAGTTTTGTGAGAATGCACTTGGTTCTCACTAGCACTTGGGTACGCATTGAGCTTTATTTGCATTGTGTTGAAAATCAAATTCAGTTGGGTATCCATGCTTGGGATTCTCAATTTGGGTTGATGGAATTTATGGATTGTGGAAAGAATAATTTTTGGTGGGACAGTGATCGAATTTTCAGACCTTTGGGTGATGTTCTTTTCTTTACCAACCACTTGATGGACCCATTTGTTCATCAATCAATCGATTGGAGAGAAATTTTGAGTATGGGTTGGAGAGATAAATGGATGGTTGCTCATGGGAGTGATTATAGACTTAGACAAAGGCAGATTTTGAGATATGAGTTTGTTGGTTGGAGACAGACCAGCCACCTTACATGGGGAGTTACTCTCATTCAGCAGAACTGGTTCTTCACTTCTTGCCAAAAAGGTGGTAATTTTTAGTTGGACATTGCTCCAGTTTGTTTTCCAGCCACCTTGGAGGTGTCAACTTGCAACTCGATGCTCATCTCACAAGCTCACATTTGGGAATTTGATTGGTGTTGCTGTTTTTCCTTGTGTAGGACTCTAGAATCAGATTGCACTACATTGGTCCCAACCTTGATCAACAACAATTATTTGTTCCTTCACACCTTTTCTACTCTCCAAATTCATCTTTTGAAGGTTTGTGATGTAAACTTTGACAGTTTACTCTCAGTGTGGGTTTTGGACAATGATTTTTCACATGCCTTGGTTCACCATTTTGAGGCTCTTGGAGTGGGAACTGTAAGAGTTTTCAAAAATCCTCATGGTTGCATCAGAAAAATTCAAGGGAGGCATAGTACATTTATGTGGAGTCATGAGTTTGAGTTTGATGAGCTCTTGCAAAGGATTACTTTCCTCTTTGCAAGAAGATTTAGAGAGGTCACATTTGCAGTTTTGGTTGTGGTGGATACCTTGGGGAGATATGCCAAGGATTACAATTTTGAGTTGAGTAGACTATCTTTTCCAATGCCTAGGTTTATGATAGACAATGGCATTGATGATTTTGCTGACTCAGAGCATTTTGGCCACTATGGTTTCACTATTGTGATCAGAGTAGTGCAACATCAGGGTGGTGGGTCCTCCTTCAGACGGATATGGGACCCTGGGATTGTACTTGGTTTGGTTGGGTACAGTTTGAGTTTTTCTAGAGTTGTGGTGGCATTGCTTGAGGACAAGCAATTTTGGGAAGGGCAGACTGTAATGTCCCCAATTTAGCCCTGTGCTCTTCTTTTGGATTTAGCCTATTTTTGGGAACTCGTAGGTTAAGCAGAAGCTCGAATCAGGGTTTCCAAACTTCTTGGAGGACATTTTCATCTTTTTGCAGAGCTTGCACTTGGAAATGTTAAACTTGGATTGTAGATTCCTTCTAGGTTTTTTGAAAGCTTCGCGGTGATATGTTTTACTTGGCACACAGAGCACTTTCAGGGACTTTCTATTTTTAGTAAGTTTGAGATTGGCACCGAAATGAGATTTTTAGAGTGGGTTTGGATTCATCTTGTCAATGCCTTTCCAACGAGCTATAGATCATTGGTTTCTGACATCATCTTGGTCTCCGTTTTAAAGTCCGTAAATTAAACATTATTATTAAATTTTGGACCTTGGTGCCTAGGCTCAATGACTTAATGTTGAGGTTGAAAAAAAAGAATTAAAGAGGATTATATTATTTTCCCTCTCATTTTTTATTCCATATACAAGAGGATTTTAGAGACTACCAGTTGGAAAAGTATAAAAGGAGGAAGAGTGCTCTCATTTCATTATCTTTGGTCTACTACATTGTTATACTGTCGGATTGGCTCTGGAATTGCTTTGAGGAATGAAGGCCTCCTAGCTCGGGCATCGCTTCATGTTTGCAAGATAACATCTAGTGGTGATTCAGTCTTTGTGAGTTGCATTTAGTTGTGCATTGTTCTCAACTTATTGCATTGTTAGTTTTATTTGGCAAATTAGTGTTTTCAGCTTGTTGCATCTTGATACAGCAGATCCGTGTTTTATTTATAAATCAGAAAATACCAAAAACAGTGTTCTGAGTAATGGCTTATTGTCTTTGCTAGGCTTGGGCACCACTATCCTCAAAGTTGTAGATTTTTTGGAGATGGCAATAATTTTTAAAAGGAAATCTCCCCTTTCAGCTGGCTGTACATTTCAGATCTCATTAAAATTCGTGTAATTAATTATTGGTTGCATTTTGGGGTCTGTTCTAGGTGTTAGTTTGGGTGCCATCATAAGGAAAGTACTGTGCATCAGGAATCATGTCAATTGAACAATTTGTTAGTGAGATATGAGCATCTGAGCAATTCCATAGGTTGTTGGTTATTTCTTTTAAGAGTAGATTTGTATCAGAAATCAAAAATTATTGTATTGCTCTTTGAATGAATTATTGTTTGGGCATGACTATCCAAGATATGGGTAGTACTTTATGATGTAATGCTAATCTTTCAGCTTCTTAAGACATTGGCAGGCGAATCCTTCTTATTTTTTAAAGCTGACAGTAGTACTGACAGTCATTCTTTGCTTGTTCAGATCTGGTTGTAATTTTTAGTTTCAATTAAAGTCATTGTAATAGTTATAGCTCCGCCCTATGGTAGCTACTTTCCCTCTTTGGGTTAGCAAGCACATTCTGGGTGTTGAGTAGTTTCATCTTTCAGCATTTCTCTTTCAACCATTGTTATTGTATTACTCCACCATATGGTCACCTCAACTCCATCTCGAATTGGGTAGCACATACTTGGTGTTGAGTTCTCTTTCAGAACTTGTAGTAGAAGACCCTCTGACCATATGCTTGCCATCATCGGCGCCATTCTTGGTTAGAGTTCATTCCAGTTATGTTTATGCATTTATATCCTCTGACCAATGCTAGCGATCATCAGCGCCATACTGGTTAGAGTTGTTTCAGTACGTTTGGGTTTATCTTCTAACTTTAATGGGTAATTGATTGTAATGTTGTAATCTGATAATTGAAAACCAAAAAAAAAATTGGCTCGGATTATTTCACACTATATGTACTTATCATGCATTACATGATACATAGACAATCCAACACATAGGGAAGAACTACATAATTATGAGGCCCTCTTTGGAGTATTGGTTATGTAGGTAATTCTCATTAACATGAGGAGTCTTTAGGGTAGCTCAACATTATGTGGATACTAACCCATTTTTCCCATAGCCACTAAACATATAAAAAGTTAGGGTTTTTTAATTTGATAAAGAGTGACAGTTCATGATATAGATTTGAATGCACTAGAGCAAAGCTAAAATAGAACTTAGAAGCATCCAGGTGGTTGCATCCAATTTTAGTAGGTATTCAACATTAGACACCTACATTTGAGTTAGATAGGAGCATTGACACAACCATCCCAAGTTAATACAAGTATCCATAGATACAGAGTTAAAGTTTATAGAATCAGGTAATTGATCCAAAATATAGATCCAGACTACTCTCTTCCTATTCCAAATCTAGAATTGTATTAGCATCAAAACTAGCTAAGTATCTTATTTTCATTATCATTATAATATTTAGCATAGTTTTACATCTTATTTTTAGTAATTTTTAGCATAATAAATTTAATATATGTTTAAGTTTTGAAATTAATTTCCCTAATTTATAGATAGCCTACCATCCTTGTGCCCTGGGCTATCTCTACCCTTTTAACCCTAGATTCCTTAATCTAGATTTTAGGGTTAAACATTTAGTAAAATTGATGTTTGATCATCATTGTTGCATAGATATTTTATTCTAGATGATTTTTACTTGCTTCATCCTAATCTAAGTGTTCTTTATCTCTATTGTCATGGATGATATTGATTGCTTTAATGATTGTGATTATGAAACTCTCCAACTTTCTATCAAGGAAGGCATAAAAATGTATTACTCTTGTATTATTCTAAGTGCTAAATATTATAATCTCAAATATTTGAATGGAGGTACATACCATCCCTTTAATAATGTCTACGCTCCTACCATTTCAATAAATGAGTTGATTCATCTTAAGCAAGATAAAAAAATCTTTACCTTTAGCTTTTACACTGAAATGGGTCTTGTATGGTAAAGATGTTCCTTTATTTGATCGTGACAACTTTCACCAAATCCATCAGGATATCATGGATGACTTTCAAAATAGTCATAAGGGGGATTTTCCTTCAATTAAATTGATTCAAACCCCTATAATTCCAACATTCCCAAATAATGGCCCCCTTATCAAGGGTGATGATTCTTTGTTCCCTTCATTTGACATTGAAATTTTTCAAAAGGTTAATCAAGAAATCACAACATCCTCATCAATTAATATTAAGGCACCAAGAAGAAATAATCATTAAAAACCTAGGGTGATAAAGAATCTTAATTTTCTAAACTGTCCAGATGACATACTATGGGTACCACAATTTAGAGATCTAATACCATTACCAAAGTATCATAAATTTAGTGATTCAAAACTTGCACTTGTTATCCATGAGGATGATAATACTCATATGCCTTAATTTAAGAGATGTGGCGGATTAGAATCAATTATAACACCTATTCCAAGCACCACCATTCCCATGGAGTATTGTATTGATGAGCACTATTAGGTATCTTCAAAGGTAGGTCTATATTCTTCAAAAGTAAATGGATTTCCATAACACCAAATCAAATGTTACCTCATTCAAAAATCAACCTCTTGTACAATATATACTTGAATATCCATATCCAAAAGATTTTGAACTACCATATTTACCTCTCTTTTTGAGATGTAAAGACCCATTCAGCTACATGATTAACTAAATACAATATTTTTGGTCAATGGGCAAAAGATGACAAACTATTACGAAATATATTCCATATGAGCATTTTCAATGAGGCTCATCATTGGTTTTATAAACTACCTAAGGGTTCATTAACCACTTTTTTATAATTAAATGGTGCATTCTTTATGGATTTTAATAACCATAAGGTGCCAAAACTTACATTAGAACATTTCATAATTTCAAACAATGTGATGATGAACACCTTCAATATTATACCGTTCGATTCAAAAGTACATCCTATGAGCTAGCATTTATACTTTCAAATTTGGAGTTACAATTCATTTTTAGTAGAGGTATTATGTCTCCATTAAAATAAATATCATTGCATAAACAATATGATTCATTTACCCATTTATATGTGGATGTGCATAGATATGATTCATTCATACTTACTCATCCAAAGGACATTAACATATCCCTTTCTAAATACAAAATTTTTATCTCTCACACAATGGAGGAATATGAATTACCAAATAAACATTATGAACAAAAATGTGGTATTCCTAACATTTATATGAGAGCTTTACAAAATTTAATCAATATGGAACCAATCCAAGGCCCACATCCTCTACCAAGTCCTCACATTCAACAAACCAAAAGGCATCCATGCCAACAAGATTTAACAATCACACTATTCATGGGTGGTGCTTATTTTTGGTATAACCATATCATCCTGCTCAAATAAAAACTAATTGCAATGTAAGACATTTACGATAGATTGGCTTTGATCTAAAAGATTTAAAAAGAAAAGGAGGTTAGAAATACTCCTTGGTAAATATAATAATAACAATTGTTTTTGGTCTTAAAGTAATCCAAACAAGGGTTTGGGTTATGCCTACCACATCTCTATTTCATTTACATTAGGCACTCTTTGGTTATACCAAATGGAGGACAAAATTGACCAAAACCAGCATGGTATATCTTTTCATCATGAAGGTAAATTAATCCATATTCCAAGTGATAGAAAGGGTTATTCTATTGCACATGTAAAACCTGAGAAATAATATGCTATGCATAATTTCCATTTATTCAACCATGATTCAAACAATATAAAGGGCCTAACTTAAGGTTGCATGGTCTCACATATTCCAAAAATACCAAAAAAAACAAAAATCCAAAAATGTTGGTAACTTTTACATGTTTTATTAGCTCCTTGGCATCTATGTTATTAGTTCCATTTAGTGGATACCATATCATTTATTCCTATATGCATGTGTGTTTCATGCATATTTTGAGTGTGATATAGGCATACACAAATACAAGATATATGCACTTTCAGATGTTGGGCCTTCCCTCTACTCATGTCATATGGAATTAGGGGCATCCATTTATTTGATCATGATACATCCAAGTTATATTATTATATGGTCACTTTACATTATCATGTTTGAGTTTACATACTTACACATGCCTTTATCCATGCTTATATCTTTTGCAATGTATTTGATATGCTATGTACTTAACATTTTTTGTTAACACATAAATATAGGGACTAATATGATATGTTTATGTTGGTTTTTTATACTTTTCCTTTATGCACATAATTGAGTGTATTATTTTTCTTGTTTGATCATTTGAATATGCTCCATTATTCACAGTTCTCATGCATTTGTTTGCCTCTTTGACATTTGAATATGTCATCCTTTATTGTATGTTGACATTTGAATATGGCATTCCTTGTTTTTTTTTACATTTGATTATTCATGTCTCTTCGATTATGCAGCATTTGAACATGTCCCTTGTTTTCGGTCTCCTTGGACCATTATCTTTTGTTTTCATTTTGAGTACTCTTGTGTGTGTGCTTGATTTCTTGTTGAGCTTACATTGTTATTATCTATTCATTTCCATGATTTATATCATGCATCTTAGGACCTAATGTGATCACATTATTCATGCTTTAATTATATATCTACCTAGACATGTTCTTTTTATATGTTATTGGGTTCATACATAGATTATATATTTATCTTATCTTTTTGAGGTAAGGTGACTCCCAATTTCTACTTCCCCTCACCTCAAAATGGGAGGCATATTAGTGGGGGCATGCCATAGAGGCATGAATTTCACATTCTTCATAGTTCACTAGATTCATATTATAGTGCGAGCATGTTTTGGAAATATGTTCTCCACACTTACACCATTTTTCAAATTCAACTATATAGTGAAGGCATATTTTGGAAACATATTCTCCACACATACATTAATTTTTAATTTCAGATATATAGTGGAGGCATGTTTTGGAAACATGTTATCCACACTTACAACACTTTTTAGTTTCATATTATAGTTGGGGTATGTTTTGTAAGCATGTTCTCCACACTTATAGTTTTCAAATTAGTCAAAATTGCACAATTGTATGATTTAGATCCACATTTATGGTAGAATTATATACATTGGTACCATTATTATACATATATTTATCATGAGACATATCTAATGTGCATATGTTATGTAATTTACACCTAAAATTATTAAAAAAAGACAACTTTCATATTTCAAACACTTCTATGGACTGTCATCACCCACTAGGTTCCATGGACTTTTATAGACTATATTGAGCCAACCTACTACAATAGTTGGTTCACTTTTTAGCATGATTGAGGTGATTAAATCACTCAATATTTCAAATTTTATAGGTTGTAATTGATTACATCATCTAACCTCACCATTTTTATAGTGTGAGTTGACTTGGTTCACTCACACTCACCAAGTTATAAGTATGATTGGGTTGCACAGTTGAGCTAATATCAATTTTCAGGTGGTAACTCACCTGTTATCCAAAGCTATGGGCATGTGTACTTAAATCTCTCTATATATATGCACTTTATAGATTTTATATTTGTCCTAATCATATCTCTAATGATTCATAATGGTATATATTTTCAAATCAAATTTTCAAAAGGCAAGGCAATAACATTGATACACAAGTGTACTTATAAACCTTGCTCTCTTTCAGTTTCAATCATTTTAATGTTTTAAATTTTAGATTGTATGCATTGATTAAATACTAGAACATTATCTTGGTTGTAGTTTAGTCACCATCAAAGCACTCAAGTTAGGCTCAAGCAAAGGCAAGGAGTGTTATACACACCTAGGTACACATTTATTTTTCTTTACACTAGTAATTTCATAACCAGTTTAAAGGGGAGAAATGTAGACACTATTTATGAATTATATATTCCCTCATTATTGTATAATTTTAAAATACATATCATGGATGTACCTTCAATTTCTAGACCTTTCCCCTATTGAAAGGCTTGCAAACACTATCTTTATGTGTAAAATTACTTATATCTTATTCCGACTAATGTTATTCTAATGATTCAGACCTTCTATCATGTTCAAAATGTTAGAAACCTACAAAAATGTTATAAACCTACTTATCATCTATCTTTGTAAGTTTTATACCTATGCTTATTTTCTAGTTGCATAGACAGTTATGTCCCATTCAAATGCCTTCATTGACGTAAGTGTACAACCTAAACACAAGTTTTTAGTGCCCTAAAGTCATCAAATTTGAAAATAAAACATACACCTATGGTCAACCTAAGTGATTTAATGTGAGCTATTGGCTAAAATTATTGGTATTTATACAAGGTCAAACCTCATTTATTCCTCACCTACCACTCACCTAGCATAGACCAAACAACTTACAAGACAACTTACAAAAGTCATTCAATCAAGCACTCAAGTGAGAAAAGCTTTCCTATTTTATCTTATTTCCATATCAGTCATAGGTATAACACATCTATAGGTCTAAAGTGATAAGGAACATCCCATGAGCCACATTTTCCAATTTAAAATCTAGATCACTTTATGTACTTGCTTATCATAAATTTCATGATACACACACAAGCCAACATGTAGAAGAGAACTACATAAGTTTGAGACCCTCTTTGAAGTATTGGCTATGTAGATAGCATTCATTGGTATAGGAGTCTTTGGCATAGCTCAACTCTATGTGTTCATTAACCCATTTTTTCCATGGCCACTATAAAGATGAAGATCTAGGGTATTACTATTTCACAAGGAGTGACTTTCCATGACCTAGACTAAATTTACCAAAGCAAAGATGACACAGAATTGAGAAGCATCCAAGTGGTCGCATCTAGTTTTAATAGGTATTCTATATTGGACACATATGTTCAAGTTAGATAGAAGCATCAACGTAATTGTCTGAGATCAATGCAAGTGTTAGTATCTGTAAATGTTCAATTTCCAAAATCAAGTGATTGATTCAAAATTTAGATCCAGTCTACTATCTTCATGTTCCAGATCCATATATGTATTAGCATTAGAACCAAAAAAGTATCTTATTTTCATTATCATTATAATATCTAGCATAGTTGTACTTCTTATTTTTAACATATCTCAACACAATAAATTTAGTATATATTTATTTAAGTTTTGTAATTAATTGGCCTACTTTAGAGATAGTCTACCATCTTTATGCCTTAAGCTATCTCTACCCCTTTAACCCTAGATTTCATAATCTAGATTTTAGGGTTAAACACTTCCCTGGGTAAGTGAAGTTGTGTCTTTCAATTATTTATATTTATAATTTGATACATGAATGCATTTCTCTCACATACCCATGTCAAAGTGGGGGAATTATGTACACACCTAAATTTGGCACAAGACCCTTTTTCTTAATGTCTTATTTCCAATTTACATTATTTGGAAAACTTGTATATTTTAACGTATTTCTATGACTACTTCAGCCCCGTAATAGGTTTATCCTTCATCCATTGAACATAAAATCACCTCAAAACTCATCAAAAAGTTATATCTTAACATAAATGGGTTGTTTCTCACTTATTACCAAACTTTACCTAAAAACATAGTAGGAATCATATCCTGGATATACCTATCTATTATACAAGCCCATTTTGGACAAAACCATACACCCTATGGGTTTGTCCATTTTTTTATAGATCCATTTTATTTTGGCCATTAATCTTACATTTTTACTCTTGTTATTATATATTATCATAGTCTGCAAGCATGCATAAATCCTAGGTTGGCCTATATATACAAGGTCTAACCAACCAATCCATTAAGGAACTAGAAGGAAAGGGATTTATAAAATTTATCTAGAGGAAATCATAAAACATATTATAATATTAAGATATAAGTCACATAAAATGTCTAGCATAGAGCCAAACATCACCCATGTCAAGCTTCATTTATTTCTAACACTTGCAACATTGTCATCTTATCTTGGTCTCTCTATATTTCCCTTATTCCAAAGTAGTGTATTAGGCTGCATGTAGTTGCATCATCACTTATATGGAAGAGGATGTTCACAAAACCTTAATTTGAGATATTCCATCCCAACACTCATAGAACTATTAAGAGATATTATTTTATGTATGTAGGATATGTAGTTTTCAATGTTGCCTCGACAGTTTCCCAACTCCAAAACTATTTTTTTTTATGAGTGCAATATAGGTCAAAAAGTAGATTCATATATTTTTAAAATTATACCCAACATATATGCAAAGGAAACATATAGTAATAAAATTAAGGTGATAATGCATAGGTGACAAAAAAATTAGACTGTAAAATCTTAGTAGGACAAACCTAGTAGCAATAGGATAAACCGGCCATAGTCAAACACTCATGACCATACGGGTCTATCTTGACTACATCATCCTTGGAATGTGTTTGTCACAATGAATGTCTTTCTAATAATTTCCATAATTGAGGGGTAACCCATTATTCTACTACATTATGTATTTATAGGTATATGAGATTATTGTCTCTGATGCCAATGATCTATACCATGGGTCCCAAGATGTTAAACAACCATGTATTATTAACTAACAATCTATAGGTTATAAAAAATGCAACTATTCAAATGTATAAGTATTTAAAAAATAGTGTAGCTTATATTCAATTTAAAATAATACGGAAGAGTAGAAATGTGTCCAATTTTTAATAATTCTATGAATGAAGGTTCTCATGATCATAATGGAAATACTTCTTACTGATTTGCCTATATTGAAAACTAGAATTAGAGATATCTTTAAATGCTAAATACTTAGGGCA
The DNA here is from genome assembly GCA_037957365.1 of Torreya grandis. Lineage (NCBI taxonomy): Eukaryota > Viridiplantae > Streptophyta > Pinopsida > Cupressales > Taxaceae > Torreya > Torreya grandis. Next base: position 2,407,725 of record JARHVA010000520.1, read on the forward strand.
TGATAACACAAAACTAAATGCATATTTGATCCCTTAAGAGTGGGATGGTTATTGTGTGTGTGTGTGTATCAATACAAGGAGGAAATTATATTAAAGAATGATTATGAAATTTTTCATCTTCCTAACCCTAGTGATGGTTCACAGTGTGATGGTTAGATTCATGGTATCATAGTATGCTAAAAATTTATTAAACATGGTGTGAGCCTATCAAATGCCACTTAGCATGTTGTGAAAATTATGAAGCTAAAACATGGATGTTAGGTTTTGTAATCCCTAAACAACTTTGAGTTATTTGTGACAAGTGTTTCAATGTGTGTCACAAATAGAAGATATGCATCATGCTAAGTACATACAATCATGTGAGAGATCTAAAATATTGTACATGTGCATGAAGGAAAAGTGTGTATATGTGTATAATTATGTACATATCAATAATGAGGAAGATAGTGAGAGATTTCATGTATACTTCCATTAATAGATTTGCCTTGAGAAACATACAACTTCAACATTTAATATTTCCAAAATCATTACCTCAAGCATTACTCAAACACATCACTCAAGATTAGTATTCACAATTTAATTTAAATAGGTCCCCAAAAAAGGACCCACAAACAATAAAGACAACATGAAGACTAAATGAGATAATGTTGTGTCATGGTCTAATTTACTCAAACCATATAAATATAATCCAAGTGAAATATGCATCAACCAACATACTTCAAGCACTGATGTCAAGATATGTTGATCACTATCATGGTTTCATTAACCCATGACCTAACTATGATAATTAATCATAAGGATTCCCTTGACTAAAAGAATTAGAGAAGGATACACTTGTCATACAATCATGATCTTACAATAAAGGAGAAAATAAATAACCCTGATGAAATATAAATGATGGTGAAAAAATTACACAATCTCATTACACAAATAAACATGAGAAGAAAATATGCTCTAAATAGAACTAAAGTAAACATGAAATATATCATAAATGAGGAGGTAACAAATGTTACCTTCTTATTAATGATGAACTTGAACCCAAAATCACCAAATAAATATTACTCATTCCATGAAACAAAGTTTGAACACATGGCTAGTACTCTTTAACCCAAGGAAAAAAAGACTTGAAGGAAACACAAATTATTAAAATTAAATTGAACTAATAAAATCAAAACTCAAAAATTTACAAGTGTAATATTATTGTTTACCAAGAGTATATATTAAAATAAGGCTATGATATGGTAAATTCTACTGAAGTTTATGTATTATAGTAAATGAAAAGATAAGATTGTTCTTGCATTAAGTAGTGTCAAAGATTTTTTTATGTTTATCATGAAACAAACATTCTAGTGTTAGTTGACATAGAAAATGTGATAGTAGTAACATTTATAAACTTTGATAAATACTTTAAATTTAAAGAGATTTCTTGGCATAAAATAAGATGCCAATATAAATCCATAGCAAAACATGAAATTGGGATGCATAATGAGGCATTTACAATTTTGTAGGATTTTTCAGTTTGGTGTTTTAAGTTTGTTCAACACTTTATATAAATAAATGAATTTATGTGATTTAAAAATTAAATAATTTATAACAATAAAATAAAAGGGTGCTTAGATTTGAACATGAATCAACTTACATAAAAAATCATGGTGTTGGGTTTGAACATGAATCATTTATAGCAAAACATGAAACTTATCATTTTATAAACTTTTTCAAGAAAATGTTTTAATCTTGATTAGCATAGACCATTTAATTTGATGGATTTTAACATGGATCAGTTTGGTATATAACATTCCACTTGTGGGATTTGAACATGAATAATTATAGAATAGAACATTCCATTTGCATAATTTTAACATACATCAAATAGATGTTTGGAGAACCAACTATAATTTTTTGAATTATTTTGACCTTTATCAAATAAAGATTTTACTTTTTTATGCCACATAACTTACCATTGGCTTTGTAAAATTAGCATCTTAACATTGTTCAAAAAAATTTAATTAGTATTGCATTTGTATGACTTGGATATTGATCAATTTACACCAATAAATTAGAGGGATGATTGATATTTCAGCATGGATCAATTTAGACCAAAATTCATGGTGCTAGGTTTGAATACAGATCATTTATATAAAAATACAAAATTTGCAATTTTATAACCTCTCTCAAGCAAAGTTTTTAAGCTTATTTGAACATGATTCAGTTTGACATTAGACATGTCATTTGTTGGATTTGAACAAGAATCAAGTCGGCAAAAAACATGCCATTTATGGGATTTTAACATGCATCATTTAAATTATAGGTGAACCTAGTGAAAGAGCATCCTAGGTGAATTAGAAATTTTGAATCACCCAAAAATAAAGTTAGTCGGTTGGGAAATAAATCCAAAATTTATAGACCATGGGTGCACTACATAGAATTTTTGAGCTTTTCAGGATTGTGCAAGACTCTAATTACATTAAAGGAGAAACATCTTAGAGTATGCATAAGTTAGGAGAATAATTTTTGCATAGTTTTTTCCAAAGGGTGGAGCAAGCAAGGATGCCCTTGTGTAGAAGAGGAAGTATGTGTTAAAGCACCTAAGAAATGCACAAAGATATAGGTTAATGTATCTTTGCATAGAATATCAATACTTTCTAAGGCACAAGTGTTAGATGGTAAAAAGGGTTAATCTCAGAGGTTGTGTTTCATAAAAACAAGAAAGTTCACTACCAAATTTAAGTTGGGATTGCATAAAAAGGGCACAATATTTGAGATTACAAAGGAAGATTTAAATGGTTAGTAGTGTGAAACTATATAGATAATCCTACACATAAATGTGCAAAAATATCAATCACCTTATAGATAATCATAAATGCAACTGGTGTGAAAAGATGGCAACACAAAGTAGAGATAGATTGAGGCATGTATGCACAATAAAGATCTATCATAAAATGATTTGGCATAGAAATTAGGAGGCACAAAAAATTCCAATCGATATGCAATCACATAGATTAGAGGTAGGCTCATAAGCATGCACAAAAAAGGTACAAACATGCCATTTTATCAAAGTCTTTATTTATGCAAGATTACCCAAAGATGACCATGTGCATTTGATCAAGGTCGTACAACATTGGGCATGATAGTTAAATCACCCCCCCCCCCAATATAGGTCACATGCATCACATGTGTGAGTGTTATCATGTAAACATAAGGGGTATGTGCAAAAGAATCAAGTCAAGGACTAAATGACATGGTATAGTAACATAACATATGGTTTAATGTCAATACATAAGTGATCCATGGAGACCTACATCTAACCACTATAGACTCTATATATTTAACCTGAAGGACAAGGGTCAAGGATGGTGGTTGGAAAACTAAATGAATAAGGATTTGAATTAACAAGCAATCTAGATCTAAGCAACTCAAGAGCCTCATAGGGGATATGCTTAATATTTATTTCTATATTATTTGGAACATCTCAAGGATGGATTTGTTATACCTTATTAAATTAATCTTTCATCTTTATGCAGGGATCAAAAGGAACATTTAGAGTCTCAATGGCTATATAAGGTTAGATGGGCAAGCTTAAGGCAGTTTGAAACTTATTTAGAGGAAGTGGAGACTCTACACATAGATTCTAAGATAGGATATGAGTGTGAGGAAAATATAGGCCATGAGTGTGAGAAGATTAGAATATCTTGTAACCCATGATTTAATGAATGAAGGAATGATTTATGAATCCATTGTGTGAGTGTGTAAGTTTGATTGAATCATCTAAGGCATACTTTCATTGGGACCCCTAACCATGACTATATTAAATGGTATTAGAGCCTAGGTTATAGCTCTAAGAAAAGAGTAAAGGAAGTTAACTCAGTGAATAATATAGGCTACATAGGATTATGAACTAAGATCTCATGGTAGTAGCTTCATAAGGAGATAGAACCTATGTAGGGTTTAGACAAAGGAATGCAACATCAGGTAACATGGAATGATTCTATATATGGATAAATGTGCATGAATTTTTTGTTTTAAGGAGTGACATCTAGAGGAAATATGAGAGAAAATTTGAAGGAATAATTGTTAAGGTTTGACAGATCATTGATCATGAAGTATGTATGCACAAGATAAGAACACATCTTCTAACTAAAAAAATGTAGGATAAAAGGTTAAAAAAATAAGTTTATATCTCCATCATGTGCAAATGGGTAGAGATCAAGGTGTTAATAATATGGTTCAATCAAAATTTAAGGTGTGAAGTGGCCTTGAGTCATAAATCTTAAGGATGATCAAAGAGATAATATCCAAAGTATATGTGTTGTATAAGAGAATAACACAAGATGAAATGACTGTTAGGACAAATAATCTCATGAATAAAATACAAACATGAAAGGATAAAAATTGGATCAAGGTGTTGGAGCATCCAAAAATTCAACTTGAAGTTAAAACATCAATATTTTTGGGGAAAGAAGTGGGTGTTGGATTTGGAGTGTTATTTTGCATAAAAATGTATGAAGACCCCAATAAAGTTAGTTTTGTAAAAAATAGGTTTTGTGATAATGTATTAGTGTTTTATAGATATATCTAAAAAATTATAATGTGTGAGGGAGAAATGAAAGTGGAATTTTGGGAGCATATGGCTCCCAAGCTGCGAAGTCAAGTGGTGTGACCAATGGATCAACCTGAGTGGTTAAGGAGGATTGAAGCCTTGAGGAAAAAAAGTGTAAATAATGTTACCTTGAGATGAAATGTTAAAAGAGAACCATCACTAAAATGTAACATAGCTATCCATTGGGACAAAAAATAAGAGGAATAAGATATCCTAACGGAAGAATGGAAAGACGTGATAGTGATCAATCCTAAAGAAGGAGAGGCTCTAGAAGGTTTTTCCAAAATAATATTTCCATAGAGGGAAATAATTTTAATGAAGTGGAGAGAGGTGTTTAAAAATAATAAGATTTTAAATGTGCACAACTTGAGGCTATCATGCATATCCAAAACAAGGACAATATACACATGGTTGAGAATGTGCCTAGTGAAAATATGGAATATTTAGGGTGAATGTTGATCAATGAAGGGATAGACAATGGCATAGATGAAATAGTTTCAATAAAAATGGAAGGTTAGGAGGAGGATTTTTCATAGGATAAATTTTTAATCAATAAAAATGTGGATGAAAATTATCCTTTAGAAGGCATGAATTTGGAGAGACAAAGGCGTACGAGGTTATTTGCATGAGGCACATGTCTAATGCCTAGATGAAGAGAGTTAAAGAGAATTCAACCTATAGCTAAAGACTTATCCTAGAAAATAATATTACATATCACCATTCAAAATATACTACAAGGAGAAAGTAGATGGAGATGTGCTATAGAAGATAAGATAGAACATGTAGAATTAAGATTTATGATTAAAAGAAGAAACACTTAAAGAAAAGGTTCTGATGGCATGCATTAAGGTAAACAAATATGGTTGTGCAATTAAAAATGTATAATAGTGTGCAAAGGTCAAAAATGCAATAATTATAAGGATTTTAACATTGTGTAGAATGGTGAGATCCTCTCGACGAAGAAAAGAGGAGAGAATATAGAGAATAAAGGAAGATAAAAATATTGGTTCCCATAAAGCTAAATATTTTTACATAGTATCAATAATAGAGGATAAAGCAGTTGTGTAAGTCTACATGATGCAGTAGGTAATGGATAGAGGAATAAATGAAGAAAGAAGTGAACTATTTTCCCTAAAATCAAAGGATGAAAAATAACAAGTGGTAAAAACTTCACAAAAGGCATATGCGATGCTCAAGTTATTACACATGTAGGAATGGCAACATCAGTGAAAAAGAAACTCTTGTGAGTCATAAAGGAAAGGAAAGTGCAAATGATTTTTTTATAGCATAATATATACTAATAAAATATGGTGAGGCAAGTAGTTAGCCTAAAGATGATAAGGAGAGTGAAATCCATATTGCGTACAATAAGTGGAAACTACTGGAGGAAAATGTAGAAATGAATGTCAATCAACATGAAGTTGATGAAATAATGAATGGAATAATGATTGAAGTTATTATCAATCCAGACACACAAATCTAAGGATTCAATGGTTTAAATATGGGTTTAAGTAAAAATGAGGGTAGGAGACTACCACTCAAAATTTCCTATTTGGAGGCATAAAGGAGATGGAGGACATTCACAATGTAACTAAACAAAAATGTCTTATGTAAGGCATAAGGAGGGATGGAATGCAAGTATATCAACTTTCCATAGGCAAAGTGGATGAGGAAGAGAGAATGAAAATGGTGTTTAAATTAGGATAAAAGTGTTCTGAATCACATGAACAATGGGAATAATCAAGAGATATTAGATTCCATTAGTGGAGGGAGACATGTGACGGTGGGTGTAGATCCACATGAGTGAAGAAGATAAAAATTAAATAATGAGAATATGTTCATATAAGGTGAGTTTTATGGTGCACACAAGTCCATGAGAAGATAAAATTTATTAAACACTTGATGGATGTGTATGGATAGAGGTGGGCATAGACACATGAGAGTATAGCAGGGAAGGAAGAGGAGAAGAAAAGTTGAAAGTATAAGAGCTAGGAGGAGGAGGATGGTTCGTGGCCCAAATAGTGTCTATAAGATGTTGGGTCATGTCATCCAAAGTTATATTTAGTTAAAATATTATCTTGTCAGTTATATACTTTATTGAAGTCACTAAAATTAATGTTAAAACAATGCACTTGTGACCACTCCTTATACACACTTAACCTATGCTCAATTCCACAGCTCTTAATTGATATTCATCTACTTCTATAAAGATAATCCTTACCCTTAGGCAACTCTAATACTTCCTATCCCTCATTCTAAGTGTCCTCGACACACTATTGGACTAATTCACACTTCTATTTTATTTATCTCTACTCCTCAAATAAGGTGACTCCTTTAGGATAGTCCCACTAGCCCCAAGTGTCACAATGGCTAATTTACCAAATTCAAGTTCATCTAACAAGTCATTATGCACATCTCACATGTCCCATTCAAGGAAATCCCAAAAAGACCACTATATAAGTACATTTTTTATTCAATTGTTCTCCAGATGGAAAGAGGCTTTTATATTACAAACACCAAAATTATTTGAACTACACATTGAGAATAAATAAACTATTATTTTCAATTATGAGTCCACATAGCCAAAGTAGCCCTGATCTAGGTATGAATATGACAACAAGGTCACAAGTCATTATTCAAGCACCTTATTACACTAGGATTGCACTAGTATATCATTACACTAGTATTTCACACATACCACCATAGCATGAGAGAAATACATGGAGTTTGATCCCTTTTATAAGTATTGGTATGTAATCAGTGCTCAACATAGAGGGTGTTAAGGTGAAGCACATATCCAAACCCTAACAGATTTTCCCCATTTTACTATGTTTGGTCCTCTTTTTCATTGAGATATGATTTTAAGTGAACAATAAGGCACATATCAGATCCTGAAGTGAATGAAGTGACCCTAAATATTTATACAAGACCTATAGGTGAAGGCACACCAGTCTAAACTCACATAGAGGGGTAAAAACCCTAAAGGATGCCAATGCACCATATAAATGACAATGCAGGCCAACCTTATCCAAATAGTATGGCCTTGCCCCATAATCAAATAGATCCATGTTCATGATTCATAGTGACCTCACATAATCCAATAATTTATTACATTATCTCTATTGTAGTATTCAATATTCAGGTTCTAACTAAGTTACTTGTCTTTACGACTTTCCCTGTTTAGCACTTTTTATAAATAACAAGTTTTAAATTAGTCATTTGTATTTATTGTATATCTTATACATTTTTATTTTAATAAATTTTTTGTCTTAATTAAATTAATAATTTATTAATCTCAAACTTTGATAAAACATTTAGCTTTAAAACAACTTAAGAGGTACAAGGCATGCATCTCCTAGCGAGACACCCCTTTTAGAAAATATGGTATTATGGTAGTTAATTAATGTTATAAAAATGAATTTACTTGTGTTAGTGAATTAGGTGAGTAGGGAGGTTATTCAGAGCATATACCAATAATCTATCCTCTATAAACTTATATCAAGATGCACTCTTAAAACTATGCTTCACCACTTTTTTTTGCTAAAGCTTCCTTCTTCAATCTCCATACAAGAAATTAAAGTTTCTTTGATGACCTATTAGTTTCAAATATTTATATGATGATTATATGGTTTCCATTACCCTCTCTTCCCCTTTCATCAACTCACAATCACTTCCAATTCTCAACTCCTTCCCTTGACAACTCTACACACTCATAGCCCTATTTTTTGGCTTATTGTCTTTGCACAGAACTATACCTTCATATATTTGAAAAATAAATGTTGATATAGATACCATTTATCAATAAATATCTATCCTTGTAATTTTAAGTCCCAAATCTTTGTTTTTATCACCTTTTAAACTCAATTTATACTTTTGTTTAGGCTTATTAGGTCTATTTAGGCCTATTTAGGGCTAGTTCTCAAATAGTCTTTATTTTATATACATAGGGGTACGAGCACACAAGCAAAACCTCAAAATAAATTCAATCACATTTTACTTAAGCCTTTTACAAACTTTCATTGACTTTTACTTGTGAAAACTCTCTAAACACTCAAAACCTTAGGTTGGGGTTTCTAGGAGCTTGTCTAAACTTGAGAGAAGATATAATCAAACTGTGAATGAAAATAAAGTTTTAAAAGATATAAAATAGGTTTAAAAGGTATATATATAGACCTAGGGAAACTTTATAAACCATTATTGACACACTTTCAATCCACTATCTTACTTTTCAAACTCAAAATACCTTCAACTAAGCATGCAGATTGTGAGGTTTCCAGGTTTGTGCCAAAGTTTTAAATCCCCCACCTCATTATTGATTAAACACAAGGTTATAATAATATTAAATGAATTCAAATACACTTACCAATATGTTCCCAACAATACAACTTGACACTTTGATCAATTCTCTCTATAACTTCAAATACTCTGTCACTTTATAAAGGTTCTACTACAGGAAATAGGGTTTCCATGTCTAGATTCAAAATCACCAATGGTGTTCTTATCCTTGCCTCAAGTATAATCCTTTAATAATCACAACCACCTATAGTTTCCTTTCAAACACAATTCCAATTTAAACCAATGCCACTTCATGCATAGCAATGAGCACTCATTCTCAGTCACAGTAAACAATCTAGGATACAAAGGGTTTTAGTTTAAAACATCAAATTAATTACTATAAAATCTTGATTTATAAATTTAATACACATTAATAATTCCATAAAAGAGTATATAACCATCCATAAAATTCCATTTATCATCTATTTTGGTATAAATAGTCTACAATCACAAACAAACAACTCATAACATGTTTATATTATACTTCTCCCTGAATAAGGGTTTCTTTTCCTTATATTCCTTTAAAGTAATCACTAAAAAAAACATGAATTAGTCCTACATTCACACTTAGAAACAAACATTAACTTCATTCTTCATGAATAAATCTCATATAGAGTCATCAACATAATCAAAGACCTCAAAAATAAGGTATGTCATCTTTCATTAAGCAGCAGAGTTTACAAAAAACTTTCATTATTTCTTCATGCAAAATTTTTAGTACATAATCCATTCCTATACACTCAAATGGAATAATCCTCTAGCTTTCTAACTGACTCCAAACTTATAGAAGATGACTCATAACTGAATCTTGCTCTGTTCCTATGTAGTGGTCTTATTTTGATACATAATATAGTTCTTGATTTTACATAATATGACATGTCTAAAACCATGAAAATATAATAAAGTACATATTATGAACCTTTTACCATGATAAAACCTGTAGACATATTTGTGTCATCTTTATACCCTCATACATACATAAAATTTTGTTGACAGGACTTAACAATATTCAAATTTTCAAAAAAGAACTTTTGGCGGGAAAATCTATAGTTCAAATTTTATGCCTCTTTGAACAACCTAGACTCCACAAATAGACCTCTAATTACCTTTAGAAACTATATGACACCTAATGGACTTCCAAAAGACAAAAATTAAATCATTTTGGGGTCCTCAAGGGATACCCCTACATAATACTACCAAGCTAGAAAAATCTTTGCCATAGCTTCTTGGTAATCCACTTGGTAGATGCTACCACCTAAATACATTGAACCTCCTCATGGAAGGTATTTTCCTCCACTTTCCTCTCATAGAGGTGTACATGATTTTGGGTTCTACACTTAGGCATCCTCTACTTCATCTTCATACCTACACATGAAAAAACAAGTTAAACAAAACATAGTTGTTGTCATCTTATTTTTGCATTGCATATACATGCCACTCTTCCTCTTCTTCATATTGATCCATCTTCTTCTTATCTATATCATCCATCGCTTCTTCAAGTATGCATTCTTCTTTATCCTTCACCAATGTTCCTTGTGATATCCATTCCACTCCATGTGTCACTTCTTCTTGTTCTTTGCATACATCATGCATACATACACTTTGGATTTTTTGTTGTTCATTGAAATCATTTTGACTTCCCTTAATCTCCTGTATATTCATGGGTTGCATATCTTTCCATCTCTCATTGTATTTATCAATCCTACATAGTCACCTTGTGCATGGGCCTATTGTATATTTCCCATCTCATCAACATCATCCTCTTGTTTAAGTCTCTCTTTCAAACATCTATGTTCATCCATCATTACTCCTTTAGCTGTCTGCTCTGTATTTCCATCACAAACCATCATGTTAGAAACAAAACTTGGAGCCTTCATGTCTCTCTTATGGGCTACCTCCTTCTTGGACAATTCAACCTCTATCTTCCTTTTCACTTGCTTAGTGTCATATCCAAACCATCTCCTTCTAATCTCGACTGCAATCTCCATCATTATATTTTTATCCTCTTTAACATGATCTTGACTACCCATCTTATTCTGGTTATCTTCTTCCTTGAGCACTATCTTAGGTGCTATAAATGACTTCATTTGATAACTACTTATTAGCACCTCAAATTATTCACTGCTCATATCAACCAACTCCAAAAAACTCACCTCTTCTTCTTTCTTGGGTGCTTTGAGCAAAGCCAAACTCTTCATTACTTGACTCCAATACTACCTTGTCATCATGATCATCATGATTCTCTCATCTCTTATATCTTATTCACCCTTCAATGGGATAAGTGTATATGTCTTTTCATGCTACTTAATAGTGTATGTCTTTTCTTGACCATCATGGATGGCATGATTATCAAATTATCATGGTCTACCTAACAGTAAATGACACACATCTATAGGCACAGTATCACACAACATTTGATCTTTATACCTTCCTATTTAAAACTCAACCCAAATTTGTTCACTTACCAATATTTGGTGTCCTTTATAAACCCATGCAACTTTGTATGGTTTTGTATGTGGAATTATCTTCAATCCTAACTTTTTCACCATCTCCAAATAAATAATATTGTTAGCACTACCTCCATCAATAACTAGATTGCAAACTTCACCTCTTGTTTTACACTTGCTTTTGAATAGACTTCTTCTTTAGGTTGGTTCCTTAGCTTACTTATGTTGAAAAATTAATCTCCTCATGAGTAATGACTCATTTTTTTCATGACTTATCTCCTCATTCACCTCTCTCTATTGTTTCATACTTTTGCTTCTATTATTTAGACACTCTGCTACCCTATGTACTTATCTTTGGTAATTCCAACATTGCCCCTAAAATATCTATCTTGGTCCTTGTCTCATTATACCTTCATCTCTCCTTAATATACCATCTAAAAATGGTTTGACCTACCTTGCATGGTGTTATCCCATGCCTTCTTTATTTGCTACTACAATCACTTGTGGTCTCCCTTGAACCACCTCTCTATTCTCTCTCTCTTCCATCCTTGCTTGCAAAGGTACTAACTGACCTTGTTGCCTATCATCTCTTTCTCTCTCTGCTCAGCGTTATCTTTCCCTAATAACATCATCTATATCCTCCATTCTCATTACTAATGGATAAATTATCTAGGCCATTATCCTAACCAAATCATCCTCTTCTCTGCTAGCTCTCTCCATAGAGCATTGTCCTTGATCTCATGTCTTATATTTCACTTCAAAACACATTTTCAAACCTTTCAACAATCCAAAAAATATTTCCCTTGATATAATACCAAAATTATAAATAACATATACCAATAATCTCTCCTCTATAAACTTATTTCAAGATGCACTCTTAAAACTATGCTTCACCACTTTTTTTTGCTAAAGCTTCCTTATTCAATCTCCATATAAGAAATTAAATTTTATTTGATGACCTATTAGTTTAAATTGTCTATATCATGATTATATGGTTTTTATTACCCTATCTTCCCCTTTCATCAACTCACAATCACTTTCCTATTGTCAACTCCTTCCTATGACAACTCTGCACACTTTTTGCACACTCCTTCCAGCCCTATTTTTGGGCTTATTGTCTTTGTATGGAACTGTACCTTTCATATATTTGAAAAATAAATGTTTATTTAGATATCCTTTATCAATCACTATCTATCCATGCAATTTTAAGTCCCAACTCCTTGTTTTGATCACCTTTTAAACTTAGTTTTATGCTTCTTTTTAGGCCTGTTTAGGGCTAGTTCTCAAACAATCTTTATTTTTCATACACAAGGGTATGGAAAAATAAGGAAAACCTTAAAATCACTTAAATAAAATTTCACTTAAGCCTTTCCCAAACTTTCACTAACTTTTACTGGTGAAAACTCTCTAAACCCTAAGTTGGGGTTTTTAGGAGTCTATCTAAACCCAAGAGCAGATATAATCCAACTATGAATGTAAATAAAGGTTTCAAAGATCCAAAATAGGTTTATAATATCTATATTGACCTATTAAAACTTTATAAACCATTAGTAACACACTTTGAATCCACTGTCTTACTTTTCAAACTCAAAATACCTTCAATTGAGCATGCACACTGTGAGGTTTCTAGGTCTATGTCAAACTTTTAAATCCCTCACCTCATTATTGATTAATAAAAAGGTTATAAAAATATTAAATGGATTAAAATACACTTACAAATATTTTCCCAATAATTCAACTTAAGGCTTCGATCAATTCTCTCTATGAATTCAAATACTCAATCACATTATAAAGGCTCTGCTATAGGAAACAAGGTTTCCATGTCTAGATTCAAAATCACCAATGGTGTTCTTATCCTTGCCTCAAGTATACTCATTAAAAAATAAAAACCACCTATATTTTCCTTGAAAACACAATGCTAATTTAAACCATTGCCACTTCATGCATAACAATGAGCACTCAGTCTTAGTCATAGTAAATAGTCCAAGATACAAAGGGTTTTGTTTAAAAACATCAAATAAATTACTAAAAATTCTTGATTTATATGTTAAATACACATTAATAATTACCTAAAATATTATATAACCATCCATTAATTCCATTTATCATTTATTTTGGCATAAATAGTCTATAATCACAAACAAACAACTCATAACAGGTTTATATTATACTTCTCCATGAATAGGAGTCTCTTTTCCTTGTATTCCTTCAAGTTAATCACTGAAAAAACATGAATTAGTCCTAAATTAAAACTTAGAAACAAAAATTAACTTCTTTCTTGATCAATAAATCTCATATAGAGTCATCCAAATAATCACAGACCTCAAAAATAGGGTCTATCAACTTTCATTAAGTAGTAGAGTTTATAAAAAACTTTCTTCGTGAAAACTTTTCAATACATACTCCATTCCTCTACACTCAAATGGAATAGTCCTCTAAATTTATAACTAACTCCAAACTTATATAAAATGACTCATAATTGAATCTTGCTCTTTTTCTATGTAGAGGTCCTTTTTTGGTACACAACATAGTTCTTGATTTTGCATAATATGGCATGTCTAAAACCATGACAATATACTAAATTACATATTATGGAACTTTTACCATGATAAAACCCCTAGACATATTTTTGTTATCTTGTTACCCTCACATGTATAAAATTCTGTTGACAAGATTTAAAAATATTTAAATTTTCAAAAAGGAACTTTTGGCCGGAAAATCTATAGTTCAAATTTTATGCCTCTTTGAATAACCTAGACTCCACAAATGGACCTATAATGGCCTCTATAAACTATATGACACCTAATATACTTCCAAAATACAAAAATTAAATAATTTTTGGGTCCTCAAGGGATGCCCCTCCATCATATTACTAATCTATAAAAATATTTGTCATAGCTTCTTGGTGAATCACTTGGCAGATGTTGTTGCTTGAATACATTGAACCTCCTCATAGAAGGTATTTGCCTCCACTTTCCTCTCATATAGGTGTGTATGTTCTTGGGCTCTACACTTAGGCCTCCTCTATTTCATCTTCATACCTACACTTAAAACAACAATATTAAATAAATCATAGTTGTTACCATCTTCTTTTTACATTGTATATGCATGCCACTCTTCCTCTTCTTCATACTAATCCATCTTCTTCTTATCTCTATCATTCATCATTGCTTCAAGTATTCAATCCTATTTATCCTTCACCAATGCTCCTTATGCTACCCATTCCACTCTCTTTAAAACATATATGTTCATCCATCATTCCTCCTTTAACTACCTAATCCTTACCTTTATTTCCATCACAAACCATCATGTTAGAAACAAAACTTGGAGCCTTCATGTCTCTCTTGTCAGCTACCTCCTTATTGGATAATTCAACCTCCATCTTCCTCTTCATTTTCTTGGTGTTATATCCAAACCATCTCCTTTCCAACTCAATTTCAATCTTCATCATTATACTATTGTGCTCTTTCACATGAGTTCAATTGCCCATCTTATTCTAGTTATCTTCTTCCTTAAGCATTGCCTTAGGTGTTATACCTTTCTTCATTTGAAAACTAATTGTTACCACTTCACATTATTCACTCCTCATATAAACCAACTCCAAAAAACTCACCTCTTTTTCTTTTTTGGGTGTTTTGATAAAACCCAAACTCTTCATTGCTTGAATCTAATACTGCCTTGTCATCATCATCATGATTCTCTCATCTCTTCTATATTCTTCACCCTTTAAAGGGATAAGTGTATATGTCTTTCCATTATACTTAATAGTGTATGTGTTTTCTTGACCATCATGTATGGCATGCTTATCAAACTACCATGGTCTACCTAACAATAAATGGCACACATCTATAGGCAAAATATCACACAACACTTGGTCTTTATACCTTCTTATCTAAAAATAAACCCAATTCTATTCACTTACCAGTATTTGGTGTCCTTTATGAACCCATACAACTCTGTATGGTTATGTATGTGACATTCTCTTCAATCCTAAATTTTGCACCATATCCAAAGAAATAATAGTATTAGTATTACCTCCATCAATAGCTAAATTGCAAACTTTACCTCTTGTCTTACAACTGCTTCTGAATAGACTTCTTCTTTTGGTTGGTTCCTTAGCTTGATTCTGTTGTAATAGTAATCTCATCATGATTAATTACTCATTCTTGTCATGTCTTCTCTCTTCATTCACCTCTCTCTATTGCTGCATACTTTTTCTCTTATTCCATGGACACTATGTTGCCCTATGTCCTTCTCTTTGGCAATTCCAACATTACCCCTAAAATCTCTATCTTGGTCCTTGTATCATTAGAACTTGATCTCTCCTTAATATTACATCTAAAATGGTCTAACTTACCAAGCATGGTTTTTTCCCATGCCTTATTTAATTGTTATTGCAATCATTTATGGTCTCCCTTGAACCACCTCTCTATTCTCTATCTTTTCCATCCTTGCTTGCAAAGGTACTAACTAACCTTGTTGTCTATCATCTCTTTCTCTCTCTACTCTGTGTTCTCTTTCCCTAAGAACATCCTCTATATCCTCCATTATCATGACTAATTGAGAAATTATTTGGATCATTATCTCGACCAAATCATCCTCTTCTATGTTATCTCTCTCCATGGAGTACTATCCTTGATCACTTGTCCTGCATTTCACTTCAAAATACATATTATCAAACCTTTAAACAATCCACAAAATATTTCCCTTGATCTAATAATAAAATGATGCAGATCATATACCAAGAATCTCTCTTTTATAAACTTATCTCAAGATGCACTCTTCAAACTATGCTTCACCACTTTTTTTTGCTAAAGTTTCCTTGTTCAATCTCCATACAAGAAATTTAAGTTTATTTGATGACCTATTAGTTTAAAAAATTTATATCATGATTATATTGTTTTAATTTCCCTCTCTACCCCTTTCATCAACTCACAAGCACTTTTCAATTCTCAACTCCTTCCCTTGACAACTCTACACACTCTTAGCCCTATTTCTAGGCTTATTATCTTTATATGTAATTGTGCCTTCATATATTTGAAAAATAAATGTTGATGAAGATAAACTTTATCAATAACTATATATCCATGCAATTTTAAGTCCCAACTCTTTGTTTTGATCACCTTTAAACTCAACTTATACTTTTATTTAGGCTTATTAGGCCTATTTAGGGCTAGTTCTCAAATAATTTTTTTTTTTCCATACACATGGGTATGAGCACACAAGGAAAACATCAAAATAAATTCAATCACATTTCACTTAAGCCTTTCACAAATTTTCACTGACTTTTACTTGTGAAAACTCACTAAACACTCAAAACCCTAGGTTGGGGTTTCTAGGACTTTGTTTAAACCTAAGAGAAGCTATAATCAAATTATGAAAGAAAATAAAGGATTAAAATATCCAAACTATGTTTATAAGGTCTATATGGACCTATGGTAACTTTCCAAACCATTAGTGACATGAGTTTAATCCACTATCTTACTTTTCAAACTTTAAATACCTTCAACTGAGCATGCAGATTATGAGGTTTTCGGGTCTGTGTCAAAGTTTTAAATCCCTCACCTCATTATTGATTAATCACAAGGTTATAAAAATATTAAATGGATTAAAATAAAATTACCAATATATTATCAACAATGCAACTTGATTCTTTGATCAATTCTCTTTATGAATTTAAATACACAGTCACTTTATAAAGGCTCTACTACAAGAAATAGGGCTTCCATGTCTAGATTCAAAATCACCAATGGTGTTCTTGTGCTTCCCTCAAGTATATTTTTGTCACTTATATTTTAAAAAATCTAGGATATGCATAATCTCTCCTTATCCAATTGGCATAATGGAAACACCACTAGGCTTGTGGGTAGCCTAAAGATGAGGTGAATCTATAGATAGGGCTAACTCCCTTGATTTACCACTTTGGATTACAACTACACCTAAACTTTGGGGGGGTAAAGGGAGAGATATAAATAAAATTAAAATATTATAATGGAGGTGATATAAAAAATAATATGTGTAATTCTAACCAATAGCATGTTACACTTGAAACCAAGAGACTAACCAAGCATATAATTCTCCAATCTGCATCTTCTCACATCAATATTACATTGTGAAGGTTATGGATGAATGTGTAATGATAGGAGGACTATATAAGAGGCCTTCAATGGCACTAATTTTAAAATAATAACTCACTCAATCCTTGACATTTCCTAAAACACTTCACATGCCCTGTAAGAAGAAGCTTTCCAACTGCAAATAGATGATAGAATGAAATAATCATGCTCAGGAAACAAGAGTTATCACTTATTTAAAATCAAACATTACAAATTAAAATGATAATAATATTCATGGAATAGGTAGAATATGTATTCTTATTGATTAAAATATATGCAAATGAGTAGGGTTTCACCATACTCATGTGGAGCGTAAGTTACAATGGCCAAAATGGCTAGTTCTTATAGAACTTGAGAGAAAGAGAAAAAGAGAGAAGTTAAAGGGTCACAAGGACACTTTTAAATCTAATAAAATCAGTTACTTATACATGAAAATATTATATGGGAAGAAACATATAAACTTAGGAAGCCCAAGTGGCTATCCAAGTCATCAAACTCTTGCAAAGTGGCATAAAATTCCTTTAACTGGTTCAAAAAAATTACCCTCATGATTAGCATTGTTTGAAAATACCAAAGATAATTAAGTATATATATTATGAATGGAATTAATGGGAAGGGTTGTAGACATACCTCTCCATGCATTGGCTACTCCTTGGTAATATAGAATCCTATGGTAAGGAGATATCATCTATAGTCCAAAAACCTCTCCTTTCATGCACCTTGCACACTTGGCCTTAAAATTGGATTCATTTGTCAATTAAAATACATGTGAGGGAGTGGATGAAAATTTTAAATACCCTTCGAGTCCTTATAAGCATCAGGGACACCTTAAAATCACCCCACTTGAAGTTTTCCAACCTT
The DNA here is from genome assembly GCA_037957365.1 of Torreya grandis. Classification (NCBI taxonomy): domain Eukaryota; kingdom Viridiplantae; phylum Streptophyta; class Pinopsida; order Cupressales; family Taxaceae; genus Torreya; species Torreya grandis. The sequence continues at coordinate 2,426,081 of JARHVA010000520.1, forward strand.
CTCATAGCTTGTCCACTATGTCAGTTTTAACTATCTAAGATGAGAGCTCTGGTTTGGATACTTAGGAGTTTTTTATTGTAATTAAATGACCATATACAGATATTAAAATTCATAATATTCCCTCCAAACTTTATTTCATCTTTAGACTCCTCATGTAGCCTATAAAACACATAAAATAATCAAAAGTACCATGTTTTATACCCTGCGCATACAATTCCATGTAGTCAAAAAGTATGGGATGGAGACTAAGTGAGTCATATACAAGTTTCAATAAATTTAATGATAAAACTATTTAATTATAATATTTATCCAATTTCATTTCTCCAATTGGGTCCTTGTTAAGGGTTTTAGACCTGTTTTGACTCTTAAGCTTTGTTCATAAAGCTTTGACATCCAAATTGAAAAATAATTCCATAAGGAGGACCCTTATAACACCTTTAAACTCCTTTTTCATCCATTTACAACCTCCAAGAATATATGAGTATCAAAACTTGACCTATTGAGCTCTTTTCTCCATTTCCTACAGGTCTAGTGTTGTCTCTGAGCCAAAAATGGATCCCTCAAGGTTTCCTTTGTATATAAATAGTTTTAACACATATATTATGTCAGAATATACATTATAAAATTCATGTAAATTCTAATCTCATGCTATAATTGTGAATGACCCCTCATTTGGCCTTAGGCTTGAACCTTGCCTAGCAGGCTTGACTGCACCTTAGAGCTCAGAATCACTTTTGATGATTTTCCTTGCCTCTAAATAGCTCAAAAAAATATAATATTATCCCAAAAACATTTAATAATCAATTTTAAATCTCACTTAGGGATAAAATTGAAAATGATCTCACACTTGATCTTTATGCCTGAAACTGCCATATAGGCCTGACTACAAATCTTATGGTTTAGAATATTTTGTTGAGGTTTACCATTTATTGTTTGGTTATTAATGTTGTATTATATTTCATATATCCTTTCACACCTTCTATAAAGGTTCAAATAACTCTAGGTCCTCTTTTTCATCCCTATATGCCAAAACTATAGGTTCATGTACAAGGAGAAGTGCCCTCTATTTGAGAGAAAATAGAGGGTACTTCCCCTATTTTTTTATAAAAAATAACCATTAGAGAGGATTATATAAGTGTTAAATACCCTCTCTAAAAATTTATAGATCTTTTTCATATTATTAGACCTTCCAACATCACTAAAGACTAGGACAGACTAGTAAAAGAGAGACTGTGTGCAGGATTTTCCCCAATAGACTGTGTGCTACATCATTAAAATCCTATCTTTGCTCCATATTCACCATGATGTTTCTATTATATATCTTCACCTATCATATATTCAATTATTTATCATACAAACCTTCATACTCCTTTCAAACCCTACTTTTTTCATGCCTTATCATGATTCTTCTAAACTGAGGACAACTTCTTGACTATGTTTCAAGTCATGAAGGTACCTTGTAGGTATCCATGCCTCTTATAGCTTGATACAAAGTTTTTATATCATTTTATAATATTTTATAATCATTACATGATTTTTTGGTGTCATTTTTATGCATCTATCAACCTTCATACCTCACTCCTTAACTCATTATTTTCATATAGTCAAACACTAGTTGTAGGTGTTCATAGGGACATAAGGAGGTGTATAGGATTGTTTACATTGTTTAGAGATAATTAAGGTGATCATGATCTTCATGGAGGTTTTTTAAAATCTATCTCATCATTCTAACCTTATGTGTTCTCTTCATATGCACTTTAAAATCATCAAACTGAGCTCTCCTTGCTTTTGACTAAGAAACCCTGCCTTTAGTGTCTCCTTGCCTGTAAGTGTCTTGAAAATAGTGATTATGAGATATTTATATCTTCCAAGATTAATTTTTAGGTTTTTGGATTCATTTTAATCATGTTCATGATAAATAGAAACCAAAACACTACCGCCTTGCTAAACTGAGTATTGCCTTGACTATTTTGTACCTTGGAAAGGGCACCTCTAAGTGAGTATTTCCATGCTAGACACTTGTAGATGGTCATGGGAGATATATTACAGAATTATAATGTTTTCAACATGACCCTTGGATCAAGAATATTATTCCATAATAGACGCATGCTTTGGTGACTCCATCTCAAACCACCATCTTGGACTGTGTACTACCTTATACTACTGTAAATGTGCATTTAGGAAGGATTGAGCTTGAAAATAGTGTATGGCCTTCTTGAAACCTCATAAAATCCTCTAAAATCAATTGGACCTATTCAATATTTTTTTAAACATACCAACCACCAAGGAACCATATCCCTTTAGCTCACTATCTTCATATAATTAAACACCTAGATGTAGGTGGCTAACTAGGTTTGTGTACGGACTGTAGGTGTATAGGTGTCTAAACACAGTACTCTAACCTCTTAGATGATCATTAGATCATAAAGGCTTGGTGACAACCATTTGGAACCATTCAAGTGTGAATATTTATTCTAGATTCAACTTTGAAAATAAAGGTTGCTCAAACTCAAGATCTTGTAGATGATATTGCAAGATTTTAGTGTTTTTTTATGCAACTTTGAACCTTCAAACCTCTAACCTTCAATAGTGTTCCACCTTCCATATTTTAAAATTTTCATCTTATACATAGAGGATACAAGTCATGATCATTAGATTCACCAAATTTCATTTGAAACCTTGTCATATGTCCTTCACCAAAATGTTTTAGGCCTTTGTTTTCTCAGTTAAGGGAAAATGGTCTCAAAACTCAATCATCATCATTTGAAGTTGATCCCTATCTCAATATTCCAATGTATCATTCTTAACATGTTTTCCATTCCCTCTACATCACCTCAAAACTTCAAGGAGGACTTCATCTCATGTTTCAACCTCTCTATACAAGTACTTCGTGTTCTTCTAATGACACATGTAGGCAGATGTTCCCATGTATAGGTAGTGAGTGAAGACTTAGGTAATATACATTGTGTTTGGATATCAAAAGAGTTTTATGCCTAGCCTAACACCTCCAAAATCAAATTTATACTATTAGGTATGTGAAACAATTGTCTACACCTCCCTCTTAACTTGAATCTGTCCATGAGAGCACTTGTAAGTTGTGTGTTAATGGCAAAATTATGTGTGAATGTTGCATATGACTGCAAATCATGGAGATTTTACCTTATAGGATGGAATTGAAAGAGGAGGTTACTAATAATACATTTAATTCATGGTTAATGACCTATCATAATCCTCTAAAATCATTTTCAAATCATGAAGATCTGGAAATGATGAAAACTACCTATAACTCATAAAGGTGTATCCTCTTGCAACTTTGAGCTAATTGACTCATCCAAACACCTTGAAATGTGAAAAAAAACATGTTTAACATGAGATTACATATTCAACATCATATATAATCAACATTACTAACTGATTCCTATAGAATTACTCAATATGGAGTAAAACCTATAGGGTGGATGAAATAGCCAATAAAAAAGTACATCAACTTCATGAGGATGGTTCATAAAGTAAAGGACACCATTATTCAAAATATTTATATCTACATTAAGTTATCTGAGTTTAATTTCACCTCCCTAATGTGTTTGATTTGAAACCTCATCTTCTAGTTGTACCAGGTACAAACCTAAAGACTACTTTTGCTTGCCAAGAAGGGTGAAAAAGGAGCAAAATAGTTTTGGTCAAAAAATGGCACTTCCATAGAATTTAAAATGTGTAGTTGAGATTGGGGAATCTAAAAATACATACCATGATCTTCTCCCATGTGGCACACTTCTCCATGGGCCATACAAGTGCTAAACTCACCTTTTTACCCAATAAAACTACTCTTTCTTCTGAAGCACCTACCACTTTTAGCTACCAACAGTTGATTAAGACATGTGAGGACACATGTCATGTGACATAACCCTTTTTAACCTCCACACTTCTTAATAAATTTGTATAACTCATTAAATGCCCCTTTTTAACCTTAAAATGACTCAAAATGACTAAAAAGACTAAAATGACTAAGCCCCAAGGCTAGTACAACATTAAATGACATTAATTAACCTATGAAACACCTTGTGACATATGTATTGGACCCTTAAAACACCTAAAAGTAAATGTTTTACCTATGCATGCCCTAATTTGACCTTAAAGTCAAATTTGGTCAACATAAACTCCATCAATCACAACCACCTATAGTTTCCTTGAAAACACAATTCTAAGCTAAACCAACACCACTTCATGCATAGAAATGAGCACTCAATCTCAGTCATAGTAAATAATCCAAGATACATAGGTTTTTGTTTAAAAACATCAAATGAATTACTATCAACTCTTATTTTATATGTTTAATAAACATTCATAATTCCATCAAAGAGTATAGAACCATCCATCAAATTCCATCAATCATCTATTTTGGTATAAATAGTCTACAATCACAAATAAATAACTCGTAACATGTTTATATTATACTTCTCACTAAATAGGGGTCTCTTTTCCTTGTATTCCTTCAAAGTAATCACTCCAAAATACATGTATTAGTCATGCATTCACACTTAGAAACAAACATTAACTTCATTCTTCATCAATAAATCCCATATAGATTCATCCACATAATCACAGACCTCAAAAACAAGGTCTATCAATTTTCTTTAATCAGCAGAGTTTACAAAAAAATTTCTTTCTTTTTTCATGCAAACTTTTTGATACATACTCCATTCCTCTACACTCGAATGGAATAATCCTATAACTTTCTAACTGACTCCAAACTTCTAGAAGATGACTCATAACTGAATCTTGTTCCTTTCCTATGTAGAGGTCTTGTTTTGATACATAACATAGTTCTTGATTTTGCATAATATGACATGTCTAAAACCATGACAATATACTAAAGTACATATTATGGACCTTTTACCATGATAAAACCCCTAGATATATTTTTGTCATCTTTCTACCCTCATACATGCATAAAAGTCTATTGATAAGACTTAACAATATATAAATTTTCAAAAAGGAACTTTTGGTGGGAAAATATATAGGTCAAATTCCATGCCTCTTTGAACAACCTAGACTCCATAAATGGACCTCTAATGACCTCCAGCAACTATATGACACCTAATAGACTTCCAAAAGAAAAAATGAAATCATTTTGGGGTCCTCAAGGGATGCCCCTGCATTAGGAGGTTGGTTGGTAATTGAACTATTGGGTATTGTATGTAAATCAATCTTGTAAACTTACTAACGCTTGTATGAAGCAATGTAAAATCTAACAGAGCATTTACCTTATTAGGAAAATCTTATTTTGATAAATAAAATATGTATATTTACCTATGCATTTTAAGTTCTAACATTTGTATCAAAGGTGTGGAAAAGGACACTTGATCACGTGCAATCTAGGGAAGAACTATGAAATAATTTTGTGAGTAGAATAATTTTTTTAGTGAATTTTTTTTTTTAAGTTATTTTATTTTTTTCCTATATATTTTATACTAAATACTACAAAGCTTGTTAGGTGTCATTGTTGAGTAGATAGAGGTTTATGAAACTCAAGAAAAAGCATTATTTAATTCATTATAGATGTAAAAGTTGTTTGAGGCATTATTTACTTTGTCTAGAGGGACATTTAAAGTATTTTTTGTGAATCAAATAAATGAAAATCACAATCACTAATCGCATTACATTGTTATTCAAAGGTGCCAAAATAAAGTTAAAGGAGGTTCCTTGAGAACTATAAAGTTATCTAAGGCACTATTCATTTTCTTTCTAGGGCATAGTTACTACTTATTTACTTGCCTAAAACATTCAAAATATGTAATGGGAACATAAAAACACATATGAGGCATTATAATTGTTCCCATGACACTGAAATCTTCCTCTGATGTCGTAGAATAGAATTCAAACAAATAAATATGTTCAAATTATGTTGATGTGCTATTGAAACTTACCATATGCTTTGAAAACTTTGTGAGGAATTAACAAGGGCATTTAAAACTAACCTGGAAAATGGAAATCATTATGGATTGCACATGGCATGATTTCTTAGTTGATAGGTGTGATTGTTTTGTACATGGCATTGGATCAGGCAATATGGTGTGTGAATTGGTGGGAATGTAAATGAAATGTTTAAAATGGTGCTTAACAAAATTTAATTTTAATTTTTGTCCTATTATGGGTTGAAAAATGTGTGAAACCCATTTTTCTCACCCAAAAGCTTGTTGGGTAAATATTTTTTATTATTGGGTGATTTCTTTTTATAGTTGGATATTGTCAAGCAAAATAAATAAAAATAATTACTTTTTATCTAGTTACATAGTCAAAATAAGGCATATATGTCACTTCTTGAGCTTATGTTTCACCTATTGACATAGTTGAGTTGGTTTGAAGGGTTGAGTAAAAGCAATGATATACAAGAAGTTATAGTCTCAACTCTTACTAGTTGATTTTTCTAATTAGAATGTAAAGAACTAAAATGGAAGTGGATTTATATAATCTTTCATTCCATATTTCAATAAGTTGCATATCAGAGTTGGTCAAAGGTTATATTTTAACACTTTGAACTTAAAGGAGATCAAATCATCCAATCCCAATAAATACAAGACAATTTTTTAGAATTGTCTTTTTAGTGCATTCGGCCAATGCCATATAGAATTTTCTATCTAGTTGATATATTTCACAATTATAGTGGTGTAATCACACATTTCATAGGTTTTGGAACATTATAAATCTATTGAAAGGATCATGTTTTTGTTTTGTAATCTCCCCATACAAGTTTTTGAGAAAAATATACTAAGCAAGTGGAGAAATAAGGTGTCTTAACGTACAATGGGTGCATTTTTTTTGGAATATAACACCCTAATATTGATATAAGTTTTAAAACTAAAATTTTATGCTTAAAAAAAATGAATGTAACATCATTTCCCACCACCACTATTTTCAGAGACAAACTTGCATTTTTGGGTTTAGAGGTCCCTAAGGATCAAACAGGGTAAATAGAGCCAATGACCCATCCATCCTAAGTTTGCTAGATCAAGTTTTACTATAATGGAAATTTTGGATAGATGGTAGGAGTTTGGTGTCATTTTTATCCAAATTTTAGTATTTTACTTATTTGATATCAACATTGTGGAGTTGGTTGGTGATCCAGAAATGCATGGACATCTCATCTCTCATCTAATGAGGGGAAAGAGTGTTTAAATCAATATCTAATGTGATTGTACAAATTGATAGGGATTTTAAACACAAATAAAGTTTACATAGTGGTCATTTTTGTTTTGAATCAATGTAAATATGACATACATGAGGAGGCACAAAATTATCACCAAGATAGGATTGGTGTAGTTGAGCATTCACACGATGGTGTTTATAATATAATATGGGCATAGATGATCATAGGGATGAGTATTCCTAGTGTGATTCTCATAATCATGTCAGGTAGTGTCAGGATATTATAGGGATTGAAATATTCACAATGCACATGAATTCAAACTATAGGGATTGTAGTGGACATTTTGATGTAGGTTGATCAGTACATGATATAGTTTTTAATTGATTTGTAGGTTGTGTTTTCATCAAAGGTAGTGATTGTTCACTTCCACATACATATTTTTTTCCCTTTGGATCAAGGGTGTTTTTGGGTCATATGATCCAAAGTTATATTTACTTTTAATATTAGCTTGTTATTTATATAGCTTAGCTTTGAAATAAATTAAAATGTAGGCCTGCATCTCCTAGTGAGACACCTTCTTTAAAAAATATAGTTTTATTTTAGTAAATTAATGTTATGAAAATTAATTTACTAATATAATACTATATTTTATAAAGTGGGTGTTTCACTGGGAGATGCATGCCCCATACATATTATGTTATTTCAATCTTTAAGGTGATTATATAGATTGATAAGGGTTACAAATACAAATAGGTTGATTTTTGGACTATTGGGTCCCATATGTAAATCAATCCTATAATCTTATTAAAGCTTGTATGAAGAAATGTAAAATATTATGGAACATTTATCATATTATGAAAATTTTATTTTGATAAATAAAATGTGTATTTTTATGTATATTTAGATGCGCATTTGAAGTTATAAACACAAGAGAAAGAGGAATAAGCATAGAGAAATTTGGCTTAGGAAGCACACTAAGTGGAATGGAACACCATGGCCATGGAAAAAAACCAAAGAGTGGTTAAAATGCTCATACCCTAATTTTGAGTAGGATTTCACATTTTAATTGCATGGGGAGTCGGCTGCAGGAACATCCTAGGTGAATTGAAAATATTGCATCACTGAAATAAAGAGTCAGTTAGTCAAGATAAAATTCCAACATTTTTGGTGTGTGGGTGTATGGTACAGTAGTTTTGGATATTTTCAAAACTTTAGAAGATTCCACTTGTATATGAGGAGGAATAGGTTAGATTTGTATATAATTTAGGAGAATAAGGGTTACATATTTGTGTCCAAATAATGGAGTGTGCAAGGGCACCCTTGTGCAAAAGATGAATTATGCACTAAAGCACCTAATAAAGACATTAAATATATAGGTTTATGTGGTAACATGTAGAAGATAAATAATTTATAAGGTGCAAAAGTTAGATGTAATAAAGGTTTGTTCATATAGATTATGCCACACAAAAACAAGAAAGGTCGTAACTTGAGTTAAGTTTGGGCTTGCGCAAAAAGCGATCAAGATTCAAGCTTGTGAAAGAAACACTAAATGGTTGGCAGTGTGTAATTGTATAGATAAGCCTATGCAAAAATACACAAAAGTATCAATCATCCAAGGATAATCACAAAATAAATCAGCACATAAGGAAGGTGGCTCAAATTAGAGAGATATTTAAGCACATATGCATAAGAAGGAACTAGCACAAAAGGATTTTATGCAAAACTTATGATACACAAATAAGTCTAGAGGGAATGCAAGCATGTATTTAAGAGTAAGGCTTAGAAGTGTATATGAACGAGTTTATTGTTGATAGTGGAATATAATTTCATAATCTCAGAGTGTAGATGCTTGACAAGTGTGTGATGGATATATTATTATACAGTGTATTGTATTTTGTATGTATTCATCTTATGTATGTATTTCAAAAGTCTATGGAGTGTGAAAGGATTCATTTGAACTTGAAACAAAAGGATGGAATGTGAAGAGACAATGTATTATAAAAGTTTATAAATATTGATCAGTTATAATGAAAAAGAGTTACAAAAATATAGATATTAATATAGAGATCTAATAAAAAATTTCCTAGATGTCTTTGATACCTTTTATATGTATATTTTGTGCTCTGATTTTCTCAAAAAAAATTATAATTTAACAATAATAATGAATGTTCTATTAATTTTATCCTACATTTTTTGGATAACTACATAATTTTGAATTAAGTAAATATTTGACATGTTCTGAAACTATTATTGTGATTTGATTGTGTTTCCTACTTTTCAGTAAAACATAAATTAACATGTTATGATCGATTTTTCAATAAACTTTGCTAACAATGGTGTGGTGAGCATGGAGGGTTAAAACATGTTGATATGGCTACCTAGATAGAGAGACCTGGAATGATGGCTTAATGAAAGAATTGATAACTTTTCAAAAGAGTAGAAAGAATAGGAAGCTATGTTCAAGAATTTATTCATGAACATATATATGGTGAAATATATGAAATATTTTGGTGTGAATTGCTTGGACTATTATTTGTCTAGTTATCAAGAATTAAATACTATTGATTTCAGATAAGAGAAACATAAATTCTAGTTTGGATGGAAGAGATACTATAAAACATGTGAAAGTTATATATTGATTGGACTCATGCAATAGATCATTGGGTAAAAAATACTATCAACATATACATCAATGCATTTGTGTACAAGGCTACATTGCATTTGAGGCTAAGAAATATTTGTTTGTGAGAGGCATTAGAGGCAACTTTACACAACAATTACCTACTCTCAGGAATTTCTTGGTTGTATAAAAGGCCATAGTGCCTACTTTTATTAACATGGAGTAGTCACTTTGGGAATTAGGGGGATGTGTGTGATAATGAATTTAATGATGAATAACTAAGAATGGAAGCTTAAACTTGTACCTAGAAGATGAAGTATGTAGATAATCAAATCAAAAATTTAATTCTAGGACTAGAGTGATACCTATGGCAACAGAGAAGATGGAACAAATAGAATAATACTAGTGTAGTTATGATTGGGAGTACAGTAGACAATGTAGAAGATAGAGAAGGAATGGGAACTCATGGGAGATAAAGATAATTTTGAGAGAATGATGATAAGGAGAGGTCCCAATAGAAGAGAAGGCATATATGAGAGAATAGAGATAGATAAATATGTTGAAGAGATGGAATAAAGTGGAAAGAGAGAAGAGAAGTGAGCAGATAGGTTAGAAGGTAGTTTTAAATCATAGCTAGAAGGGATGATGTTATTTGGAGAATTATTTTTATTATGTTACATTAAGTTATAGGATTAATTAGGATCAATTTATAATGAAATAGAAGTCATAGATATGGATTATTCATTTCAAGCGTACACATCTGATGTGACTAATTTATCATCAAAAAGAACAAAAAGTTTAAAAGCTAGTAGAGATAATACCTGGTTTGACTCTCTTATAGATAAATTTTGGAAGTAAAGTGAAGATACTAAGAAAGTGTTGGATATTAAGAAATTTATTGAGGCATGATTTTAAGTTTCACTAAATATTAAGACATTGGCAAAGGCTAGTTCACAACCACCATTGGTTTCAAGTGTGAACATAGGAGGCATGGATCTCAATGCAAGATTTTTTGTCACTCTGAACCCGTATCATGGGTATACTAAACCTAAAAATTATCTGCTAACTTTCAAAATGAAATGACAAATCAAAATTGTAATTGTAGATGATGTGAAGAATTAGAACTCAGATGATCTTTAACAGGAGAGATTTAGAGTTCATCTACAATTGAGATGCTGCCAAATTAAATTTTTAGGGTGTCAAGGATCATTTGATTAGATAGTTCAAAGTAAATAAATGTGTGAGTTAGAAAATCCAAGATCTGAAAGAGATTTAATAAATATTAGGTGAATTAGTATGGGATTATGATCATAGATTTTTTGATGTAATGAATAGAGAGTAGACTTTGTTTTCAAGATATATAAAAGGTAACATGGTTTGTATAAGTACTACAAACTCATATTAGGTTTGGAATTATTCATATGAAATTTAATAACAAGGCAGATGCTCATGCAGCTACGTTTTATGTAAAATTGATAAAAGATTAAGGAGATAGGTTGCAACATACTGTGAAAACTAATGTAAAAATTGATGCTTTGATATAAAATATGGAGGAGTTGCAGGAAATTAATAGGCCTAGGATAGGGCTTTAGTGTATGGAGTGTGGAAAAGAGGGGCATCACAAAAATGACCTCCCAAAATTCAAGACAAAATTTTGTGAAATTTTTTATGTAATAGGGCATGTGACTACAAAATGTAATTTATTACAATAGTACATACAATGTTACACTCTATATTGTAACTTATTTAATTATGACAATCATGATGAGAAAAAATTTTGAGCACTCCAAGAATTGATTTAAAACATCATTAAGAACATCATAGTATTAGTAATACAACATATTCCTTATGTGAAGCCAGGGATCCCAAGCCAAAATGTAGACATGACCTTTGTGATGTAGGTTATTCCTAGATGGGTGCCAACCTCACCTTAGTATCAGCCACAAGTTTTATCAAGTTGGATACCATAGTCTTTATATTACTAGTTAGGATGGACTCATCCCTCTCCTCAATATCAATAGCCATGAAACCCTACATTTCCCTAATAATAATAATTAGGATGGGATCCATCTTCTCCCTAGGGGATGTACAGGGGATATGATGGCTAACAACAATAGGGTTGGCATTCTCTACAGTGGTAAGGTGGATATGAGGGGAAAAAATAGTTAGTTTATGGTTTTTTAAATAACTAAGGAAGATATAGAGCAGGTTATTGAGTTGGATACCAAATAGGTAATTACATATAAGATGAATGATAGGGGTGTCAACTAATTATCTACTACTTGTGTGGGGAGTATAATCACTTCACATGAAATTTCCTAACTAGTCCTTAGAGGTAAATTTATTACATATATTTTAGAGTTTTGGAATAACACCACACTAAAAATTATCTAACATTAGAAAATTAGAGAAAATATATTCATGTTTGAAATGTAAACTTGATCAATTTGCATCCAAAATATCTTACATTCATACAAGTAGTTACACAACATCAGCATGCAGATCAGGGAATACCTTCCTTAGAAATTATGTAGTATCAGAGAATCAAAAATATCTAACAATATAAATATCTTGACCCTATGATAGAAATGGTTTCTATGTACTAAGCAATTTAGGTTTTACAAAACAGTCAATAACATGTTGTGTTAGAGGGTGATGCCACAACCATTGATGTGCAAATGTATTAAAAAATTAGGTGCATCATGAGATAGGAGGGAATATTTACTACCTTGACCAATATTCTCAAACTTATAAGTACTCTGATAAATGAATACATATCATAGAATATAAAAAATATTCTACATAACATGTTGGAGTGTGCATAGATATGTAAAAAGTGCACTTATAAAGTAAAATGGTATGTGAAGAATAAGAATCTTTGGGATTTTGACTCCTATATGGATATTTAATTTTAAATATATAAAGCATTAAATGTTGTGTTTGATTTCGGAAGCACAGTCAATATGATGCCTCAATCCACATGGGAAGTTAGTAGACAACCAATGCTCAATTATAGTCCAATAATGCTAAGCCTGACATATTATGGGAGGGTAGAACCTATTGGTCAATTTAAGGATGGGTAAATCAAATTTGTTGACCTAATCTTGTAAGGATATTTTTAAATTAATTAACATGAAGACTAATGAAATGATCTACCCTACATTGATTAGTAATAAGTGGGCTTAAAATGGTTAGATGACCATTAATACAGTGTGCAATTATATGAAGGCACACCAAGGGGATAAAATTATAATTATACCTCTAAATAAAATAAAGAGAAAGCCATATATCATACCCAAAGATCTAGATTCACCCTTAACCTATGGAGATAATAATTAGTTCAAGGTGGGCATAGAAGCTAATCATAACACACTACAAGCTATAGAGTATCAATTTTTCCATCTATAAATAAAGCCTCAACATCAGGTACAATAGACTAAATAGATCTTTTCCAAACATGTGATAATAAAGGCACAAGATTTGTAGTTCCAAATAGAATAATGTAAGTCACTATCTATGTGATCACCAATTAGGTCTGAAGTGGATTTATTGTATAAAGTAGGTGTGATGGACATGGACTATACTGAGCCAATGAAATAAGGTCTTTTACCTTGGTAAATTGTGTCTTCAATAAGTGGTGATCTGGACACCCACATGTTGAACTAGGTAAGAGGATATCATGAGGTGAATTCGATGTGCATGGTCTTTGATACAGAATGATAATTGCCTCAATATCTTATAAATGATAATTTAGACCACTTCATTTTAAGACTAGAACATCATGTGCCTAATATAGACTAGAGGTTGAGTGCATTAAAGGGAAATACTACAACTTAGTGGGCATTTCACAAGATAAACTGGTTATAATGGGATGAGGCTTGTGAATTCTTGATCTTGATTCCAAATATCATCTACTATAAGGGAACATTGATCATTTTTCCAATAAGGGTAGTGTCCATATATGCACATCCATAAGTGTGTATATGTATGGTATGCTTAGGGTGTAGAACCCAAATATTGGGTATATATCTTTAGGTATACAATTGCAGTGCTCCCAATAGCATGGTACATGCATCTAGAGTACAGAAAGGAGACTAAGAATTACCCACTTATCTAATAAGATTTTATTCAAACATTTATCTTCGAGGATGATAACTTTTTGGTATACCAAGACCTATATAAATTTAATATCTTCTTATTCCATGGGTGAGTGAAGGGTCTTCGTAGTAAATTAGACTCCACTTCATAGTAGGAAGTAGCTAAGGACTTAAACACAACTCTGAAAATCTATAAGGAGAATAAATAGAAAGAACAGTTTTTATAAAATATTGAAATCAAATCATTAAATAAGAGAAATAATTTGAGTCCACTGATAGTGATGAGGACTTGTATTTGAAGGGATTATTTGAGCCAGATCAAGAAGTAAAGGATCCTAGAGCTAAAATTGTAGACCAAACCGAAGATCAACAACTATAAAATCTCAATATCAAGGAGAATGAAGGATATGTAACATTTTAGGATTCACTTCCAAGGGATTCCATCAAAATATTAGCATAAATTCTATGCCAAAGCTTAAGATTTTAGGCAACTATTAGATGCAGAATGAGATTTTAGAGGGACTACAACTATTGCAAGACTATCAAGATGTCTTTCCAACTAACTTCATAGAAGTAAAATGTGTACACCCTTCACTAGGGAAGATGCATATAAAGATAAATAAGTGCGCACAGCCAATGAAAAAGTGCCCATATAGGTTAAAACCCAACATGAAGTTGAAATTAAAAGTTGAACTAGACCAAATGCAAGAAGCAATAACTATCTATCTAGTAGAAAAACTAGACTGGGTTAGTCTAATAGTTATGCAGCCTAAAAATTCTATATAAATCACAGTATGTGGGGACTACCATGTGCTAAATGATGTATTTATTAATGATCCATTACCAATCCTTTTTTTAGATTAAGTCCTAGATTCAATCATAGGACATGAAGTGTATTCTTTTACATATGGGTTCAGTGGCTACCATCAAATACCGATCACAACAAAAGATCAAGATAACACCACTTTTGTAATAGAATGGGGATATTTTGCATACAAATTAATGTCTTTTGGATTGAATAATGCTCCTGATGTGTTCTTAGGGTTATGGTCACTACATTTAAATACTTCATCCATGATTTTTTGGAAGTGTATTTAAATGATTGGGTTATTTTTTATTTATTTAGGGAGCATCTATACACATTATGGTTGATGTTTAAATGGTTTTAAGCTCTACGTGTTCTACTAAACCTAAATAAATGCTTATTCTTTACACCTTTTGATGTCTTTTTGGGGCATATAGTAGGCAGTGATGGGATTTTGGTGGACCAAACCAAATTCATAGTTATTGTGAGCATACCGCCTCTTATAAGCTCTGTTGAGGTGTGATCATTCTTGGGAAATATAGGATACTACATTAAATTCATAAAAGGCTACACAGCTATATCTGCTCCCATGGAAAATTTATTACACAAAGACACCAAGCTTAAATAGACTAATGAGTGTGAAATAACATTTGTGTATCTAAAGTAGAGGCTGGTAACAAATCCCATTTTGGTCTTTATTAATTAAAGAAAACCATTTCGTTTTCATGTAGGTGTCTCAAGAATTTTGGTAGGAGTTGTTCTCACATAACTAGGAGACAAAAGATTAGACCATCCCATTCACTTCACAAGTCACAAAATCTCATATGCAGAGAAAAATTATACAAATATAAAATGGGAAGTTTAGTAAATCGTTCTCACACTCTAAAAATTCAATCACTACCTTATAACAACATCATTTGATTTTTCAATTGATCACTAAGCTTTGTGATACCTAGTAAATAATCCCATGTTATGAGGGAGGATATCTCATTGGTTGATGTTGTTTCAAGAGTTTTTAGTTCATAATCAATGTGAATCTTGGGAGGGAAAATGTGGGACCATATCATTTGATATAAATACATAATGGATAAGAACATGAAGAACTCTAAGATGAATCACTGAATGCCCATTTGTTTTGTGTCTCTATGATTCCTAAGAACATGGAATACATAGATAATTTCCTAGAATAATGATTTTTTATCGTGCACTATGTAGAAAGGGATAAGAATTAGTTGATCAAAGCCATTCTATTTAGTATCACTAATGGATTTATTTATAAAATGGGAAAAGATGGCATACTTCACAGAGTGGCTTTGGAGTATGAGAGACCATAAATTATTCAAGAGGCACACCAAGAAATAGCAGGAGGACATTTCACATAAGAATCCACTACAAGGAAAATATTGAAAAGTGGCTTATGGTGGCCTACTCTATTTCAAGATGTGAAATGATTAGTAAAACACTACAACATCTTCCAAAGAATGGGAATGCCTAATAAGAGAGATGAAATTCCATTAAATCCTATGTTAGCTAAGCAACCATTTTGAAAAATGGGGAACTATTTTTTAAGGACTAATCAATCCACATAGTAAATGCAATCATGAAAGATACATAATTACTACAAGGACTACTTCACTAAATGGGTGAAATCTACTACAACACCAAGTTATAGTGCTAAGGATGCAGCCAAATTTATATATGAGAATAATATAACCATATTTAGATGTCCTTTAAATTTGGTTAGTGATAGAGGAACACATTTCCTAAACAACATTGTCAATACTCTAACATCATACCATCCGTAACTGATTCCAATTAATTCATTAAGCAGAATGATGTGTAGACAACTCAACACATTCAAAGTGTCATGTTAGGTAGATTCAAGTGGGAAAATATATATAAATAGATGCATGGGGAACACACTAACATTACACACTTTTATGAATAAGACTCCTCTATGATTTGTGTTTAATCCATTCAATTACCCATGGATTGTTTACCAATACTAGTCAATCAAATATATCATTCAAATGACACCATAACAACAACCATAGATCATTAAAAACTTTTGATTCCCCTCATAGATGTACTAAAATAAAAAATGGGGATTGGTATTGCAATTTGACAAACAAAATAACATAATTCAAATGTATTTGACTTCAATAACATGGTATAAATCAATTTTTTTATCCTAGATCATCTAAAAGTAGCACAAAAGGAGCCCTAGCTCTCCAACATCCCCAAAGAGGATCTGATGTGGGGTGACTCATCAATATCCCTAAATGTAGGTAATCAGATGAAGTAATGATGACACTTCTCAACCAATATAATGAATTTATGATCCATATCACTCAGGGTTTCATGATATTTATCAATCTAGTGACCATGGCATAAGCAATAGGACTACTGACTCATGGTAAATCTCTTCTAAAATATAAAACCAAGTTTCCTCTCATTCATTTAGACATGAAGGATAAATATAATAGTGCATCCAAGGGGATCCTTATTTATTCTAGATGATATTTTAGCATGTATTCTCTTTGAATGCTCACAAAGCACTTTTGGAAAACTACCAAAAGTGTGAGGCAAGATACAAAATGGGTCATCAATATTGCTTATCAAATGATCTAGATGAATGAGGACTTCAAATTGCCAAAAAATTTGGTCTATGATCTTATCACCAACATTGAGAAGGTCATTAGTGGAATGTTGTAGGTGTTCGAATACCAATTTTTTGTATTACTCCTCTACTTTATGTAATGGAATTATCAAGATGGTCTAGTCAGTATAGATGTGTAGTTTTAGCCTATGATCACATTTGTCAACATTATCTAGACCAAAATAGGCCAATACTATGAACAACTTATCATATTCAATAGTTTGTAGAGTCTTGATGTGCACATGATTTATAAAGGATGATCATGCATAATTATGCAAGTCATGCAATTTGAGACATGACAAGGTAATAACTACCACCTAGCATAGGTCACACGCATCATATGTGCAAGTGATAACACACAAATAGAATGGATACGTGAAACATAATGAAGACACAAACTAAATAACATGGAAAAGTAGCAGAGCCTATGGTTTGGTGATGATACATAGGTGAGCCATGTATACCTAAACCTAACCACCATAGACCCTAGAATTTTAGTGTGATGGAAGCACTAAGGATGATGATTGGTGAAGTAAATGTATACGTATTTTACCTAATAGAAATTTATGGTTTGGGTAGCTCAATAACCTCATAAAGGGCTATGTTACATATTTATCCTCTCAATATTTGGTATAATTTAAGAACAGATTCATCGTACATCATTAAATGAATATGTTAACTTTACGCAAGAATCAAAAGGAACAATTAGAGTTTCAAAGACTATATAAAGGGATCTAGGAAAGCTTAAGGTGTCATTCTAAAATCCTCATCTAAAGGAGGTGGAGACTATTCACATAGATGCCAAGATAGGCCAAAAGTGTGAATAAAATATAGAGGGATAATAGATCTAGATCTGATGGCTAGGCTAAGAAGAGAGCCAAGAGATCCATTATACAAGCTAATAATCTTAAAATATATTTTAACCCCTGATTGAATGAATGAAATTTTAATCACCTATGTGAGTGTATAAGTTTAGCTATGTGGTCTAAAGCATCCCTTCATTGGGACACCTAACCATGACTACACTAAATTTGCATATGATTTTTTAAATTGTTGTAAACATTATCAAACAAATATTATAATCTTGTATGGCATGGAACATGTCATTGACGGGATTTGAAATTTTAATATGGATCAATTCATCGACCAAGTAAAAAAAAATACATGATTTTTTAGGCTTTGTCAAATTAATGTTTTAAACTTGTTCATCATTTGCTATAGAGTATTGTATTTGTGTGATTTGAACATTGATAAATTTACACCAATAAATCAAAGGAGTGCTTGAGATTTTAATATGGATTAATTTAGAATAAAACTCATGGTACTAAGCTTTAAAATGGATTATTTATAGAAAAACTTGGAACTTGAAATTTTGCATCCTTTCTCAAGCAAAAAGGTTTTTAAGTTTGCTCAGTATACAACATGTCATTTGAGGGATTTGAACATGGATCAATTTTTTGTAGAACATGTCATTTGTAAAATTTAAACATGAATCATTTATGCATATGACATATCATGGAGAGATGCATACACTTTTTTGTGTTATTGTAACTTTTCTTAAATAAATATTTTAATCTTGTGTGGCATATAGCATGTCATTTATGGGATTTGAAACTTTGAATGCAGATAAATTTACTTACCAAGTAAAATTAAATACGCATCAAAATACCAAACCTAAAGCTTAGTAAGTTATGTATAATTTATTCAATTTTATAATTTATTATAACCTCTTTAAAGTGGAGCTTTTAGGTTTACTTGGCTTAATTTGTAGCCTCTCTAAACCAAATGTTTAATCTTATTTGGGATATAACACACTATTTTTTTATGATTTTAAAATAGATCAATTTAATTTATTTCTAAATAAAAATCAAGATTAAAACAACCATTTACAATATTTGAAGACAGAAAATTCACTTATAACTATAAATATTTACAAAAATAATTTCTTGGCATAGAACATGCCAATTACAATACTTAGACACAATTAAATTTAGTTATAAGTATTGGTTCACAACAAAATATGCCCCAAAAATATAAAGAATCTTTTGTTAAATCTAGAAAGCAATCCAATATTAATGAACCAATTCCTAAGTTATCTTAATAGTATAAAAAATAAATGAATGCATTAATCAAACATGAAGATAAACACACTATACAAAGAAACATTGTTATCAATAAAAATAACTATAATAAGTTTCAATTCATTTCCCTTATGTTTTGTATTTGCTTTTTTGCATTATAGTCATCAAGGATCTTTCTACTTGGTTAAGTCATGATGAATATATATGAATAATGGGTTGTGGGTCAAAATTATATGGGAAAGAAGAGAACACATTGTTTTATAAGGAAACTACATATATATTATTTTGAACAATAAAAAAAATGTCTTTGCAATGTATCCCAAAACCTTTCCATAAATCTAGGACATTTGAGGCAATTTATGACAAAACCAATGAGAAACACTATCCTACATACTCCATGAAAACTTCACGCATGCTAAAAAAAACTAAATGTTCCTTTGTTCATGAATTTATGTTTCAAGGATAATAATGTAAAAATGTCAATACTTTCAGACATTTATGCCAAATAGTAAGTACTTTCATATAAATTGATACAATATAAACATTGAATTAAATAATTATAAATTTTATAATTAAAAATGTAGAGAATAAGCGAATAACACATTTTATTTGAGGGGGTCACTATTTATTGATTTGTTATAGATATAAATTAAATTTTCAAATATAAAATTTGGTAGTGAAGGTTTTCCCCATACCAACAGTACTTGTCAAGGAAAGTACAATAGATTTGCAAGGTTGTAATATTTTTTGTATGCAATATCTTTAATTACTTCTTGTTGTTCTTATTTGGTATCCTCATTTGTCTATAATATGTTATATTGTATATTATGAATGTATTTTCACCAATTTTAAACGGTCTTATTTTGTATTTGTATGTTATTGAATTATAGAAAAGAAGATCAACATGTATGTCATATATTTTATCTCAATCATTTTGATTTTTTTAATCAAAGATAATACAATAGAAGAATCTATAACAAATTTCAATTCCTCAATAGCCACTTGCATACCACCCTATTTTGGATTCATGTCATAAACAAATTTGACTCATTTTTTCCTATGGTTTTTCAATAAAATGTGTATGCATCTTATCATGTTAAGAGACCATTTTTTAGACTATATTCTATTTTAGAAAATGGAACATATATAAAGAGTCTTTCTCTACAATAATTCTCATTATCTACATTCTTTTTGTAATTTACAAATCGTATGATATGTGGCTTAGACCTTGATTGTAATATTTTCCATTTTTTTGTATGTTGAATCAAATTCAGCAAGACAAATATTGTTTATAAATGTCAGGAATGCAATATATTAATCTTTAATAGACCTTCACATTATGTTTTTATAATGATTAGGTTATTGATATAGTAAAACCATAGATTTTACATTGAATTTGTGTTCTTTGAATCTAGACATTTTTATGAATGTTCATTTTATTGAGTTCTTCAAATGGATCCCAAAACAATATGTGTAGCCTACTGTGCAGACATCTATTGGTTATTTAGAATCTCATTTCCTAGTTTTTGTCTCATTTTAATATAGTCCACATTCAATTCCTAGTGTTTTGCATGTATTTTCCTAAATTATTTTATCATTTATCTATCAAGTTTAATCGTGTATGAGCTAAAATATGTTGTTGCAGATACATTCAGAATAAATAGGTATAACTTTATGAATCGTCACATTCCACACATGGAATATCATTAATTGATATTTTGTGTTAATTATTCACCAACCATCTCATTAAATCCCTTGAACTTCTCAAGGAACTCAAACCACCATGTATCTTTTAAAATTTCAGCAATAATTGCATTTTCCACTAGCTACTGAAAAAAACATGGCTCAAATTTTTTCTTTATCCCCATATGGTTCCAAGTTCATCAACAAAAAAAAGTGCTTTAATTTCCACAAGTTCTAAATGCATATTACAAAGGAATGAGTTTAATTTCAAGAATGGTAGAGAATGAAACAATGGTCTATGTTTGAGAGAATAGAGGTTTTGATTGAAATGACTCTAGAGTATAATTATTGTGGTTATATTGGAGTCACATCACATACTTTGTATTTAGTTCACCACACTTCATCATCACCTCATTTTATGAAAATCAAATTCATATTTCACCTTTTTTAATTCTATGAAATGATTAACCACTTTATTGTGTCATTACCATCACGTTAGAGTTTCTATTTTTATCATGCCATGTGATGTTGATTGTTTCTCTTTTCCCTCTCTTTCATGAATTATTTTGAAAGTGAATTTGTTTAAATTAAGGAAACAATAACTATAAAAGAGTAAAATAACAGAGTACATATCTGAACTCTTCTTGGTTTTTCATGTGTCTATCGTACCCTGATTTCTAATCATTTCTTTTGTTAGTCCTAACTTATTTCTGCAAAAATGAGTTTCAGTCTTAAATAATTACTCATTCAAAAAAAAAAAAGAGACACCATTTTTCGTTTTCAACTCATTTTTTCTTTTTATTTTTAACAATATATGGGTAAAATGATAGCCTTTTATCGTTTTCATCCCTCTCTCTTTATTTAATGCCTTCAATCTCCACTCATTGACTTAATGTGATGAAAGAGGAAAAGATCCTTCACACAATAAAAATTTGGGTGTGATAATATTTGATTGGTGAATTATCCCTTGGTAGTTGGTTGTTTGTATAGGTGTAACATGTGACTATTCATGAACAATGTTATTTGACCGCCATCAATGGGTAAAATATGGATAAAACCATTGTCAAATATCTCTTCTATCTAATAAGGCCCCAACTACCAATTACAAAGCTTTTATTTGAATTCTTTGTACTTAAAATCAAACAACAAGGTCCAATCCCTATCTTGAAACTTCCTTTCTTGCATATGGCAATCATGTCATTGCTTAAGCTAATGTTGGATCAATTTTGTATGATGTAATGCTTTCAACTTTATTTATTCTAATTCATTTCATTTTATGATCTTATCATGCTTTGATTTTGTTAAATAAACTCCCACTTCCACTTTTATCCTTAAATTTTAATTCAAATTCAATGGGAAGTATTGGTGATTTATTGTAGACCAACTCTATGGAGTGAAACTGGTGGTTTATTTCTAGGTTATATTATAGCCCCATACTACTTTTGGTAGCTTTTGTACCCACTCTTTACTATTTTTGGCTATTATTTTAGTCAAAAAAATTCAACTCTTTTTTTATGACTTCCACTTGACCATTTTTTTGAGGATGGTAGGGAGAATATTTCATGTGTCTTATATGATATTTTTTAGTGATTGCCTTTATCACATTAGATTTGAATTGTGGACCTTGATTAAAAATAATGAATCTAGGTGCCCAAAATCTCTAAAAAATATTATCATATAAGAAATAATAAACCTTCTCATCTCTATCAGATTGTAAGGCTTGTGCATAAACCCATTTGGTCATATAATCTATGCAAACTAAAATATATTATTTTCCTTGTGATGTTGGATCAATTGGGCCAATGAAATTTAACCCTTGTTTCTTGATGCATTCCAATACCACTTGAGGATGAAGAGATATTTCATTGAAAAGTGTAGGTTCACCCATCCATTATCATTTATCACATTGTCTCACATAGTTTTTCACATCCCTATGTAATGAGAGCAAAAAATACGTATCACCTAAAGCTTTTTTAATGGTCCTTTCGGTTGTATAATGGCCTCTTATCTGTTCATCATGACAATCCCATAGGATGTCATAAATCTCATCCTATATTATACATCTATACAACATGAATTTAGGTCCACATTTAAGCAAATTCCCATTGAGCCATTTAAACATTGAACTTTCCTTAACAAGATGTTTCTTTTGTTTATTTTTGAAAGTAGATGGAAACTTCCATTTTTCAAATAGTGGACATATCTACAAACCATGGTGAGTTTGTTGAAATTAAAATCAAATGCTCATCTAGAAAATCATCTTCAACTGGTACATCCTCTCCTAAAATAGTTAACCTTGATAAGAAATTGAAAACCACATTAGTCTTAACAAATTTGTGAACTCCTTATTGCATTAAACCCATGTAAGAGTAAAAACCATCTAAAAATTATGTCACTAAATACATGTTTATTCACTAGATATCTAATATTTTAATGGCATGTATAGACTATTACTTCATAACCATTAAAAAAATTGATGGCATAATCAATATCAAGAAACTTTTTTTGTGGTTGTGTAATTTCTCTCTGTTGGCATGAGATTTTTGCTAATGTAATAGATAACATACATCCCATGCCCTTCTTATTTTTTCCAAGAACGGATCTTATTTCTTCATTAGAGACATCAATTTGGATATAAAAAAGAAGTTTTTAGTTTGGTTCTCTTAATACAATGGCATAAATGAGCTTTTCTTTTATTATTTCAAATGATTGCTAGCATTGTTTTATCCATTGTAACTTAGTCTTTAGTAAGGAAAACATTGGTGCTTCAATCTTGTTAAATTCCTCAAAAAACATCCTATAATAACATGAATGTCCCAATAAAATTCTTACATTGGTATGATTTTTAGCTAGAGGAAGTTGTGTAATTAGCTTGATCTTTTTAAGGTCTACTTTGATTCCTTTAGAGAAGATATGATGTCCTAAGACAATACATTGGTCCACCATTACCAGGTATTTCTCATGGTACAAATATAGTTGATATTTCTCACATTAAATGAATATTTTTTCTAAGTTTTGGAGATGCTCTTCAAAATAGCTTCCGTGCATTGTGAAATCATCCATATACACTTCCACATAATCATTTGTTAGTTCAACAAATATGGCCAGCATTATGCATTGAAATGTAGGAGGTGTATTACAAAATCCAAAAGGTAAGACTTTGTATGAAAATGTGCCCCAACAACATGTAAATGTGGTATTGTCTTGGTACTTTGGCACTACATGTATTTAGTTGTATTTGCTAAAGCCATCTAGCAAAGAAAATTGTTTATTCCCAACCAAATTACACAAAACCTGGTCAATGAATGGCAAGAAAAAATAATCTCTCCACGTTATTTTGTTAAGATCCATATAATTTACACAACTTATTCATTTTCACTCCTTCTTGGGTATTTTAATTAATGGATAAATCCAAAAACTATCTGAAATGGGATGTATAAATCCTACTTTCAACAATTTCTCAATTTTAATTTAACAACATATTAAGTACAGGATTTATTCTATATTGAGGTTGTCTCACAAGTCTCACATTTTTTGTATATATGTTATGCTTGTAGGTTTTAGGATGAATTATTCTCTTATCACTATAGTCCCATGTAGAATATTTTAAATGTGACTGTAGAACTATGAATAGTTTGGACTCTTGCTCGTCTATTAACCAATTATTGATGTTCAATGTTTTTTATGGATAGATTTTAATTTGTTTGGTTCTAGGGTAGATTGAGTTAACCATCATAAATTCACACATCAATGAGTTTGGTTCTAGGGTAGATTGAGTTAACTATCATAAATTCACACATCAATGAGTTTAGTGGACATGAGTGGGGTTATAACATGTCTAAATTTAGTATGTATTTGAAAAACATCTTACAAGTGGGGATGGGATACGTAAATATGTTAAAGATTGTTGTTGACTGTCTTGTGCCCAGTTGACAATGACTTGCTGAAATTTTATATTTTGATCATTTCTTTCCTCATAATATTATCCTAATTCAGTCATATGTTTATAAACTATGATAGCCACCAAGGAAGAAATAATTTATTCATTTTCAATTTCATCAAGTCCATCCCCCCCATAAATTGATATTAAAGTCAGAGGAGGGTTTTATAAGCAAGTACAAAAATATTTTCTTAGATTCAAACCCATTTAATATTGTCGTGTCCACTTATATATTATCTATGAAGGCAGCATCTATAGCAAGAAAAAGTCTTCCAAATATTAGTGGATATCTAATATTTGGGTGCATGGCTAAAGTATCATGAAGTCAATAAAATATTCTGAAGTTTCTATGGTGGCTGAAACATCTTTAATGATACCTTTTATTTTAACAATGGACTAATCATCCATTTTTAATATTATAAAAGCTGGTTGCATGTTGCTTAGGGATAATATTTTTATCATTTTAGCAGTCATAAAGTTAATTGAAACACCTAAATCTATTATGACAATTGGTATTCTAATTTTTCCAATTGATATAATTTCCATTGGGCTGCCTAGGTCTCCATATTTAGGTGAAATAACTCTTCACCAAAATATTAGCTAATTTACCATCAACTTGGATGGTTTTGGGGTTTCTTTTTTTCATCCTAGATTTTTTATGCATGATTCTTTAATGGTTATATTAAGCTTAAGGACATACTAAATGGCCTACAAGAGTGGAATACCAATGCTCATGAATTTAAGTTCCTAAATGTGATTAGATTCAATTACATGGAGTGCTTCCTGGCATGTTGTTTTCTCCTTTAATATTTTTGGGAATGGGGTCGGTGGGGAACTAGCAAGAGTTTTTATTTGTAGTTTGTCATCTTATAATTATTTTTCAAAAGAAATGTGCCCTTATTTTTCATTCTATAATTCAAATATAGTGGGGTAAGAAGATTTTAGTAAAAAAATTCTTGAATGAAGTTGAATATTGTCATAATTGATAGCATTAAGTGAGGTTGTATTATTATTATTTTTCATTATAGATAGGAGCTCCCTATCCAAAAAAAAATGGTCTACCATAAGCTGAGTTGGTTATTGCAGTTAGTTTAGTTACTTTGATTGAGGTTGTTGAGTGGTATCAGAAGGACTAGGAAGCAAGGCTTATTATTGCTTTAGCATTTGTATTTGGCCTTGGGAATTTTTATTATAGTTTAGTTGAGGAATCTGCTATTGTTGAAATTATTGAGGTATCCATGGTTTTTAGTACTAGTTATCCCATTGTGGGTTGGACCATGGTTGGTTATTCCATTCTTCCAGTTTATATGGTCCCCATTGTTGTGTATTAGGCCATGGTAAAGCCCATTGATTAGCAAGCTAAGGAGCTCGAGGAAAAAACTAGTTGGGATATTGATTAGGAGGGAAGTTTTCCCTTATATTTGTCTTATAAAATTAAGCTCTTCTTATTGTTGGGTGTTTTTCTTCATATGATTTTTGATTGCTAGGATTAACTCATATTGACTAGTGGAGTGGTATTTCTCACATATGCAACAAACATTTATTTTTTCAAAAGGACATTCATGAAGTGCATGTTTGTCTCTACATATGGGATATTATATAGTTAGAGGTTCACTAGTCATGGATTTTGATTGAATCCCATCAAATGTAGTATTAAAATACACCAATATATATTTTTTAAATTGGAAAATTATTACATGAGTTGACTCATCTCACTATTTCCTTTCCTTTATTTGTTTTTTCAAATTGTAGGCCTGGTTCATGAGTAATTCTTATAAAGATCAGTGATATCTGAGAGTTCAATTTTATTTACATCTCCTTTCCCCATAAGGTTCAAGGCATCTTGAGATTAATCATCTAGTCCTCTTATAAAATATTATCTTGTTTAACTCTTGGTCTAACATAGTGCTACATCGTCAATGGACAAATAAAAATCAATTAAGATAATCTTTTAGGCTTTCATCTTCCTTTTATTTCATACTAAAGAGTTATTATTTATAATATTGAACCCTACAGTAGACTTAATACTTTTAAAGAAATTTTGTTTCCATTTCAGGCCAAGAGTGGATGAATTTGGGTAATAATCCTATGAACCATCACATGTATGAATCTTTGGGCATAAATGGAAACAATTTTAGTTTTTTATTATCAGTTACATAATCATATGTTTGAAAAAGCATTTTTAACCCAAACAAAAACTAATCAAGGTCTTCTAAAGCTATATAAATAAACTTAGGTAATATGGATGGGATATATTCTTCATAGGGGGTTCCTCATTTGGTTTTAACACTATGGGATAGGTAAAGGTTCTTTCTTAACTGGTTGCACAATCTTATACATATTTTATGTTTTCTTCAAAGGGAAATCCCAAAGATTTGTGTGATGATATTATTTGTTCTTCCTCTAAGGCTTATTCTTGATCAACCTTGTTTGATGAATGTTCATTACCTATGGCTTGGTTTTGGGAGGTGTGTCTGATAAATCTCCCTTTGAGTCTCTTTGTCTAAGTTTTTTTAAATTTCAAATACTACTCCTGAAGTATTGTTAGACTAATATTTCCACTAAATTAAAGCATTATAAGAGAATCTAGTTCCACTTACTCCAATTTTCCCACACAAGTCACTTAAAGATAATTTTTTTATCATTAGTGGATTAAAGAAATATAATTTGTGAATGGAAACTTACTAGAAGTTCTCTCACAAAATCTAGTTTAACAACTATTCCCTAATGACACCTAATAGTCCCCAGTAATGGTGTCAAAAAGTGACAATATCATTAATCCTAAACTTTCATTCAATAATTATAAATCTAGGTAAGTGTCCAAGGATATATTCAATAGGTAAAAATGAGATATTCTCTTAACATTTATTTTTCTACAAATGGAACTGAACTTCGAAATAAAATTTAACTACTAATCCAAATTACTCTAATTTTTGAAAGTAAACCAAACATGTATTCCTATGTCCACCAAGTGAAAAAATTACAAGAACAGAAGGTAAACCCGACATAACACTAAGTTAACTTAAATAATTACATACATACATATGCATACTTCTTACATTTTAAACAACTATCTTATTGGAAACAAAATATTCGGTGATAGAAACAAAAATATTCTAAGAACTACTAATAAAACTCCTCCTTGGGTGAGTGGGTCCTTGCTCCTCCCTTGGATTAGGATTGAAACTCACAAAGTCACTATCAAAAATACTTGGGAACTTAAAGTTGTACTGTATTTATAATAATGATGCTCAAAAATCAACTTAAAACTAAGTATTTGAAATTTATATTTATAATACATCACTTTTAGTCTACTTGGTCAATCTTCCAAGAATATGTAACTATATACCTAATATCATTGGAAGTTTTGTTTGTAACTGAAATCCTAAATAAATTTTAACTACTTATCCCATTTGTCAAGAGACAGGTGTGGGCAAACATTGCCTTTATAAACTCTTATTAAAATACTACTAATCATCCCATTTGTTTTGGAATAAAACATGGGAGAGTGTTTTACTCAAGACTCCTATTAATATTATATTATTACTTATCCCAACTTTCTAGGGGATAGGCATGGGAGAATACTAAATGGCTTTGACAGCTTCAAGCTTTTACTCTACTTTGCTAAATATTTTCAATTTTTATCATCCAATCACTTGCATTTATTTGGTAGGGTCCTAGAACCACTTGTTTAGTTTTAAAAAATAGATTATTATGGCCATTTTATGTTTCTAAATAATTGACATGTCATATGGTTATGCAAAACTATCTTTCCACCTTTTCTAGAGCTTATGCATAATAGTCAAGAGCTACCTAGAATAGTTTGGCACCAAATTCCCCTATAAATTCCAAGTTAGAATAGTCTAAATTTATTCAAGAACTAAATATTTATGAAAATTTTGGAGTCAAAAATTCTAGAGACAAACCTATAGTGCCTCAAAATACTCTAAAATTAATCTTTTTGTCAAATCTCTGTCTCAAAATTTTTGCCTCTATTCTTCAATAACTGATATGACTTATTTTGCAATATATTTTATATATTTTCCAAGAAAGTTATAAAATATGGGATAATATAGACCACATTTATTATTAAATAACTCAAATATATACCCTATATTTTACCTTAAATAAGTTAGAACTTCCTAAATTCAATTTAAAACTAGTTCATAAAGGGGGGAAAGTGTTACTTGTTTGGATTTTGATGAGATAATTTATGGTCTAATCAAGTTTATATGGAGTGTGTAAATTGAAAATTATCACCATTGTTTCAATAACACTCAAGATTTTTTTATAGTTTCAATGGTGAGGCCAATCTTGATAGAGAAAAACCCATTGATTTGGAAGTGGTGTAGAAGGAAAATAGTATTTGAAATGGTTTTGTGATGTTGTTTGAATGAAATTGTGATCAATTTTGAAAACATTATGTTAATAAATGGCTCTCTTAAAGTGAAACTCAAGACAATGTACTTGATTTGTATTATACATTATAAGATGTGTGCATATCAAAACTTCATTTTCAATGTGCATTTTGCACAGTAAGAAGTGTTGTTTGTTTCATTTTTTGTTGGATTAGCTAGTTTTCCACAATCTAGGCAAACATCATTGGAATGGAGAGAGGTTTATACTTTTTGGATTCAAGAGTTAGGTAACCTTGGTTGTTTAAAAATAATCATGTAGTTATATTAATAACATGTATGTATTATAATAATAAAAATGTCGAAAATGCATGAAGATGAGCAAGAACATGGCTATATGCATCTACCTTGGTATTTGAAAGAGATTGTAAATATGTTTTACTACACTTCATCATTCAATAGGTCAACAAAGGAGGCAAGTTTCATACGAATAGCCCAAGAACCCTTATACCCATTCATATAAACATTTTTGAAAAGGAAAATAACCATGGTTTCATAAGATATACTTTCATGAATGTTTTAGTAGAGTAATGCATGTTCACTACCTAATGTACCTAAAATGAAAAACTAACGATAAAAGTATACTTGTGAACCATGTGATCAATGAATTAGCATTATAGGAGGAAGAAGAAAAATAAGATAAAAATTTTCGTTTATGATTATAATATCATGAAAAATTTACATATAAGTTATATTACTCATTATTTTGTTGGGTTCCCATAATTATTGTGAAAAAAGACCTAATTGAATATGCATTTTTTTATTTTACAAGCTTTTATATTTTTATATCTAGTGTGAGTTTGCATTCTTTGTAAATTCATTAGAATTTTTTTATATTATATTTATCATATTTGGAAAAATATTTAAATCAACATCACCTCTTTTATATCTCTATTTATCTCTAAACAAGAAATCTATGATGCAGACACAGTCATGCATGGGACTTGTTTATGTGCAAATTTTTGAATGAAATAATTATTGATGTTAATTGTAATTATCATTTGACCATTTTTATCAATAATATCAATATGAAAGATTTCTACTTTATTAGGTGAATGGTTTTGAGTGTGTGCGGGACCATAAACTACTAATATGTTACCTTCAAAAAATTGTTTAAGTTTTATTGCATAGATTTCAAGTCATGTGCATGGAACATGTGGGACTAAGTTGATGTTGGATATAAAAAAAAGAATATAGAAACAAATATTATGTTTTTACCACTATTTTAAAGATGAATGCATTCTATTTTTAAAAAATAAAAGAGTATTTCACCCTTTTTTATAAAGGTAAAATGAGGGTTTTGAAAGGATCCCTTCATTTTTACAAGGAGTTATCAAATTACAGGAATCAACAAGCATAGACATAAAACATAGAGTCTATCCACTAGATGATCTTGATCAATAGAAAACAAACAAACTAAAAGCACATAAAGACACAATAGTTATAAAATAGAAAGGGTGAGCACTATTTGTTGATATTATCTTGGTAACACATCCCATTCATTAGCCATGTTAATGATGAGCTTCTCTATATTATCCATACCTATTATATCCATTTCAGACTTCTTTCCTTTTTATTTATTTTTATTCTTTTACTCGTTCTTACAGCCATATGTTCCTATTTCCTAGATTAGAAGGCTTATTTGGTGACTTGAAATTTAAAACACAAATCTTGATGGTTGATTTACTTATATGAATGAGATGTTGGACATATTATTTGATCTTAAGAATTTCCTTTTCAAATTGAATTATTTTTTCCTCCATCTCAGCCATATTATTGATAAAGATATTGATATAAGACCTCTCCCATGCATTCTTGGTAGAATTGTTTTCTTGAAGAATTCCACATTTGATTATAATCTGGATTTGATTGAAAGTTTCTTTGAGTTTTTCATTATCTTTCATGATACTTTTGTTTAGATCAACATCATTAACTATGGATTTAATATTGTCTTAATATTTATTCTCAATGGGCTCAAAAACTCTCTTCTTACTTGTTAAATTTGTTATGTCTTGGGAACCTTCTTGATCATCTGAGTGCATAGCCTTCTTACAGGAATTCTAGTCTTGCAAGTCAGCATTGTCATGATTGTCTTCGATACTAGATTTATGGCTAAAAGATACATTGTTATGAGAATCATAAGAGTTATGATATTTTTTAGAAATAGGGTGGTCCACAACAAGGGATTCCTTAGCAAGACTAGACTTACCTTTTGGATGACTTTCCAAAGATGGAATGTGAATGGTGATAATTTTATATTTTTTGGAGGTTTTATCTCTAGTGTATCCCTTAGATGTCATAGGTTTAGTATATTTCCAACCCTTAACCATTTCAACAATCCTAATATGATGGGATGGCCATAAATCTTGAGCCTTAGCATGGTAGAAGAGCATATATATCAATGATTGATGAATATGGGGTGTAGATTTCCCAAGTTGAACATTTTAAATAGAATTTTCTAGAGATGAAATCATGAATAAGGGTATGCTAATAAAATTATTATGACAAAAATGGTTAAAGAAATCAAAATGATAGGATAGTGCCACTTTTAATCTCCCCTCAAGGGTTACATACCTCATAACCTAGTGCAAAACTTCATGCCAAGGTGGTGGGATTGAATCTCTCAAGTAGCCTCCTTAAAATTCAACTAGGTTCTTTTTTCCTTTCAATATCTCTATATCTTTCATTTAATCTCACTTATATTTATATAATTTGAGTCCCTTTGTACTCATCTTAGTAATCTAGGATATGTTCTCCTCAGAAACCAAGAAAGAGCCACCCTTTATTGATACATTTTGAGTTTCCCATGTTTTAACAAATTCAAATAAGATGTTAGGATCATAACCTTTAATTTGATCCATAAATATCATGATCTATCCTTGATTCGATATTCTCCATATTTTAGTTTTCTTTTTCACATCATCAGCATTAAGAGGCTCCACCCTGCAACTATTGCCCCCTATTTTGGACCAATAGTCTAGCCTACAATAATAGCACCAGAATGAAATACTTTTGGTCCCCTTTGATTTAGTTAAGGTGATACTCTTATCGACACCTCATAGTACTCTTTCCTTTCTATCTCGCTTAGAAACATCATGAAAATAAGGGCTTGCATCATTTATATTAATTATGAAGGGGATGTTGCACTTAATGATAGTACACTTGATAAGAAATTTATCATATTTGTCATGAATGAGAGATTTATTGAAAGGCTTGCTATAATCATTGATAATAAAAGATGGTTGATCATTGGAAGAGGTATCAAAACCTTTGGTCTTCATGAATCTAAAGCTTAAAATAATTCTTGGATGACCATTATCTATTATAAAATTATCATTCATGGTAAATAATCCTCTACAAGTGAATTTATTAGTTTTAGCATTATAACTCATGGACATGCCTTCAGAATTGGGTGTTGGATTCAATCTAGAATTTTTGACACACATCGAGTGGGAGTCCTTGGTCATAGAACCACTTTAAAATGTTGTGAGAAATTATCCCTTTGTTTTAGAACTATCCACCTACCTTGTTTCCTTCTTTATAGACATCATTTATAATAATCCCTTTAAAGGATTGAATAATATAAAGAACATCCTCCACTATACTTTTAATAATTCAACTCAAGATGTGTTTCTTAGTAAGATAGTTAATTATGTTCATATAATTTCCTTCAATGAAAATATGAGATTTCCCCAAATCGTTGGCCAATTGTAGCCACCATAGGGTTTCTTGAGATTCATCTAGGTGATTAGTTTGTATACCTAAACTTTCAACATAGGTTGTTATCAATATACTTATGTTGTTCTTTATAATGCCACCTCCTCCTACCTTTCCCAAGATGCCTTTGGAGGTCCCATCAAATTTTAACTCTTAGGATCCATCTTGGTTCTTCCTACATTAGATAAATTTCAATTTCTAGATATCTTGAGATCACATTATTTAATATTGTCTGTTCTTTACTTTAATTATTGCTAGGTTTTTTATTATAGAGTCCAAAATTATGCAAGCTGCATTCTTTATGTTTCTCTTATTATTTTGAAATATTATCTAATTTATTTCCTTCCAAATCCCCCAAAATACATGGGGTAGAGTCATACTCCACTAGGCAGTCATTATAGAAGGGCAATGTTCATTGTAACTAAACCTCTAAAATTGATGAGAATTGAACCCAACACACTTCAAAATTAGAAAGAATAGATCTCAATACCTAAGAAGCATAGGGGAATTCTAAAAGCATATGAAATTTATAATATAAACATTTTCCCTTTTTTATATTTCACTATTTGGATATCTAGTTTTGTCTTGGTTTAGCTTCTTGCTCATGATTGCAATTTGGAAAATAAACATTTTACCAGTTTTCAAAAACAAGAAAAGAATTAAATATGTTTGGTTATGTTTTTAATTAATACTTACTTGGTTAAGTTGTTTCTTTTCTATGGATAAATTTGATGACATGAAATTTAAAAGCTTGTGTTTGTTTTCCATCAAGCTTGTCAATATATGCAGATAAACTTCTACAATAGTTTGTAAGACCAGAAGAAGAAAGAGAAAGACTCATCAATAGTATTATATCATACATTCTTTATTTCTATACAAAAATAATAATCCCATATTATAGATAAGACTAAAATTTATATATCAACATTGTTATTTGGTTAAGAAAATTATAAAGCATTACATAAATTCATTGGGCAATGAAGGGAACAAATGCTTACCACTTTGAATTTTTTTATTTTTAAAACATTATTTACTTTATTGGATTTTTTTGTCACATTGTGATTATTTTTTCTCAACTTTGTCTGATTCTATCCATAATAATAATGTGAAATTTTGAAAGAAAAAAGGAAAAGGGGATGAGAGAATAACTATGTAGTGTAAATGAAAAATAAATAAAATAAAATAATAAAATACTTATTGGCTAATTTTGGTTTGTGTGCTTGTTAATAAGAAAAGAAAATACAGGATGATTAGTCTAATAGGTGTGATTTTTAAATGTTTGATAGTTTTAATGGTCATAGCTTGACTATACATGATTTATGTGTAATCATTGTTTGAGTTAATTTATTCATCCTAAGTTAATTTAGCTGTGTGTAAGTTTTCTTATTATGTGAATTTATAATTCACATATTCCATATTTATGAAGTGTCACACTTATTTTATCCCTTTTGAAATAAATTTTGGAGTTTCATGTTACATGTAACTCCTTTCATGCTTGTCAAACACTTCCCCCTCATCTCATGGGGATTAGTGACACTAGGCACACACTAAGAAATATGTGAAAGACTATGATAGATTTTTGTAGTAACCCATTTTGGCTCACTAGCACTATTGAATAAGATCTTTCCTTATTCTACACTAGAACAACTTGAGATATCTTTATTTTCTATCCATGAACCTTCACATTCCTCAAGTTCAACATTAAAAGCATAATTTACTCTAGTACAATGTTAGAAATAAATGATAATATCTTGAAAAATAATGTTGAAACAAGCAAACGAATGTAAAAAATAAAATATATCACCTAAAAAATAAGCCATGGCAAGAGAATGTGAGACATGAAGTGATAAGTGGAAAAATTGAATCAATGGAATAAAACCCCATGTGCATTAAGAAATAAGACTTACATCAACATTATTCAAGATAACAATTTTCATGAATAGAAGAGAAGAGATAGGAGAATAAGAAAT
Organism: Torreya grandis; assembly: GCA_037957365.1. Classification (NCBI taxonomy): domain Eukaryota; kingdom Viridiplantae; phylum Streptophyta; class Pinopsida; order Cupressales; family Taxaceae; genus Torreya; species Torreya grandis. The sequence continues at coordinate 2,461,215 of JARHVA010000520.1, forward strand.
AATGATGACCTTAAAGAGAAAATAAATATATCTCAAGTTATTCTAATGTAGAATGAGAAAGGAGAGATATATTTAAATAGAGCTAGTGATCCAAAAGGAGTTACTAGAAAATTCCATAATGATCTTGCACATCTATTTTAATATGTGCCTAGAGTTTATTTTGTCAAATTTGTCAAAATATATAACTAATTACCTAAATGTCACAAACTGCTTTTTGAAATTAGAATGTTATAGATATACAATAAATGACACAAATGGATTTGAAACTTACTAAATATATAAATATTTTAAAATGGGAAATCACAAAAAATACAACTTAGTTAGAAAACATGAATGTATGACTAAGACAAAAGTTTTGAAGCTAATAGATAAGGTTTGTGATGATGTTATGAATTAGGAATAGTGTTTTTCTTGGTCTTTGAACAAGGACACTATAAATAAATAAGGGCATGATGCATTAATTTTATTAGGGTGCATTGGCATATCGTAGGGTTTTGTGCTCTATGATTGAAATGATAGGTTTGTTTCACATGTGTACTTTGTTTGACTGTGTTAGATCTCTCAATCTATTATGAAAACCATTATGTCATATTCTTCACTTATAACCCTAGCTTAATATACCATGAATGATAAAATGAATAAACCAAAAAAAGAGTTAGTGATTAAAGTTATGTTATACCTCAACACCCCATGTGTTAGAAACTGACTACATACCAATACTCTAAAGAGGGGTCAAACTCTATATAGTTCTCTCATGTTATGTTGGTGTGTGTGAAAGACTAGTGTAGTGTTATATGTTTTTATAATTCTAATATGATTAAGTGTTTCAATTTTGAATTATGACCTTGGAGGTGTACTCAGACTTTATCTCAGGGCTACCAGAGTTTTAGGTGTTCATAATTTAGAGAAATAAGGAATTTATTTCCAATATGAAATTAGAATTTTGGTGTTTTTCAATATGGAAGCCTCTTGTCGAGAAAATGACTTTAAAACATGATTTTATAATGATCGATATAAAATTTATTCATATAGTACTTGTTAAACATGTGGTACGACCCATTACATGAATTTGAAATTGAGCAACTAGTTGTTATTTGGCAGGAGAACATGGTCGAGGGAATTGGATAAGACTAGGGAGCAAGATAGTCGAAATGGCATGATCTTGTCCTAAGAGCAAATAAAGTTACATTGAGAGTATGGATTAGTCAGGGAATAAGCTTAAACTATTTTGAGTTAGGAATAAGGACATTTTGAGATCATTAGTTGCTTGTAGGAATGGATCATCTACATAGAAAGTGAAGGAAAAGTAGTTGAAAGATCATGGAATAAGGCATGATCTAAGTGCATAAAAGGGTGCGCATAAATATATTATTTTATCTTAAATTTTAATTTATGTGTCTATAGTATCACTAATCCTATGAAGTGAAGGGGAAGTGTGTGACAAGTGTGAAAAAGAGTTACATTTGATAAATTGGCAATATTGTTTGATTAGTAAACTAAATTTATATAAAAAAAAATTGAGTTTATTATTCTATAATCTGGAAATAAACTATTAAAATTTTGGCATGACCCAATCATTGTTTTGGATAAATCATGAAAATGGTAACTACCTATTTTTTATGATTTTTCATTAAAACCCATTTGAGAAAGGGGCCATATTTTTTATTGGCAATCTCAATTTCTCTAAACAAAATTGGGGTTTATTACTTTATAACTTGGAAACCAACTGTTAAAATTTTGGCACAGCCCAATTCACCACTATGGTGAAATCATGAAAATGGTAATTACTTATTTACTTTAAACATGATAAATTAATAATGTTTCAATCATGATTTATTCATTCATTATTCATCAATCTTTTAAAATATTTTTTAAATAATAAATTTGACATTTTTAGTATTTAAAATTAATCTTTTTTATGTTTTTAATATAAATGTTATGTTTATTTGACATTGGTTGGAGCTTTTGATAAGAATTAAATCTTTGTGTGATAAATTTTACAAGTTAAAACTTGTTTCTTCAAGTTTTTTCTTGAAATTATTGATAATCTATGACTTTTAAACTAGCATTGTTCAAAACTTTTTAAAATGTTAAACAATAAATATCTTTCAAAGATAATAAAATTTATACTTTTAAGTGTCAAATTGAATGTCATAAAATGGCTAATAATACACTGTAAACCTCATTTAATGAAAAATTGAAGAAGACACATACATTGACTGAAACTCTTAATGAAAAGATTAATTCTTTTGAAAACATTCATGCCTCTAATAATGCTTTAAAATCTAATTTTCTATTGCTTTAAAATAACAATTTTCTCAGATTGAATATTATGCAATCAATGGGTTATATCGACAGTGAACTTGATAAATATACAAACACTATTGTTGACCCTATTTCATTTAAAACTAATGAAAATTTTGCTGGGTTGGGATTTAATGCATCTAAAATTAATGTTAAAATGAAGTCATGTTGTCTTCCTCATAAAATTACATTGTAGCATAATGTTTTTGCTTATAAGGCTTCTTTGTTTATACGTTGGTTAAAAATAGTAAATATTGTGAGTATTGTAGTAAACATGGACATGATATTACTAAATGTTTAAAACTACATCCTTATAATTTTTTTGTTAAAATAAATCATGCCCTTTTACATTATTGGAAAACTAATAAACCCATTCATTCTAAGGTTAAACAATATTGGATCCTTAAAGTAATAGAATCTTCTTGAGACATTGATGTGCCTTATTTTGATACATTTTCATTTGCATCACGTAAGATATTTTTTGTGAAAGGCAAAACATCATCTTTGTCTCATTTTTTATAAGTCTAAAAACTTCAAATTTCTTATGTTCCTTGCTTTTGCATTTATTTTTTTCTTGCAAATTGTCAAGGAAATATGTCTTTGTTGTAGCTAATTTCATTTTTGACTAAGTTCTTTTGACCATGCAAGTTTCATCACTTTGTTAATGAAGTTGTTTTTTTTTTTTTAATTTAAATCTAATTTTATTACATTAAATATATGTAGATCACATTTTATGACATCTTACTTACTTAACCCAAATATTGGTCTTAGCTTTTATTTTACAGGTATAGTGGATCATTTCTTGTCATCCCTTTTCTTATGGGTCATTGATCTAAAATGGATTGACCTTCTTATCCAAAGAGGATTATTGAAATTTTTTGATGATCACAACTTAAACGTTGAAAAAAATTTGGTGACATATGTTCTCTTTTTATTTCTTCTCTCAAACCATCATAAATTATTGTAATTCCTTTCGAAGGAAGTTGTCATCAAAGAGGAGTGTTATGTAATGTCAACTCCCTTCTTTGTTTTAAGGTTTTCTCCAATTTTGTAACATTGAAATAAATATTTAAGGTGAATGTTGTATATGAATCTTTATTGTAATGATTTATTAATCATAATTCAATATAAGTGTATGTAGGGATTTTTATTATGTGAATTTATAATTCAAATATTCCAGAATTATGAGGTGTCACACCTCTTTTGTCCCTTTTGAAGAGAATCTTGGAGTTCCATGTCACATGTAACTCCTCCCAAACTTATCACACACTTCCCCCTCACCTCATGGGGATGATTAACACTATTCACACACTAAGAATTATGTGCAAGACTATGATAGAGTTTTATAATAACTTTGTTTGACTCACTAGCTCTATTTAAAGAGCTCTCTCCTCTCTCAATCTACTCTAGAACAACTTGAGATATGTTTATTCTCTCTTTAAGGTAATTATACTTTCTTATCTTCTATTCATGAATATTTTTATCTTTAATAATGTTGATGTAATTTTTTATTCTTAATGCTCGTGGGGTTTTCTTACATTGATTCAGTTTCCCCACTTATAAATTTATGTCTCGCATTCTCTTGTTGTGGCTTACTTTTGAGGTGATATATTTTATTTTGTACATTCGTTTACTTGTTTCAATGTTATTTTCCAATATCTTATCATTTATTTCTAACATTGTGTTATTTTTTAAGCATGTGTTTTCATGTTTCATACAAAACATTAAATTGTGACTTGTCATCTCAAGGTCATTAAGAAGCTTTGCATTTTTTTAATGTTTATACATATCAATATTGCAGTCTCAAAATATATATCTTGACTTTTGTACAAATAAATTCATAAAAACTTAGTCAAGAATAGTTATGATATTTTGTATTTTTGCATTGACACAACATACATATGTATTACTTTTAGCAATTGTTTATGGACCTATAAGGTTACCAAAAATGCATCGACATTGGTATATTAAAATTATATCATTTGAGAAAGGATATATGTCATTTGGTACATATCATGACCCCATGTACATGGTGTGTCAATAATGAATGGAAACACGAGAGTAGATTATTTATCATGAGAAATGACATATGAGTTTATTACAAGCAAGGAATGTAAAATTGCATCAATTCAAGGTCATGCATAGTATCTTGTATAGATGATTAAAGGATCCATGTATTCAATGAATAAATATCAATGCATAAGGAAAACTTTGTAGAGGGAAAGTGACTTTCTATGTGTCATTGTGCTTATACCTCAGATTGAGACATCTCATCAATAATGTTTGGCTTGATTTTGAAATTTTTCATTGTCAAATGATGTAGCAAATACAAGTTTTCTATATACTTTACACAATAAAGTGTATTTTAAACCAATCCATGATTGGTCACTCTAAGAAGAATAAATGCAATTTGATCCCTTCTAAGTCCTTAGGCTTTATAGATAGTGTGTGCACAAGCAAGTTTTATAGAAAACTATTTTTTAATTGTTAGATTTTTTTTACATGCTTTTTTTGCAATGGTCTTCCTATCCACACAATGGGAACCCAATCTATTTAAATGTCACTTATATACATACATGCATATTTTCAATCTTATATCAAGTTTTTTTGTTGTTGTATAGACTTTAAAGATCCATTAGATCCATTCACCAGGCCATCCTATATATCATAGTTTCCAGCAAAGATCTCAACCAAAATATATTGGTTTAATACTATTTTGTTTGGAAGTGAAATTGTACATACATAGACACTTGTTTTATCATGTGTTGTATCTTCTTCACCAAAAGAATTGTTTACAAAAAAAATCCAAGAAAAAGTTCAAGCATTTTTTTTATGATTGTCAAAACCATATTTTTTATAAAAAATATATGAAAATGTAGGATCATTTGGTGGTAGCTGAAAATTTTTATTATTAAGATATGAGACATTGATCTTTGTTTGAATACCTATCCAAATATATTAATAATTGATACAAACGTGTGATATATTTTTCAAATAGTTTCATTCAATTGGTAAATTTTCATGTGTTTCTTCCAAAAATCATATGGAACTAGTTATTTTTCAATTTTTGGACTTTCAAAGACAAATCAAGTATTAACAGTATATGCTTGATAAAATTTACCACAAAATTTCATGTCAATGTTTTCAAATTATGTAATTTTCATGTGTTTTTATTTCCATAGTTATTTGTCAGCAACATACAGAGGTTGTCTCATTCGGTGGACATTACGAACCTAGGCCCACCCCCATTAAGCTTTAGATATAGATTAAACTTTTACCAATGAGATGTGGGTGAGTTGGTTAAGTGGAATTGGTGTTTCAATACCCACCCATGTTCAAATCTTTGGAAAGGAATATTAGGCTTGTTTTGGCTTTGGTTTATATTTTTGAGGCTGTTAATGGTTATTAGTTACTCTCGAGACTGTGGTGGCTATTGTTGGTATTCTTAGAGTGATTGTGGCCATTGTTGGTATATCTAGTATATGTGGTAGTGTTGGGTGAATATTTTATCGTTAGCTAACTGAAGGAAAAATGGTTATATCAGCCATAATGTAATGAGATAAATCTCTCCTCTCAGCAAGGGGAGTTTCCTTATAAACTATCATAAACTAATCTAAAGTAAAAATTAACTTAAGGGTGAGATCATATCATCCATTTCTCCTTTTTTCAGAAATAATGTTTACAAAGTAAAAGAAAACTTTCTGGATATTAACTAAATTCACAAGAAACCCATGAGAGTGCAAAGCCTATCATTGCTTCTCTTGCTGATTTATAACTTATATCACAGTAGAATGAGGTGCATCCCAAAGTCTTCACCAAAAACTACAACAAAGTATATAATCACAAAAGATACAAGTAGTTCAAAGTCTTTCCAATATCTTTCATTCTAAAACAATAAAACACAAACTAAAGATAATTATAAGAGCACAAAGTCTCCATAATGAACTTCAGAACATATTTTAGATTATTTTCACTGACACTACTTAATTAATCAAAAGGATAAGATTGTATTAGGAAAAAGACATAAGAACAATTTCCATCACAACACAATTTATTTCAACACAAAGTTTTAAAGGTCACTTGTTTTCTCATTCACTTGATAAAATTTGATTTACAATCTGAGCTCAAAGTCTCAAAATGCCTTCCAAATTTGACAGAGTTTTGCTTCCAATAACTAAAATATATATTTACAATAGAGGACCTCTTTATTTATAGGGAGAGGCCTTGAGGATTTTTATAAAATACCTAATTACTTTGATCGAGTCAAAGATAACAGTCCTTTTTTATTAAAGACTTCCTATATTTTTACATGTAATTACATATGAAAAAAGTACATGTAAAAATGTCCAAAGTGGTTCCAAAAGTGCATCTAAAAAGTGGAAATTAGACCAAAGGGAAAAATAGTTTCAATTTGTATCCCCATCTTTCTTCATGTGAGCATCGTACATAGTGATAGATGTTTGCATCCTGATACTGTCTAGAGTAACAGTGTTCTTGAAAATCATCTTAGCTCTGACTATGGCATCTCTTACTATCGTGACTGATTTTTTTATGACTATTTAACTTGGTTTTTAGATTATCCAAAGTTAACTGATTATCTAGAATATTGTTTATAGAGGCTATTGAAAATGCCTTAGCTTCAAATTCTTTCTGGAACATACCTTCAAATTCTTGAATCATTTCTTATACTGAAAGGAATTGGTTATCTTGTGATGTAAGTTTACAAGGTAGCTCCTCTAATTTATGCAAAAGACTGACATCATTTTGTTCATTGAGTTTCCTTGAAGATTCGAGGTCACTAAGCAACTCTTTAAGCACTCGACTCCTATATGTCAATGCCTCTCTAATTTCAGTCTAAGAGTCTCTATCAATAATGACATCGATTGATATTAGAGTGCTTATTTTTAGTTTCTTCATATCTATCCATTTTTCAAGATAATTTTCTATGCTTTCAATATCCTGAGAAATAACATTAATGAGATCATCAAGTTCTACTCTTATTTTTCTCACTTTATCTATCTTTTTAAATAACTCTGAGTAAGAAAAATCTTTGTGCATGCATCTTGTCCAAGTAATCTTCAAGCACTTTTCCTTTGAGATGGGTCTTTTCCACTTTCTGAATAACAGGGTCTTCTATGGAAATGGCCTCAAGAGTTACTATTTCTACAGTGAAAGTAATTTTCCTTACCACTGCAGTTAATTATTCCATCATTGCTTTGTAGTGATCCTTCATTTCTTTCTCTCTGTCACATTTTTTAATCAAGATGTCAGTGGCTGACTGCATATCACTCTTGGCATTCTCATGAGTTATCTTACCTAATTCAACTCTAGAGATAGAGTAATCACTTACATCAAAATTTTCAATAGTTGCATCTTGTGCAGGTCTTACAATTTCTAGAAATTTGTGTCCCTTATCCCCAATCATTTTTGAAAGAATTCTTGGCTTCTTTGGGGCCTTGGCTATTACTGGCACCATTTTATTGAAATCAAAGTCATTTGGAGAGATGGATTATTTATTCCTTTTGGGTGTATAAGTTGATAACCATGGTGGGAGCATAGAATTACTTACATTAGGATCTATCCTTATTGTTGGCATTACTAGAAATGTACTCACACAAGTAGTGGAAACAATAGGTGGAGTATCAATAAAAATTACACCTTTTGTTGAGTGATCAAGAGTAGAACTATCTTCAATATCAAAATATGGGGATGACAAACTAGGAATTGATCTTGAGGAATGAAGAATATCATCAAAAGTGCTTTGAGGGTTGTCAAAAATTATTTTGAAGGGAGAGGGTGATCCAAAAGAGGGAACACTAATTAGAGAAATAGGTGAAGGAGTTACAACAAGTGTGTCAAGTGGGGAAGAAGAGATTCATATTTATTGTTGCAAATTCTCTTGTGGAGACAAATTTTCCTTCTCTAGTTGATCTATAGGCCTATCATCAGTCTCCATCTATTTTATCGTTGGTTCTTTAGTGCTTTGTTTCTCAACTTCCATGTCTACTATTTCTGACTCTTTTTCATAACTTTTGACTTTTTCATCCCAAATATGATCTTAGGCTTATGTGGCTTGGAAGAAGAAGGGACATCACTTTTGTTTTTCATCTTATTTTCTACTTTTCTTCTTGTTTCCTCTTGAAATTTAGCTTCTGAACCTATGATGAATTCTTTCAAAGTAATTCCTTTATTTGATAAACAACTATTGGTGTTTGCCAATATTTGTTCAAATCTTTTCCTCAAGGAAGTCAGCTCTTTTTATGACCATTAGATTAGAGGAAGAGGGGCATTGGCAATCTGTTCATGATTATATCTATCATTAATCAAATCTCTATCTTCACTAAATTCTCAAGGATATCAACAAGTCCCAAATATTTAATCTGGTCAAGAGATAACCTATTGTAGTCCATTTTCCTAACATCTTTCGTGTTCTCAAATCTACCCAAACATCCTCAATCATAGGTTTATAAAATTGGATTTTTCTCTTGATTATATCCTTCACACCCTTGTAATCAAAATTTGGTCTTATTTTGAATTGCTTCAAGGTTATGAGTTGCATTTTAGTATCCATGGCTCTATCCTTTCCAGCGGTCAACATTGAAAACCTACCAATTTCAACTGGGAACTTGAAACTAGGCTTCTTGAGTTCCATCTATTTATTATGCATGATGATTATTTGTCTACATAGTTCCATTAAGACCAATTTATTTGAGGGGAATCTCAGAAGCATATAAATATGACCTTGGAAAAAGCCAACCCTTAGGTATGAGAAAGAAAGAAATTATAAGAACATGCATCCAAAATCATTCGCAATTGTCCAAGACTTATCTGACACTCTTATTTGTTCTAATTAAGGATTAAAAAGACACAAAAATACTAAAAAGAAAGCATCATTTACTCTCCTAAAATTATGAATAAAACCCTTCAATTTTAACTGAGAATAGTATTGATACACTGGGGTTACTCTCCTATCTCCTTCTGATGTTAAACCTAGAAAGATTCTCATTGAAGCTGTAATATAGACCAGGTAAGAAGTCATATAGAATTTAAAGGTAGTGGATACTTTCATCAGTTGCTTGTGCAAAGCGTTGCTGACTTGTTCTCTCCAAAAGATGATTTGTTTGCCTTAGAGAATTATCTTGATGAAAAGATACATCCATTCATGAAACTGTGAGGAAGAGGGCAAACCTCTTACCCTTCTAAGAAGAGTTATCAAATCACCAACTTCTTCAATAAAGTCACTTCTTAAAAAAATCCATGGCCACTTGACAAATTTGCCCTTGGAGTTTTGAGCTATTTATTGTTGATTACCTTCTTCACTTTTTCAAGATCTTTGTCATATTATCTTTGTGATTCAATAAAATCAAGCTTTATCACTTCTGTAATAGGAGGGCACATGAACACTTTATCAATGAACTCAGGATCTAGTCTAATTATCATATTACCACTAACATCTAATACAACCCTGGTATCCTTATTATAGAACTGAGCACATTAGAGAAAAAATTTTGTGTTGTGATCTGCTACAGGGAAAGAAGATACTAAATGAATATTGTTGTCAATTATCTTCTTCATTTTGTAGCTGGGATTGCTTGACTTAGTTCTTTTCACAAACGCAGCCATGTCCACATGGCCAATCTCTGTATCTCTTATGTCATCGACATTAGAAGTAACTGAGGTGATTAGAAAAACACCTTGATATTTATACTTCATTGCCTTTGATTTCTTTAGAGAAAACTCAGTCATCTAAAAGGACTTTAACCAAAAAGATGTCGATGAAAAAGGATCCACAGAAGAAATTGTAACAAGAGTCATGATCATGAAATTAAAAAAAATACTAGCAATCTATAAAAATTTCATGTTGTGATCATGACCATTGGGATGCACTTGAAAGGGCTAAAGTGCGAGTAGGCTAAAAAACTAGAGGAAAGTGGGCTCAGAAAAGTAAAATTAAAAATATTCAAGAGTTAGGAAATTATCGAGCATGGGTAGCAAAAATGGCTGCCTTTGCATATGAGAAATGTCTACATTTGCTTCGGCAGCAAAAATCACCACCTTTTCATATGGTTTGCATGTGAAAGTGGAAAAAAATGTCAACATTGCAGGTAGCATAACTTCATTTACATGGGAAACAAAAATTACTGCTTAGGCATGCTTAACGTGTATGAGCGGTGAAAAATAATGATAAGGCATAAAGCAAGGATTTTCAAGTTATGATGTTAGAGCAGTAGCATTTGCCACTACTACAAGAAATGGTAGGAAATGAATTTTTGTGTAAGGGCAGAAATTTTTTTCACCTATACACTCACTTAAGAACTTCAAACATTTAAGCAGCAAAATTCACTACCTTTGCATTCATTAAAAAATAAGTCTATAACCTGCAAGCGGTAAAACATGTCGACAATGCAAATGATTTGTCTCAGTAAGAAGTTTAAGGTCATTTTTAATCAAGACTTGGTGAGGGTAAACCTAAGTTAGGTCAAGACACTGACTCGATATGCAAGATAACCTAGGGCACGTACGAGGGTTTGGTGGAAACAGTCGTTAAGGCTCACTAGGGTAAAGCATTAAAAAATGAGGGAGGGACTTGAAAACAAAACCAAATAAAAATAAAATCCCAACCTAAAGGAAAATAAAACTCAAAAAACAAAAAATCTAGAAGCAAAATGACTTACCCAGCAATCTCAAAGTCCTAAGCTTGGTAGTTCACGAATTGGTAATCCTACTCATTTGCATGATCGAATGATTATAGGGAGGAGTCTCAGGAAACTTAAAATGAAAGAAATGACAATCAAATGGCATTTAAATGCCCCAAAATGAGTTTTTCATAAATGTCATGCAAAAATCAAGATTTCAATTAATCTCTGCTTGGACAACAAAAATTGTCGCCCTTGCATAGGACAAGGAAGACCATGCATTATGGTAAAAATCATCGCCAAAGTAGAGGATAGGGAAGAGACATGCACTAGTGGTAAAAATCATCATTGATGCATGGAAAAATGAAGAATATATAAGGGTAGCAAAAATTGTTGCCTATGCATAGGGAAATAAAAATACAAAAGCAGAAAAAAATGCCACCCTTGCATGGAAAAAATGAAATTTGGCTAACACCATATGAACGATCAAAATTGACATTTTGATCATATCAAGACTGCAATGGGTTTCATGATTTTTGAGAAATTGTGATGAGGGAGTGTTGAAAACTTTACCAAGATGTCAATCAACTTCACTTGAGACCAAGAGAATCTTGTCTTGAATGACAAACTTAGAGCATAGATTATAAAATAGATAAGTTTCATAGGGGTTGTCCACAAAATAAGTGTAGCTGATTTTATGAACAATAGCTAGCTCCAGCTAGGGAACTTCCATTGATTGAACTTTGAAATGATTAAAGGGAGTAGAATACAGTCTCTAAGTGTCTTCATCCATGCCATTGGGCCACAGAGTCAAGCTACCAAAAAAAAAAGAAAAAGACACAAATAACTAAATAAAAATATTAAACTATACAAATGAACTCATCTGATATTTCAAGGGTTGAAGTGTTTCAGATGTTGTCCACTGTGAGGCAGTGAGAATGGTGTTTTATCTTGATATTCTAGTAAGAAACTATTTTGACCATAGAGTTGATGGATGGTGAATAGACCTCTCCACAAGGAATCAAATTTTTCATGCATTCATTTTGGTTCTCTCCTCTTATCCCACAACAAGACTTGATCTCCAATCTGAAACTCATGAATCCTTACTTTCTTATCAAAGAATTTCTTTACCTGATTTTGATGTTCAACAATACAGTCCACTACCATAGTTTATTGCTTTTCTAATTCAGTTAGGTACATGATCCTTTTATCAATAGAATTTTCAAAAATTTGATCTTCGACTGCCTTTGCTCATTTTAGTGCTGGTAGTTCCAAGGTAATTGGTATCTCTGCATTCAAACCATACATAAGTTGATATAGTGACATACATATTGCCCTATTAGGTGTAATCATGTCTGCCCATAAAGCATTGAACAATGCTTTATAACAAGTTCTCTTATTGTTATCGACCAATTTCTAGATAATAGTAACTAGATTATTGTTGCTTGATTCTACTTGACCATTTTCTTGTGAATAATAGTTTGAGGAGTGGGAAAAAATAATCTCATGATTGTAACAAAATTTAGTAATCTCATAATAAGATAAACAAGTGGCATTGTCTTCTATAATCTTATTTAGAAATCCAAATCAAGAAATAATATTTTCTTTAAGGAAATTACATATTACTTCCGAAGTAGCATGCTTAACTGGAATGGCTTCCACCCACTTGGTAAAATAGTCTGTTACGGTGAGAACATAGTCATGTCTGTAACTTAAGGATGGGTTCATGGTGCCAATGAAATCGATACCTCATTGCTAAAAAAGTTTTTCAATCACCACCAGCTTGAGAGGTAATGCGGCCAACTTAAGTTTCCCAACGAACTGTTGACATAACTCACACCTACGTACCCAATTATATGCTTCTTGAAATAGTGTAGGCTAATAGTATCTAGCTCCTAGAATCTTGTGAGCTGTCACAAGTATAGAAAAATATTCTCCACAAGCTAAATTATGGAAAGACTCAAAAATTTTACTTTGTTGCACTTTATCCATGTAACGAAAAAATACTCCATCAAGGCTTCTTTTGTACAAACCATTGTCCCATAAAACATAGTAGCTTTCAACTTAACATTTCTTTTTTATTTATAAGACAAATGGGTAGGACACTCACCATAATTAAGAAAATGAGTGATATTGGAATACCACTCATTAGTAGTAATGACAAAAAGAACTGTTGGCCTATCCTCAACTTCTGCTTCTTCATGTTCTATTTCTTCTGATATGTTATCAGCAATAAATTGACAGAGACCTCTTTCCCACATAAGATTATTAAGTTTGATATTAAGATCAAACTCTTTAATTTTATAAATCTAATTGCCCCTTTTAGTACTGAACTCTTGTTGAGTTAAAATAGACTTTACTATTGTATCAGGCACCAAAACAATAGTATAAAAATTTAAGATATAGAATCAAAAATATTTTACCACCTTAAACATGGCGTAAGCATGCTTCTCTATGTTTGAATATTTTAATTCATGAACTTTGAGAGGAAAAATCATAAATGATATGGGAGATTCCACACCTTCTTCATTTTGGTAAGCTAAAATGGCTGAAAGTGTATGTTCAGAAGCATAGCTGTATACTATGAAATCTTTGGTATAATCCAGACAAACTAGGACTGAAGCATGAGCAATAGCCTTCTTTATATCTTGAAATTCCGCTTTTCCTTCTGCATTCCAATGGAAATTAGCCTTACCCTTTATCATGTCAACAATATGTTGAGTTTTCTCTAAAAATTTAGGAATGAATCTTCACATAAAGTTCACTTTTCTAAAGAAGAAATGAACTGCAGTCTTACTAGCAGGTAGAGTAATATTTTGAATAGATTTGACTCTTTATGAGTCAATTTTTGTGCCTTATTGGGATACAATGTGACTGAAAATTTTATCTTCTATAACCCTTAAAACTAATTTCTTAGGATTGAGAGAAATACCATTTTGTCGACAACATTCCAGCACTTGTTGTAAATGATGCACATGATCAAGATGATGTTTAGAGAAAATAGTCAAGTCATGAAGATACACCACAATAATCTTCTCTATTTCATCTCTGAAGGCAAGGCCCATTGCTCTTTGGAATTTGGCACTAGCATTGATCAGACCAAAAGGCATTCTGTGATATGCAAATGTACCCCAAAATGTAGTGAAAGTAGTTTTATATTGATCGGTTTCATTAACTTCCACTTGATTATACCTAGAAAAACCATCTAACATAGATAACATTTATAAGCTAGTTACTGTTTGTAATACTTGATCCATGATGGGTAGGGGGTAGTTATCCTTTAAAGAAGATTGATTGAGATTCCTGAAATCAACACAAATACGAATTTCTCCATTCTTTTTCTTTATAGGAACTATGTTCACAATCCAAGTGGAATGATGAATTGAAAAAATTATTCTTACATTCAACATCTTCTAAATCTCAAAAAAGATAGTACCTGATATTTTGGGATTGTATTGCCTTTGTTTCTGCTTGTGAGGTAATGACCCAACTTTAAGAGGAATTTCATGCTAAATTTCTTTAGACCTGAAAGATTTCAAATCATCATAAGAATATACTAAAACATCAATTTAATGATGAAGAAGAGTAATGAATTTGAAATTTTTATGAGTAGTGTAATATTTCCTAATGTTGACCATTTTGGGATCTTTTTCAGAGCTCAAATTCACTTTATCAAACTCCATAGCAAAATTTGAATCCATTTGTTGTTGTTACTTGATATATATGTCATGCCTATCAAATAGCTTTTCAAGAGAAATCAAACCTTTTGGAATTTTATTCCCTTTTAATTAAAGAAACTCTTCGCCAGTTTGTGAATCTATTTTGAGAACTGATTACTGTGGTAGAGATTCACTACCTTCAAAATAGAGCTCCTCAAAGCTATTTATCTTTTCGAGAAAAGTAATAATTTGATTATCACCATTAAACACCTGCCAATGGTTAGCATTATCATGTACACCTGGTCAAAAGACTAGCTCAATAGTGTACTTATTTCTTTTGAAATCTTTATGAGAAACCATCAGGGTTGTGGAGATAGCCAATAAATCTACACGATCATTAAACTCTCTTAGCACCGTAGAAATATTGAAAGCATCAAAACTTTCAATGCAATCCCATACATGATTGTGATAATATTACAATCTTTTATTTTTGGTTTGATACATATTTTTTACTTGACAAATTACCAATTCAGCATCTCCTCTGGCATGAAGAATCTTAACACCTCTAGTACGAGTAGCTTTCAATCCAAGCAATAATGATTCATATTTGGCAGTGTTGTTAGTATTGTCAAATTGCAATTTATATGAGTAAGGAAAAATATCTTCTTATGGAGATATTAAAATAATTTCAACTCTAGAACTGGTAGAGGAGCAGCTGCCATCAAATTCTAAAATTTAAATCTCATTAGAATTTGATCTTCTTAAAGATTCCTCTTTATTAGTGAGGGAAGATTCTTTTTTACCTAAACTTTTCTTTAAAAAATTTTCTAGTTTTTTGTTTGAATTGTCACTTCATGAAATTTCATCTAATGAATTTAAAACATCTTTAGTGGATAAAAAATAATTACCCATTCTCGAGGATTCAAACAAAATTTGAGCTTTAGAGTTTGAAGTTTGGGTAATAATATACTTTAACATTTTTTCAAGAAGCAACTTTTGCATGATACCTTTAATAGGTATCCTCACTTTAGATAGATTCATGTTCAACTCTCCACCTACATCTTTACAAAAATTACGTCTGAGCAAAATGCCATAAGAAGCTGGAACATCGACCACTAAGACTGTCATCTTAATCCTCTTGTCTAGAAAAGCTACAAATGCAAAATGGGCATCTTTGATTTGACCCAAAAGTGGTACTTGCTTATTTTCCATAGAGAAACATCTCTCAAAAGTCTTGATTAAGGTAAGGCCAAGAGAATCTGCTACCTTGGCTGGTATAATATTATCAGATGCTCTAGAGTCTATTATATAATTGCTCAACTTATGACCATTTATCAATAGAGAAACATAGAAAAGTTTTATTTTTATAGAGGTAGTAAGAGGAGTAGTGAAAAGATTATTTTGGGTGGATTTGTTCTTTAGGAGATCATGGATCACTTTTGAAAAATCTTGTCCTATAGGGACGATTTTGTTTTTGATGTATTCAGCCAACCTATCAAACCGTTTAGGATTAGCTTGTAAGTACTAAACTTCAGACATTTGGATCTTGGTCTTCTTAGCATGATCAATTATGTCTAATAACTAGAATGAAATATAAATAGAAGAAGGAATTCTATCATTCTAATTTTTATTTGATGTGGTACTAGTCTGAGAAATAGAAGTAGAAGGTACAAAATTATTTGAGGTACGTATTTACTTATTTTCCATTGGGTCCTTTGATTGGAAAGGCAACAAAGCTCTTCATTTAGAAATTGAGATCACTAGCTAAGGTTCTTCTTCTGCTTTTCCCTTATCAACTTGTTGAGTTGATTGATTTTGGGACCTAATAAAAATAGCATATGCTCCATCATACACCTCTCATTTTTTAGCTTCATCTTGGTAATTCAAAAAACTAATAGTAGAGTCACTAGATAATTCTTATTCTACTTCTACAAAGAGATTAGCATCATTTTTTTGGTCCAACTCAGGTTGGAAAGAGTGATCATGTTCAGCTTCATAATAACTAACTGTTGAGTTGATTGGTGCTGCTTCAATGGCAAGATTCCCTTGTGTGGGAGGAAGATGATTGAGTTGCCTTTGATTTCTGGTAGCATTTTCTTGATATGAATTATTTGAAAATGTCTTCCTTGGTATATCTTGATAAGAAGGAGCATACATATCTTGGGATATTTGTCTTTTCAGAGCTATATATTCATTTGCTAACTTTTGCACCATAGGATCAGTGGTGCTTGTGGAAAATTTTTCAGCAAAAGAAGAAAATATATTTTGGTTAGAATCTTTTCTTATCTTACCTGCAAGGATAAGATTATCTTCAACTTCGGTAGCTAAAATTTGATCTGTAAAAAGATCTACAAGGCCAGCCTGCCTTAACTGAAAACCCACTTCAAGAAGTTGAGAATTGATAAAGAAGCACTTAAAATTTTCTAGTGTTAGTTGAGTAATTGCAAGAATCCTATTTCTCAGCTTATTGAATTTAGTGATGAAGTCTCTCATAGGCTCACGAGGCTCCTTCTTTATTTGTGTAAGCTAAGCCAATAAGGTGTGTGCATCTTCTGCGGGTTTGAATCTAACCTCAACTTTGTCTTAAGATTATTCCAATCGATTATAGTTTGAGCTTGAAGATGATAAAACTAATTTGCGAGAGCACCTTGCAGTGTTTCTACAAAAATTCTTACTACTATATCTTCATATTCAACACCTATCACACCACAAACTATGCAAAAAGCTGTAATATGCTCATCAAGATGAACTTTCCCATCACCGTAGAACTTGGAAAAATTCTTTTTCAAACTACGAGGTAGCTCATGCAAAGATGGGGTTAGATTTAGAGGGCCAAAAGTGTTACCCTAAGGGCCTTAGGCTGAAATGATATGATGAGTAAAAGGAGGGATAACAAACCTTTATGGAGTATGAATAGATAAAACTCTACTAGCACTAGGACTAAAAGCTTCACCTGGTATTGAAGATCTGGCATTGGTAGGAGAAAAACTTTTGATTCACTGAAGGTGAGATCGTAGAGGCAAGAGATCAAAATTATTTTGTTGTATCAATTCAAATTTAGGATCAATAATACAATGAGCTTTCTGGCTTCGCATATACCATGAATCTGCCAAAATCTAGAATGGAAAAGAATTGAAAATGCTTCAACTCAAAGCTTGAGGCTTCAAATTGCACGTTCAATCCCTAGCAGAGTCACCAAAAAACTGTTAGGTGAATATTTTGTCGTCAGCTAACTGAAGGAAAAATAGTTATATCAGTCACAGTGTAATGAGATAAATCTTTCATCTTAGCAAGGGGAGGTTCCCTATAAACTATCATAAACTAATCTAAACTAAAAATTAACTCAGAGGTGAGATCATATCATTTTTTTCTCTTTTTTTCAGAAATAATCTTTACAAAGTAAAGGAAAACTTTTTAAATATTAACTAAATTCACAAGCAACCCACGAGAGTACAAAGCCTATTATTACTTCTCTTGTTGATTTATAACTTATATCACAGTAGAATGAGGTGCAGTCCAAAGTCTTCACTAAAAACTACAAAAAAACATTTAATCACAAAAAATACCAGTAGTTCAAAGTCTTTCTAATATCTTTCATTCTAAAATAATAAAACATAAACTAAAGATAATTATAAGAGCACAAATTCTCCATAATCAACTTCAGAACATCTTTCAAATTATTTTCACTGATACTACTTATTTAATCAAAAAGATAAGATTGTATTAGGAAAAAGACATAAGAACAATTTCCTTCACAACACAAGTTATTTCAACACAAAGTTTGAAATGTCACTTGCTTTTTCATTCACTTGATAAATTTTGATTTACAATCTAAGCTCAAAGTCTCAAAATATCTTTCAATTTTGGTAGAGTTTTGCTTCCAATAACTAAAAGATATATTTACAATAGAAGCCCTCTTTATTTATAGGGAGAGGCCTTGAGAATTTTTAGAAAAGACCTAATTACTTTGACCAAGTCAAAGATAAGAGTCTTTTTTGACTTAGAACTTCCTATATTTTTACATGTAATTACATATGAAAAAAGTACATGTAAAAATGTCCAAAGTGGTTGCAAAAGTACATATGAAAAGTGAAAATTAGACCAAGGGAAAAATAGTTTCAATTTGTATCCCCATCTTTCTTCATGTGAGCATCGTACATAGTGATAGATGCTTGCGTCCCGATACTGTTTAGAGTAACAGTGTTCTTGAAAATCATGTTAGCTCTGACTATGGCATTTCTTACTGTTGTGACTAATTTTGCATGACTAGTTAACCTAGTTTTCAGATTATCTAGAGTTAACTGATTATCCTTAATATTGTCCATAGAGGCTATTAAAAATGCCTTATCTTCAAATTCTTTTTGGGACATAGCTTCAAATTCTCAAATTATTTCTTTTGCTGAAAGGAATTAGTTATCTTGTGTTGTAAGTTTACAAGGTAGCTCCTCCAATTTATGCAAAAGACTGACATCATTTTGTTCACTAAGTTTCCTTGAAGATTCAAGGTCACTGAGTAACTCTTTAAGCACCCGACTCCTATATGTCAATGCCTCTTTAGTTTCAGTGTAAGAGTATCTATCAGTAATGACACCGATTGATATTAGAGTGCTTATTTTTAGTTTCCTCATATCCATCCATTTGTCAAGATACTTTTCTATGCTTTCAATATCCTGAGAAATAATATTAATGAGATCATCAAGTTTTGATCTTATTTTTCTCATTTTATTTGTCTTCTCAGATAACTCTGTGAGTAAGGAAACTCCTTATGCATGCATCTTGTCCAAGTACTCTTCAAGCACTTTTCCTTTGAGATAGGTCTTTTATACTTTCTGAATAATGGGGTATTTTATGTAAATGACCTCAAGAGTTACTATTTTTGGGGTGAAAGTAATTCTCCTTACCACTGCAGTTAATTGTTCCACCATTACTTTGTAGTGATCCTTCATTTCTTTCTTTCTGTCAAATTTCTAAATCAAGATGTCCATGGCTGACTGCATATCACTCTTGGCACTCTCATGAGTTATCTTACCTAATTCAACTCTAGAGATAGAGTAATCACTTACATCAAAAATTTTAATGGTTGCACATTGTGGAGGTCTTACAATTTCTATAAATTTGTGTCCCTTATCCCCAATCATTTTTGAAAGAATTTTTGGCTTCTTTAGGGCCTTGGCTTTTACTGGCACTATTTTATTGAAATCAAATTCATCTGAAGAGATGGATTGTTTCTTCCTTTTGGGTGTATAAGCTGATAACTATGGTGGGAGCACAGAAGTACGTACATTAGGATCTATCTCTATTTTTGACATTATCAGAGCTGCACTCACATAGGTAGTGGAAACAATAGGTGGAGTATCAGTAAAAACTACACCTTTTACTGAGTGATCAAGAGTAGAACTATCTTTAATATCAAAATATGGGGATGAAAAATTGGGAATTGACCCTGAGGAATGAATAATATCATCAAAATTACTTTGAGGGTTGTCAAAAATTATTTTGGAGGGAGAGGGTGATCCAAAAGAGGGAATACTAATCAAAAAAATAGATGAAGTTGCAACAGGTGTGCCAAGTGGAGAAGAAGAGATTCTTGTTTCTTGTTGCACATTCTCTTATGGAGATAAAGTTTCCTTTTTTGATTGATCTATAGGCCTATCATCAGTCTCTATCTCTTTCGTCATTGGTTCTTTAGCACTTTGTTTCTCAACTTCTATATCTATTATTTCTAACTCTTTTTCCATAAATTTTGACTTCTTCATCACAAATATGATCTTAGGCTTATGTGGCTTGGAAGAAAAAGGGACATCACTTTTGCTCTTCATCTTATTTTTTGTTTTTATTCATGTTTTCTCTTGAAATTCAACTTTTGAACCTGTAATGAATTCTTTCAAAGTAATTCCTTTATTTTCTAACCAACTATTGGTGTTTGCCAATATAGGTTCAAATATTTTCCTCAAAGAAGTAAGCTCTTTTTGTGACCATTGGATTGGAGGAAGAGGGGCATTGGTAATCTGTTTAGTATTGTATCTATCATTAATCAAATCTCCATCATCCTCTAAATTCTTAATGATATCAGCAAGTCCCAAATATTCAATCTGCTCAAGAGATAACCTACTGTAGTCCATTTTCCTAACATCTTCCATTGTTCTCAAATCTACCCAAACATCCTCAATCATGGGTTCCTGAAATTGGGTTTTCCTCCTAATTATATCCTTCATTCCCCTGTAATCAAAATTTCATCTTCTTTTGAATTGTTTCAAGGTTACAAGTTGTATTTCTATTTCCATGGCTCTAGCCTTTCTAGCGGTCAACACTGAAAACCTATCAATTTCAACTAGGAACTTGAAACCAGGCTTCTTGAGTTCCATCTATTTATTATACATGATGATTATTTATTTGCATAGTTTCATTAAGACCAATTTATCTGAGGGGAATCTCGGAAGCATATAAAGATGACCTTAGAAAAATTCAACCCTCAGGTATGAGAAAGAAGGAAATTGTAAGAACATGCATCCAAAATCATTCACAACTATACATGCCTCATCTAACACTCTTTTTTATTCTAATTGAGGATCAAAAAGACACAAAAATATTGCAAAAAAATCATCATTTACTCTCTTTAAATGATGAATAAAACCTTTCAATGTTAACTGAGAGTAGTATTGATACACTGGGGTTACTCTCCTATCTCCTTCTAATGTTAAACCCAGAAAGATTCTCATTGAAGCTACAATATAGACCAGGTAAGAAGTCATGTAGAATTTAAAAGTAGTGGATACTTTCATCAATTATTAATGCAAAGCATTGATGACTTGTTCTCCCCAGAAGATGATTTTTTTGCCTTGGAGAATTATCTTGATGAAGGGATACATCCATTCATGAAACTGTGAGGAAGAGGGAAAACATCTTACCCTGCTGAGAAGAGTTATCAAATCACCAACTTCTTCAGTAAAGTCACTTCTTAGAAAACTCTGTGGCCACCTTGACAAATTTTCCCTTGAAGTCTTGTGTCATTTATTGTTGATTACTTTCTTCATTTTTTCAAGATCTTTGTCATATTCTCTTTATACTTCAACAAAATCAAGCTTTATCGCTTCTATAATAGGAGGGCACATGAACACTTTATCAATGAATTCAGGATCCAGTCTAATTATCATATTACCACTAGTGTCTAATACAGCCCTGGTATCCTTATTATAGAACTGAGCACATTGGAGAATAAATTTTGTGTTATGAGCTGCTATAGGGAAAGAAGATACCAAATGAATATTTTTGTCAATTATATTCTTTATTTCATAGCTAGGATTGCTTGGCTTAGTTCTTTCCACAAACTCAACCATGCCCACATGACCAATCTCTGTATCTCTAATGTCATCAACATTAGAAGTAACTGAGGTGATTGAAAAAATACCTTGATATTTATACTCCATTGCTTTCGACTTATTTAGAGAAAACTCAGTCATCTAAAAGGACTTCAACCAAAAGGATGTCGATGAAGAAGGATCCATAGAAGATACTGCAATAAAATTTGTGATCATGCCATTAGGTGAAATACTGGCAATCTAAAAAAATTACATGTCAATGATCATGACCATGGGGATGAACCTAAAAGGGCTAAAGTGTGAGTAGGCCAAAAAATTAGAGTAAAGTGGGCTCATAAAAGTAAAATTGAAAATATCCCAAAGTTAAGAAATTTGAGAGGATGTTTGCATGGGCAAAAAAAATTGCCGCCCTTGCATATGGGAAATGTTTGCATTTGCTTCAGTAGTAAAAATCACTGCCCTTGCATATGGTTTGCATGTGGAAGTGTCAAAAAATGATGACACTGTAGATAGGAGAACTTTATTTACATGGGCAGAAAAAATCACCGCTTAGGCATGCTTAACGTGTATGAGCGACAAAAAATGCTAACAAGGCATAAAGCAAGGATTTTCAAGTTATGATGTTAGAGTGGTAAATTTTTTTGCTACTGTAGGAAATGGTACATAATGGATTTTTGTGTAAAGGCAAAAAATTTTGCTACTTATACAGTCACTTAAGAACATTAAACATTTAAGCGGCAAAATTCATTGCCTTTGCATTCATTAAAAAATGAAGTCTATAACCTACAAGTGGTAAAACATGTCGACAATGCAAATGATTTATTTCAACAGAAAGTTTAAGGTGATTTTGAATCAAGACTCAGTGTGGGTAAACCTAAGTTGGGTCAAAACACCAACTTGATACACAAAATAACCTAGGGCACATACAAGGGTTGGTGGAAACAGTCGTTAAGGCTCACTAGGGTAAAGCATAAACAAAATATGGGAGGAACTTGAAAACAAAACTAAATAAAAAGAAAACTCGAAAAATAAAAAACCTAGAAACAAAATGGCTTACCCGGAAATCTCGAAGTCCTAAGCTCGGCAGTTGGTGAATTGGTAATCCTACTCATTTGCACAATCAAATGATTGCAGGGAGGAGTCTCAAGAAACTAAAAATGAAATAAATGACAATCAAATGGCATTTAAATGCCCCAAAATGAGTTTGCCATAAATGTCATCCAAAAATAAATATTTCAATTAATCTCTGCTTGGGTAGCAAAAATCATCACCCTTGTATAGGACAAGGAAGACCATGCATTTTGGAAAAAATCATCACCGAAGTAGAGGACAAGGAAGAGACATGCACTAGTGGCAAAAATCATTGTTAATGCATGGAAAAATGAAGAATATGCAAGGGCAGCAAAAAATTCCACCTATGCATAGGGAAATAAAAATGCAAAAGTGGTAAAAAAAATGCCACCCTTACATGGAGAAAATGAAATTTGGCTAACACCTTATGAATGATCAAAATTGACATTTTGATCAAATCAAAACTGCAACGGGTTTCATGATTTTTGAGAGATCATGACGAGGTAGTCTTGAAAACTTTACCAAGATGTTAGTCAACTTCACTTGAGACCAAGAGAATCTTGTCTCAAATGATGAACTTAGAGCATAGATTACAAAATGCACAAGTTTCATAGGGGTTGTCTACAAAACAAGCATAGCTAATTTTGAGAACAATAGGTAGATGATCACTTGGAGATCTTGGCCCTTGATTGTGGTCGAGACTAATTTTTAGCTCCAATTAAAAGTGAATATCAATCAAAAAAATATACAAAAGTTGTCCACCAATAAGGGAAATTACTTCTATAAGAACAAGGTGAAATTATTGAGTGTGTTTTAAAAATGTGTCAAAGCATTCAATGCTAAGTGTAATAATATCATATCTATTAAAATTCAATATTAAATCTGAATGAAGTGTTATGCCCCTTGCATTGTATGTAGTCTTGCTTTTGAATGTTATAATTAACCCTTTTTTATATGAGGGGTCTCTATTGATTGAGTTCTTATGGGTACAAACCAAAGTTTCATAGATAAATTTATAGTGAAGGTTTTCTCTGTGCTAGCACCACCTATCAATAAAAGGTACAATGGGTTTGTAAGGTTGTTATATTTTTTATCCACAATATCTTTAACAATTTCTTATTTTTTTGTTTAGTATTCTTATTTGTCTGTAATATGTTTCATTGTTTGTTATGAATGAATGTTTACAAATTGTCTCATTTTATTTTCGTATATTATTGAATTATAAAAAATAATATCAACATGCATGTCATATTTTTCATTTGAATCCTTTTGACATTTTTGATTCAAATATATTGTAATGGTGAATTGTATATTAGATTTTAATTCCTCAATATTTGCTTGCATATCACCCCATTTTGGATTCATATCCTAAGAAAATCTTGACTCATTTTTTATTATGGTTTTGTAAGTAAATGTGTATGCATCTTACCATATTAAAAAACCATTTTTTAGACTATATTTTGTCTGAGCAAATGGAACATATAGCAAAAGTATTTCTCTGTTATAGTTCTTGTTATCTAAATTTTTATTGTAATTGAAAAATCAAATGACGCATGGATTTAAAGTTTTTTTTCCCATTTTTTGTATATCAAAGTAAATTCAGCAATGCATATATTGTTGATAGATGTTAGGTGTGAAATATAGTAGTCTATAATAGACTGACACATTGTGTTTTGAAATTGATCAAGTTCTTGATGTAGCAATACTATGGGTTTTCGAATGAAAATGTATTCTTAAAAAGTAAATGTGTTTATGAGTATACAGTTTATTGAGTTGTTGTTTAATGATATGGCCAAAACAATATGTGTAGACATTTGTTGATTATTTATCATCTCATTTCCCAATTTGTGAATCATTTGGAAAGCATCCACATGAAATGCCTAGTGTTTTGCATGTATTTTTATAAATTATTTATTCATTGATCTATAAATTTTAGTCATGTATGAGCTACAATAGGTTGTCATTGTATATGCATTGAGAACAAACTAAGAATATGTATTTTTTAGTCACAATGGTGTAATTTGTTTGGAAAAGCTATTGCTCCATACTTGTGATGCTTTTGTTTTCAAAAATAAAAGCAATTGTTTTAGTGATGCTTCAATCGCATGTACATATTTAATTTCATTCATGTTAAGTTCATTGAGAAACATATCAAAGGAAATGGAACTTTCATGTCATTTGTTTTCAATAGCTAAGAAAATATGTTTTGTATTTGCAATAATAGATCTATCTTTATCCTTACTTGGTTCCAATATTTTGGTATGTTTCATTGGTGGTTGAGGAAAATTTATCTGCATTTTATATATTTTGTTTTCTTGCAACTTTTTTTATGATTGTATTCATGCAATTTTTCAAAGTTTATATCAAATGCTTTAGGGTTTCAAGCTATGTATTTCTAAACAAATGACCTAGTGGCTAAATTTACACTATTACCATTCACTTTTGCATCCTTGATCCATATCAACCAATGACTATGGGCATTGCCTATGTTTTGAAACTAACACAAAATTAGTCAATAGCATCTCGTAATATAGAAGGATCTTGGTTGCTATGTCTTACTCTAAATTATTTTTGTTGCACATCCAAACTTGTGCTAATGTTATCGGCATGTGTAACAGGTTTAACACCTACATGCTAATTTTTTACATCCAAATCTACTTATCCATTACTACATTAATTTTACATTTTTAGTACTGTATTACCTAGCTCATTAGTAGTCATAGTTAGTGATGTCACCATACTCTTAAGTTTATGAATTGATTGTTACCAACTCTTGTAATAGTTCAATTGATGTTTCCTTTTATTTCTTTATATGATAATGTACACTCACATTATTTTTAGTTTGTTACGTATAATAATGAAGTTAGAAAGTACATAGACACCAGACATTTAAACTCTAATATATGGTACAGAACTTAGCATAATAAAACCTTGTTATTATAGTTCTACATTGGTTTTCATCTCTTTGTTGCTTTCCATGTTATTTGAATGTGTTTCACTTTCATATTATTTATCATTCATAAATTATCTTTCATTCATAACCCTCTTAAATTTATTTAAGTGGGTTGTCTACTGGGCCTCCTCCTAGGCCTCAGATCAATGGTATTAGACCATACACACTTCATATCATTTCTAAGTGGTACCTTGGTGATCTAAACTTTATCATTGTTTGTATGCCCACTCATATGAGGTTTGATTATAGGAATTCAGGGCTCAACGATCGTGACCCTTTATCATACCTTCCTTCATGTCCTCGAATAGGACATAAATATTTGACAAGGCCAACTTCAAAAATGTTACAAAATATGATATATGGTGCATTATAAAGATAATAGGAATATTTATAAGAATTCCATACATGTGAACAAGCAAGTATTGTTGATCACTTACGTTAATTCTCAAGTTCCAACACCCCTCATTCTCAATGGTTGATTGGTGGTTGTTTCACCCTAAATTGAGATGGGTCAATATAATATAGGGTTAAGAATATATAAATTAATCATCACAATGGTAATGAATAGATATATAGCATGCCAATTAATCGCAAACTCAAATAAATAATATTTTGAATTTAAATACTAAGATATGTTAAAAATAGTAAGTACAACTAGTGATTTATATTACAATAAATAGGAAAAAAGAGTACTTAGTTAGCATATTATGCACATATGGATCTAATGTAGAACAAACCACAAATAAATTGGTTATATATTTTGTATCAATCATCAAATTCTAAAAATTTGCCTTTATGACCTTAGACACTTACGTCAACCTTGGACAGTTGTGTCAACACTTTTGTTTGACTTGGATGTAGGTGTCTAGTATGGAATACCTATTGGATATGGATGTGACCACCTAGAATATTATGGGTTATATGTCACCTTCACTCTGGTGTATTTAGATCTAGATTGTTGACTATCACTTTTGTCAAATTATCAAAACCCTATCTCTTCATCTTCATGGTGACCTTAGGAAAAATGGTTTAGTGGGCCACAATGTTGAGCTAACCCAAAATACCACTTTGTTAGTGGAGGTTTCATACATAGACACTACTCTTTGAAGAGGGACTTAGAATGATGTAGTTCTCCCCTAATGTGTTAGTTTGTGTGTGTACAAGTGTCTAATATGTGGCAAGTAAGTTCAACTATGACCTAATTTGTCACTTGTAAAATAGGACTCATAGACTACACCTTTAGTAATTCAAACCTATACATGTGTTGTCCCTATGATTGATATGGAAATAGGAGAAAATAGGGAAGTTTTGCTCACTTGAATGCTTAATTGAATGATTTCAGTAAATTACCTTGTGAGAGATCTAAAATTGCTAAGTGAGGAATGAATGAGGATTGATCATGAATATATATCAATCCTATCAAAAAATATCTACATTAAGGCACTTAAACTGACTATAAGGATACTTGTCTTGGCACATGACACTTACATCGACATAGGTGTCTAACTAAGATACAAGTGTTTGGGAAGTTGGAAAATAAGAAATGTCCAAAACTTATAGAGATAAAAAATAAGTGGGTTTACAACACTCTGAGCAATAATAGAAGACCTACTCATCGTAATAACATATGGTTAGACTAAGAGAAGCAATAATAATAGAGATATAGGGGATGTGAGCCTTTTAGTAGCGATAAGGTTTAGAAGCTAAAGGTACATTCATGATATGTATTTTTTAAGTGTACAAGACTGAGGTAATGTCTAATATATATTTAGTGTCTACATTTCCCCCCCCCTTTAATCTAGTAATAAAATTTATATTTTAATTGAAAATAAATACATATCTGGGTGTGTATAACACACCTTGCCTTTACATGAGCCCAACTTGAGTGCTTTGTTGATGATTGGCCTACAACAAAGAGCATGTTACAGTATATAATTAGTGCATATAATCTAAAATCAAAGGCCCAAAAATGATTGAAATAAAAAGAGCAAGGTTTAGGAGTACACTTGTGTATCGATGCCATTGCCTTGCCTTTTGGCAAATTAATTTGAAAATACAATTCATTATTAACCTTTGAAATTTAAATTAGGAAAAATGTAGAACCTTCAAGTGTGTAAATATGTATAGGTTAAAGATCAAACTTTCCCCTAACCTTATATAAAATGTGATTTTCCACCCAGTAGTTAAGATTATCTCAATTGTACAACCCAATCATAATTATAACCTAGTGAAGGTGATTTGATCCAAGTCAATCCACACTATAAACCTAGTGAGGTTGGATGATGTAATCAATTTCAACCTATAAAATTGAAAGGATTGAGTGATTTAATCACCTCAACCATACCAAAAGTGAACCAACTATTGTAGTAGATTGACTCAATAATAATTCATAACAGTCTAACCTAGTGAGCTAAAGTCTATAGAAGTATTTTGAAATATGAAACTAATTTTGATTTTACAATTTAGAAGATATTTTCATAGAATATGCACCTTATATATGTCTCATGTTGGAACTTGAGTATAAAAATGGTACCAACGTATAAAATTTTGTCATAATTGTGTATTTGAATCATATAACTATGCAATTTGGCCAATTTACAATTGTGTAAGTGTGGAGAACATGTTTCCAAAACATATCCCCATTGAAACATGAAACTAAGAGATATTATAAGTGTGGATAATAATTTTATATAACATGACCCTGTTATATATCTGAATCTGATAACTATGATAAATGTGGAGAATATGTTTCCATAACATGCCTTCACTATATATCTAAATCTATGAACTATGAAAAATCTAAAAGCCCTGTCTCTTTGACATCCCTCATAAATATACCCCCCTTTTGAGGTGAAGTAAAATTAAAAATTGGTATCTACCTTATCTCAAAAGGATAAGATAACCATATAATATGTGTATGAACCATGTAACATATAGGAAAAACATGTCTAGGTAGATATATCATTGAAGCACATAAAATGTGATCACATAAAGCCTTAATATGCATGATATAGACCATGGAAACATATATAGTAACATTTCAACCTCAATAATCAATTAAGGATACATACAAGAGTACTCAAAATCAAATCAAAATACAATGGTCAAAGGGGACCTCAAACAAGGGGCATGTTCAAATGTCTCACAATTGAAGGGACATGACTTAGTCAAATGTCCACAATGCATAGAATTACATGTTCAAATTTCCAAATATAAAAAACTATGACATATGAAAATGTCACAATATAAAAACATGGCACTAGGGCCACAATCAATTAATCATATTCAAAAGTTCAAACAAACAATACAATGCAAGACAAAACACTCAAGGAAGTGCATAGATAGAAAGCATGGAACATAAGTAACTAACATAAACATGTCATACTAGCTCCTGGATATGTGTGTTAGCAAAAAATGTTAAGTGTATAACATATCAAGTACATTACGAAAGATATAATCATGGATAAAGGCATGTGTAGGTATATAAACTCAAACATGATAATGGAAAATAATCATAGAATGATATAGCTTGGATTTATTATGATCAAATAAATGGATGCCCTCAATGTCCAAATTACATGAGAGGAGGGAAGGCCCAACATCTAAAAGTGCATAGGTCATGTGCTTGGGTATTGATGTAGAGGATAAACAAAACAAACTCACACTTCTCCTTGTTTTAAGAATCACTCCTTTGACAATGGTTCATTGATTCATTGGTCATTAATGGTTATAGGATACTCTATTTGATTTAATCATTCTTTTCATCTTCCTCATGCTCTTTCTAGTCCTATTTGACTCCTCATTTACCTCACAAATGTCTCAAAGCAATAACTTGCCTCATACACAACTTTAACCTTGTTTCAATATAAGTCTTTGACAAATATTCTCGAGTTAACTATTTCATTCTATGACTAAAATTTTTGTGGTTTTTAGTATCTTAATCATTATTATAATATTCTCATTAGACATTTCAATCCATCCACCAACTCCTCATCACTTCTTTCCTTTCCTACACAACTTCTGCCTTCTTAATACACGGTCTTTGTAGCTTTTTGTAGGGCTATTTCTTCTAGTGCAGACAAGTACAGAGGAGTTTGGAGAATATAATGCCATTTCCTAGTACCCTTTATCTAGTTCTCAGTTTCCATAAAGTTTATTTACTCAAATCTATCTAGAAGTCACTTTTGTAGCCTCTTTTAGGTCATTGTTAGGCCTACTTAGGCCTTTCTTGCACCTAACCACACACAGTCCCCTACAACTGTACGTACATGTACAGAATCAACCCACAAACTTAAAAATATCTTAACATACATGAACACATATCAAACTACCAAGTTTAAATATATTTCACTAGTGAAAACATCTAAAATTTGTATTTGTTCTTTGAAACCCTAGTTTAGGGTTATCTGAGTCTATAGTCACCCGAGAGCATTGAATTTGAAGTTTTATGACTTTACAAGGTTTTCCAAAGTACGTGAACATTAATTAAGCCTTTTTCCAACTACACACACCTATTCTAAGTAGTAAATCCATGCCATAACTCCTTTGTTCAATAAATACCTTGTGTTCTTTGTTATATTGTCTGTGTAGACATAGTATGTAAGGTATGCAAGCAAAAGTCTCTAATGGTTTAGTCTCCCAAAGGATTTTAAAATGCTATAAAGGATTGAAATGTTTTATTAAAAGTCCACACACCTTGTGGAATTATCAACCACTCTCTTTGATACCTCTGCTTCAATATTTTACCACACTCTATATGTTCATTGTCTGCATATGCATCACTCTATAGGTCTGTGTTGTCATCTAAGAAAAGTGACATGAAAATAGACAAATTAATTACTCAAACACATTCAAAAACATGAAAAAGACTCACCAATTCATATAAGGTGTCAGAAACATAGCATTATTAGATCTTCCTTCCTTGATCATTGTAACACAATCTTTCTTCATATAAAAACATAGGAAAATAGATTTATTATCATTAAAACTTGAGAGTCTCCATTATCTATTTCTTGGGTCTTGATCCCTCTCTTAAATTAATACATCATGACAACTAATTATAAACCAAAAACTTACTAATTTTGTACCGACTATAACTACTCTAACTAACTCTTGACCTTCCAATGGTCACTAACAAGGAAGTTACACATTAACACACATATCAAAGTGGATTTTTCCATACATTTGTGAATGGGATCCATGTATAGACACATGGTGTCTTCTATAAGTATCTCCCAATAATTGGACACCTTGATGATTCATTCAAAATACTCTTACAATACCCAAACTAGATCAAAAACTTTCAAAAATTCAAATTGTGAATTTGGTGGGAAAATGCCAAATTTTAAAACTAACCTACCTAGACACCTCCAGACACTTGGAAAACATTCCAATGTGTGTCATAATACACTGAACACCTATCAAGCACCTAATTGTCCATAAAACAACTAACCAAAGCATAATTTGTTTACATAAACTCAAAACATGTCATCTAAGAGGGATGCTCCTGCATCATACTACTAGGGTGTGAAAGAAACTTTCCATGAAAGTTTGACAACTTGTTTTGACCTCCTTCTCAACATATCTCTCTCATGCTCACTTCCAAATGAACAATGTTACATCCTCCTAGATCCCAAGGTCTATGAATGACACATAGATCTCTTTATGTTTTGATCAACATCACCTTGCTTTCTCCTTTGAGGTTGACTTCTTGCACACTGATCTCCAACCTAATCATCTTCAGCACCTAGTTATTCTCCTACAACTAGCCTATAAATGGAACACACAAGTCAATCAAAACAACCTCTTTCTTATATTATTTGAAACTACTCTCTTTCATTTGCATGCTTATCTCGTTTACGCTTGGGTTTGTTGTCTATTATATTGTTATTAATGGTTCCATCTTCTCTCCTACAAGACTCTCAACCTATACAACCTCATTATCCTCATCTTTTTATTGTTCACTCTTTACCTGATGATTAAGTTCTCTCTCCATAGATAACTCTCTCAACATGCCCAATTTATCAACAAAGTCTTCTAGAGACTCCTTAATTTGTATGAGGGACAAATGATAGGACAAAATTACAAATAACCCCCCAAGTTTTTATTGTAAAATAACTCACCATTTTGGTCTGAGTGTAAAAAATTTGTGTTACTTGCAACCAACTCCTCAAAATGCCCTTCAACTATTGCACTCTCTTCTTCCATTATCTTGGTAACTTGTACTACATTGTATCCTTCTTGGCACTTTATCTTAGCTAATATAATCTTGTCCACAATGTTTTAATTGTCTTATTTTGGTGAGTATTCCTTATTTTCAAACATCATCACACTACTTGGTGTCTCCTTCTGAGCTTGATTGTCCTTCAATGGGTTTAATGTGTGCTTGCAGCCATCCTTCTTAGTGGTTTAAGTGTTGGCTCTCCCATAATGCAAAGACTTCCTTTCATATTTCCATGGTCTCCTAAGAATTATGTGTCACACATCAATGAGAATGACAACACATAATATTCTATCCTATATCCACCTATCTACAATTCTGCATAACATTGTTCATTCACTAGGACTTGGTGACTATTTTGAATCTAGGAGACCTTGTATGGACTTGGATGCTTGCTACTCTCTAATCCTAGTTTAGACACCATCAAATAATACATAATATCATCCATACTACCATTTTACACTATGACTTTGCAACACTTATCTTTGCTCTTGCACATGGTCTTGAATAATGTTTTCCTTTGTGGTGGTTCTCTCTCCTCATGGTTGGTCTTCAAAAAAACTCTCCTCATCAATAATATCTCCCATGTTTCAAGTTATTATACATATTTTGGAAATAAATCTACACTCTCATCTTCTTGTTGAACCACTTGGTTTCTACTCTCACTCTAAGATCTACAACTTTGAAAATGTTCTGGGCACTCATATGATCTATGTCTTGCAAATTTTTTGCACTCAAATCACTTTTCTCAAACCAATTGTTGCTTCTTACTCTACCATATGATCTACCACCTATATACCCATAACCACCTCTATTTTATACACATGAAATCTTATAGTTATTTCCCACATCTTTGCTTTGACTTTGCCATTGATTCCTATTACTTTATTGTCATCTTCCTTCTTGTTGGCTTCTACCTCTATAGCTTCTACCACCTCTACCTCTGTTTAGTTGACTTTACATTCTATCAAACCTCTCTTCAACCCTAAATTTAGCTTTATATGCTGCTTCAACTATTTTTGGTGACAATATGCTTATCTCATCTTGAATGACAAACTTCAAGCCATTCATATATTGAGAAACATTCTCTGCATCCTCCTTTATGTGTCCTGCTCGAATGGTCAACTTGTATAATTCCTCTGCGTACTCTTTCACTATCATATATTTCCACCTAAAGTTTTTCAACCTCCTAAACAAGTGGGTTTTATAGTCCTTAGGCATGAATTTTCCTTTCATCTTGGCCACCATTCTATTCCATGACCTTATCTTATTTTCCCCTTTTTCTCTCTCCTTGTATGCCATCCCACCACAATGATGCATGACCCTTTAGCCTTGTCACTAAAAAATTCACCTTCTTTGTCTCGTTCACCTTTTCATAATCAAAGTAATTATCCATGGTTGTGATCCAATCAACCAACTCTTCCATTAATACTACCCTCATATATGGGCACCTCCATCTTGGGCTGTGAATTCACTCCAAGAACTGCTCTTATGAATCTCTCTTCAACTCTAAATTCATATCCTTCCTCTATTATTTTTAATTATGAATGTCATCATTTCCCTCACTTACATCACCCATGTTCATCTCTCTCCTCTAATCCAACTCCATGGCTTGTAACCTTACCTACAGGGTCCTTATCTCAACTATCAATGCATCCACTAATTGCAAACTCCTTTGGGATAATTTTGATCCTCTTATTTTACTTTCCATGTGTCCTTCATATCTTCCCAATATATCTTAAGCATTGATACCAAATTATGCAAAGGATAAATAAAACAAACTCACACTTCTCCTTATATCAATATTCATTCCTTTGATAATGGTTCATTGATTCATTATTCATTAATGGTTCTAGGATGCACTGCTTAATTTAATGGTTCTTTCCATATTACTCATGATATTTATAGTCCTATTGGGCTCCTAATTCAACTCACAAACCTCTAAAATCAACAACTTGCCTCATACACAACTTTATCCTTGTTTCAATACAAGTCTTTGACAAAGGTTCTTGAGTTCACTATTTCATTCTATGACTAAAAGGTTCTCAAAATGGTTTTTGGTTCTCAATATATTAATCATGCTTAAAATAGTCTCATTGGACCTCTCAATCCATCCACCAAATCCTCATTACTTCTTTCCATTCCTACATAACTTTTGCCTTCTTAATACACAGTCTTTGTAGCCTTTTTTTGGGTTATTTCTTCTAGTGTAGACAAGTACATAGGAGTTTGGAGAATCTAATGCCATTTATTAGTAACCTATATGTATTTATCACTTTACATAAATTATTTTTACTCAAATATATTTGGAAGCCACTTTTGTAGCCTATTTTAGGTCACCGTTATGCCTAATTAGGCCTTTCTTGCACCTAACCACACATAGTCCCCTACAATTGTACATACACATATGGAATCAACCCAAAAACTTAAAAATATCTTAATATACATGAAAATATATAAAAATACAAATTTATAAGATAATTCATTAGTGGAAATGTTTAAATTTTGCATTTGTTCCTTGAAACCCTAGTTTAGGGTTGTCTAAGTCTGCAATCCCCAAAAAGCATTGAATTTGAAGTTTTATGACTTGACAAGGGTTTCCAAACTCCATGAACATTAATTAAACATTTTTATACCTTCATAAACCTATTATAAGTATTAAATCCATGCCATAACTCCTATGTTTAACAAATACCTTGTGTTCTTTATTATACTATGTGTGCAAACATAGTCTGTAGGGTATGCAATCAAAAGTCTCTAAAGGTTTAGCCTCCTAAAGTATTTTAAAACACTTTGAAGGATTTAAATGGTTTATTAAAACTCTACACAACATTTGGAATCATTAACCACTCTCTTTTATGCCTCTACTTCACTCTTTTAACCACACTTTGTATGTTCATTGTCTGCATATTCATCAATCTAAAGGTCTGTGTTGTACTCTAAGAAAAGTGACATGAAAATAGATAAATGAATTAATAAAAAACATTAAAAAAAATTAAAAAGACTCACCAATTCATATAAGGCATTATAAACATATCCTTATTATATCTTCCTTCCTTGATCATTCTAACATAGTCTTTCTTCATATGCAAACATAGGAAAACACAATTGCTATCATTCCTTGAAAAACTTGAGAGTCTCCATTATCTATTCATTGGGTATTGATGCCTCTCTTATACATATACATCATGAAAATTTATTATAAAATCAAAAACTTACCAATTTTTTGTTGACTATAACTACTCTAACTAACTTTTGACCTTCCCACGGTCACTATCAAGCAAGTTACACATTAGCACACATATCAAAGTGGATATGTTCATACATTTGTGAATGATATCCATGTATAGACACATGGTGGCATTTAAAATTCTCTCCCAATCATTTTACATCTTAATTATTTCTTCAAATTACTCTTACAATACCCAAACTAGATCAAAAACTTTCAAAAATTCAAATTATGAATTTGGTAGGAAAATGCCAAATTTGAAAACTAAACTACCTAGACACCTCTAGACACTTGGAAAACATTCCAAGGTATGTCCTAAGGCTATTAAAACCTCTAAAACACCTAATTGACCATTAAAAAACTAACCAAAACATAATTTGTTCACATAAACTCAAAACATGTCATCTAAGAAGGATGCTCTTTCATCAAGTATGCTTGTATCATGCTCAAAAAATGCATAAAATATATGTGTATATATAAATAGATGATATGATATATACAAACATGGAACTATCAACATAAATTCCAAGGAGATATTAGAACATGTAAAATCAATAAATGTTTTTATATTTCTTAATTTTTTTAATTTTTTTGATATTTTCAGAATATTAGAAAGGACTAATCGAAGAAGTCCTCATCATCAAAAGGTGTAGGGTCACATGAGACATTTTCCAATGTTTGTTTGTAGCGATGCATGGTCACATCCTCAATGTTTCTATGTAATGGTTTTTCATAATTCATTAGTGGTTTGGAGTGAACATATCCATCATGGTTTAGGTAAATGTCCCTATCCCCAACAATGAAGTTGACACACATATATGTAATATTCAATGTTACATTCCAATCGACGAACCAATGTCATCCAAATTTAAATGTCAAAAGTGTGTCTTGATATAATATCCATATGATCATGGGTACCACATGTGGTCCACATGTTATTGGTAGGTGAATGTACCCATGATATTCTGGCATTAATGGTGAGTATGTTAATTCAGTTTTATTATGTCTCATTTTTTAAGAAATGTGGTGTTACACATTGTATCCAATTGTTCATATCAAACTTGAGATGTTGTAAATAAACCCCATATATATTAGTAGTAATGGCTATATCTTCATTCCTTGGTCAGTTTTAAGGATGGTTTTCTTCTAAAGCATTTGAAGTATTAAGTCTTTTTTCTTCTCCCAGACACAATTTGGATGTGTCCTTCAATCTTGTATTTATGAATTTGGTTTTTCAATGCCTCACATTTATTTGTATGATGGCCAATGATATGATGATAGTGACAATATGGTAATCCTTATTCAAGAATAATTTTTTCGTGTTTTTTGAGTTTGGCAGAAGGTAAAGATAGAAAGTATTGTATCTAGACTATCTTGGTTTGTTATGATTTGCATAGTTTGTTATGGAGTCTTATGAGAGACCTTCACATTATTTACATGATATATCTACATTTTACCCATGTAAGTTTGACTCAATGTGTGAATCCATGAGGGATGTATATAATAACAAGCATTTACATACTCATTTACTATTTTTTCTTTTCCCTTATCTGGATTTGGTTAACCTCTAAAGATGGATTTAGCTCATATGTACCAAGACCTGTAGGTTCAAATAGGTTATGAAAAAGATGCTCAAGTGGATCAAAAATTAGTTTTTGAAATTTCTCATATGTCATATCATAGGTGGAATCATCATCACTTCCATAGTAATCTAAAACATGGTCATATTGTTGCTCAGTATTAACCAATAAAGGAAGCTCAATTGTTAGATTTTCTTGTGGTTTTGGTATTATCGTTTCCTTGGGTAATGGTTCTTGTTCTTTATGTGCATCCATGTGCACCTCATTTTTTAGTGTCTTATTTGCATCCATAGATAATGGAGTCAATGTATTTGACTCACCCATTTCATATGTTTTGAAATTCTCAAGAGGAATACATTGTTTAATTGGTACCACTTGGGGACTTCACTTTATATCAAAATGTATCATTTTTCATAATTTTAAGGGTTCATCATCGGTAGGCATTGTCAATAAGGTCCCATCATGTATTAATTTTACACATCAAAGTGAAGTAGATGGGACATCCTACATTGTATGTATCCAAGGTCTACCCAAAATTAGACTATAATGTAGTGATTGAAACATTCCCTAAAAAGTGGTTTGAATCATTTTTGCTACAATGTCATACTCAATGTTATTTGGCTAATTGAAAGGCTATGTGAATTATCAAATCCCTTTATATGCATAACTAATTTTTATAGAAGATTGGTGCTAATACCCAAGTTGGTTAGGAAATTTTTGTAAAAATGTTTAGACCTGATCTATTATCAACAAGCACCCTTTTAATTACTTTTTTATGCATAATAAATTATATGAATAAAGGTAAATCTTGGTTAATAATATTATTAAATGTTAAAGTTATTAGATCAAAGGTAATGAGTTTTTAATTATTTTTGAGATCTTGCATGATATCTATAAATTAAGTGGGTTCAATATCATTTGGAACTTATGTATAATGCAATGCTTCATATAGGATATCCTTATAGATAGCAGATTGTTTTAGAAGTTCAAGAATTGGTTTCTTAGCATGTGTGTTTCTCAATTGATCAAAAAGGTCATATCCTTTAGATTAAATCATTAGTCTTAGCATATAAGGCACCTATTGTATATTAACAAGTGTCGAGTATTGACAACATGGACCATGAAATCCAATATAAGTTGTAGTTAGATAATGGGTGTGGGATGGTGATTGTCACTTGAATAAGATCTAGGTGGAGCAAATGGTTGAGAGCATGCAAGTTGGTTTCTAGATACTAGATCTATAGTATTGCAAAAAGGATTTTGAAGAGAGATTAAGTGTTACTTTCATTTTAAAACCCTCGTATTATATTTATGGATTTGCCTAGTTCGGTGAATGATAGGTCTGATTAAGTAATTATAATAACAAAATATACTATAATCATAATTTAGAGCCCAAAGTGGGCTACAAATGTATCCATATGGCACATATTTATAGTAAAATGAAATCTAATTTTTAGCTTTTTAAATCTTGTTAAATTATAAATCATAAATCAACAACAGAGAAATAATGAACCTTAGATCAATATCTAGGGTTTTGGGGACCAAAGGTCAGGTTCACCAAGTGTTTAACCCTAAATTGAGATGAGTTAATATAGTATAGGGTTGATAATATAGAAATGAATAAGCATAATGGTGATAAATAGATATTTAGTGGGCTAATTAATTACAAACCGATATAAACAATATTCTAAATTTAAATACTGAGATATGTTAAAAAATAGTAAGTACAACTAGTGATTAATATTATAAAAAATAGGAAACAAGATTACTTAGCTATTTTATTATATGCAAGTAGGTCTGATGTCAAATGGGCTATAAATAGACTGGATCTAGATTCTGGATCAGTCGTCAAATTCTAAAAATTTGACCTATATGGTCTTAAACAATTGTATCAACTTGGAATAGTTGCATTAACACTTTTATTTAACTTGGACATATTGGGTGTCTATTAAAAAATACCTAATAGCTATGGATGTGATTGCCTTGAATATTTTGGGTTCTATGTCACCTTCGCTTTGGTGCATTCAGATCTAGATTACTAGTTGTTACTCTTGTTAAATTATAAAAAATTTAGCTCTTCATCTTCATAATGACCTTAGAAAAAATGGGTTAGAGAGATTATGGTGTTAAGATAACCCTAAATACCCCTCTATCATTGGGTTATGTCTACATAACCAATACTCTGAATATGGCCTCAAACTGATTTAATTATCCCCTAATGTGTTGGCTTATGTGTGCACAAGGGTGTAATATGTGGAAAACAAGTACAATAGTGGCATAGTTTGTAATTTTTAAAATAGGACTCATGGGATGATCCTTTATTAATTCATATTTTTAGATGTTTTTCCCCTATGATTAAAATATAAATAGGATAAAATAGGGAAGCTATACTCACTTGAATACTTGATTGAATGATTTTGGTAAGTTACCTTGTGAGAGGTCTGAAATTGCTAGGTGAGGAATGAATGAGTAATGATCATGCATATATACCAATACTATCAAGAAATATCTCACATTAAAGGACTTAACCAACCATAGGGACACGTTACAATTTGAAAATTTGATGAATTTAGGGTATTAGACACTTACATTGGCATAGGACACTTGCATCGATTTAGGCATCTAATTAGGATGCAAGTATTTGAGAAGCTAGAAAATAAGTACAAGTCTAAAATGTTCAAAGATAGAAGATAATCATATTTACAAAACTATGAGAAATAATAGAATATATGGTCATCAGAATAACATATGGTCAGACTAAGAGATAAGAAATAAGCATAGAGAGATAGTAGATGCAATCATTTTGGTAGTAAAAAGGTCTAGAAGCTAAAGTTACATCCATGATATGTATTTTCCAAGTGTATAAGACTAAGGTACTATATAATTCATATTTAGAGTCTACAGTGGTCAAAAACCATACAAGGTACAAGTCAATCTAAGCATTCATACTATATATGAATGTTCAAACCTTCATAATGCACATAAATCATCCTCATGAAGTCTAAAACACTCCCCAATATCCAATTCATCAAGAGATATCAAAATAACATCAAAACAAGCTTAATTATCCTTCTCGAGTCATTTGTGGAACAAACATGAACACAGGCGAATTTGAACCTCAATATATTTGACTGTTTACATAATTAGACCTTAAAATTCATATTTATAGATTCACCTTGGAATCCTCTACAACTTTTATTTTTATATCATGGATAAATTCATCCTTGATCAAAATATATGGTCCAAAAACCATAGACTAGATTTTCCCTTGTTAAATTTGAATATTTAAATGTAATCGGTCACTGTTAAACCTCAAACACTTTTCTTGTATCTCAAGTCCTTGCTACTCAGATTA
Organism: Torreya grandis; assembly: GCA_037957365.1. NCBI lineage: Eukaryota > Viridiplantae > Streptophyta > Pinopsida > Cupressales > Taxaceae > Torreya > Torreya grandis. Next base: position 2,501,541 of record JARHVA010000520.1, read on the forward strand.
ATTGAATGGAAAATAGATGCAAATGCACTAGATAACTAGCATAAACTTATTTGTTCATATTATATTTCTAAGTGATTCTCTAACTAATAAAATATTACTTTTACTCTTTTGAATGTTTATTTATCAAAAAATAAATGATCAAAAAATTACTACACTTCACATGAAAATTGTGAAGATTAATTCAATTTAGACACATTTGTGGAAACATGGAATGGTTATGTAGAAGCACTCAAAGAAACCTATTACCCTATTGGAAACTATGATGACCATTACATTGAGTTCTGTTAGGTGTTCCAAGGCAAAGAACAATATGTGTAACAATACAAATACCATTCATAATTTGGTGTCCAAACTCAATATTTTAGATTCAAAGTAAAATATTATTTTAAAATATATATCAAGCTTGAGACCCTATATCTAGTCAGATATGGATTTATTACAGATCTATTCAATTAGATAAGCCTTTAGATTTGCTTACAAGTTTGGATCAAAGGCCAAGGCCAAGACTAAGATAGAATATTTTAATTTTAAAAATAATCAATAGTCTAAATATTCTAAGTAGAATTTCAAACCAAGAGATACCTCCAAGCACCCTCCATAAAAGAAGAATCAATTATCAAATGACTAGAATAAGTAGTCTAATATGGTAAGTGGTGTTGAGTTCATAACTCTAATAGTCATTCCAATGAATTATGTTGAGCTGATAAAACCCTACTTGCATAGCCTTAATCAATAGGTAAAAACACAACATCACTAGAGAAAGGTAATCAAAACATGGGTTATGAACCTAGCACCATAGTGGGTACTGTAATCATATCTACTACCCTTGTGAAAATAGAGGAAGCAAAAATATTGTTCCATTCTCAAATGTGGATCAATACAAAACCAGTAAACTTATTTATTTACAATGAAATTTAGATGAACCTTTTTTCTCTTGAATTAGTTCATAAATTAAACTTTCCACTTATGCCTCATCAATAATTATACTCTCTTAGATGGTTCAGTGCAGGATTTGAGAAACACATCACTCAGCAATGTTAATTAGTGTACAACATAAAAAAAATTCAAGATACAGTTCTTTGTGATGTCTCTGCATTAGAGGTATGTGATGTTTTACTTGATCAACCTTATTTTTACCATTGACATACAGTCTATGAGGCAAATTCCAAAAAAGTTGTCATAGATGTTGGCGATAATAGATATCACATATCAAAAGTAGTCCCTAAGTTATCACTCATTAACACCAAATAGTACAATAATTTAGTCACATCTAGTAAGAAGTTTGTGCTTTTGATGGTAAGATATGAACATAATAACATCCTTGTAGCACCAATTCATATCGCACTTCCTCTAACAATAGTAGAAAAAACCTCAAAGTTAAATCACAAATTAGAATAATACAAGGATATCTTTCATTTATACCAAAGGAAGTGCTTGCACACTATGAAATGAAGCATGTCATTGATTTTATCCCTAGACTACCTATACCTAATTCTTCTTTATACTGTAGATCATTTTGGAGAATGAAGAAAACTAATGGTAGAACAATGAACTCATGGACAAAGGACATATCAGGCCCAACCTATCACCTTTTGGTAACAAAACTATGTTTGCACCAAATAAAGATAACACATAGAGGTTGTGAATATATTATAAATCACTCAATAAGATCATAGTGAAGAACTGTTATCCTCTTCTAAGGATTAAAGACTTGTTAGACTAGCTCTATGGTTCAAAATACTTCACCAAAATTGATGTTAAGTCTAGGTAATATCATGATCTTTTTTAATGTAAATATGTATGGAAGACAACCTTCAAATCCAAAGAATGTTTGTTAGATAGGTTAGTCATGCCCTTTGGTTTGACCAACATGGTAGCTACATTCATATGAATAATGAATGACATTATAAGGTCATTCATTACTTCATTTATATTATTTTGCCTTGATGACATCCTAATATTTAGAAAAATATAAGATGAACATATGTGTTTTATAGATCAAGTGTTTGACACTTTTTAGAAACACAAGTTGCATGCAAACATCAAAAATGTTCATTTATTATGAGGGAGATATATTATCTAGGATACATAGTAGACATGCAAGGAGTTCATGTGGACATGACTAAGATTCAAATCATTCAAGAATGGCCACAATCAAAGAATCTCACAAAGCTTCATATGTTTTTGGGATTGGAAATTTTATATATTATATTTGCACTTCATTTTTCTCATCTGACTTGGACTCTAAACCAAGTGACCAAAGGAAGCACTAAATAAAAGTTCAACTAAAAAGTTGCACAATAGAAAGCATTCAAATAATTGAAATATAGACTTTGTTTTGCACCCATACTTGTTTTACCATACCTTATAAAACCATTTGAGCTTGAGACAAATACCTCTGATTACACACTTAGAGCATTCCTCACTCAACATGGTCACGCAGTTGCTTACTGTAGACATTCAATTCTCACCCCTCTCATGTCAAAATTATAATTAGAATGATTTATAGAAATAACACATGAATCATTGAAACACCCAAATTCTTTTGCATAATTGGTGTGCATATTTTGAAATTTACTAGGGTAACTTCGATTGAGGTAATGCACCTTATGCAACTATCAGCTTCATTTAATTTGTCTCAATTCAAATTGTGACTATGCGAGAGACATTTTGGGATTAATTAGGTCAAATTATTCTTTGACTTTCAAAATTCATACCACTTTCCATTCAGTTAATTAACTTTTATTAATTAACCTAATCTTGTTCTAATTGGAAATTCCATAGCTTTTAAAATTACCTATTTTCTTTAATTCACTAATTGAAGTATTCCTCCAATTGTGGCAAGTGTCCAAATGATGATATAATTGATAAATATCAAGAATGATGATGTCAACAAGAAAATTATCAAACATTAGGCATTAATGGAAACAAATATTAGGATTAAGACAAGCCTTAAAAAAATAAAAAGGAGGAAAATCATACAAGGAAAGTGTGGAGCTTTAAAGGGGGTGCAATTGAAAAGAGAGGGGATAACAGAGCATAAAAAAGTAAGAGGAGATAAGGAGGAATAAGAGAATAAGGAGGTGTGTGGGTGCGAAGGGAAGGAATGCAGATTAGAGGAGAAAAAGGACATCGCAAGAGGGGAGTGTACTTCTGGAATCGACTAGACACCCTCAATAAAGGTTAGTATTGTTATTTAAATTCCATGATTAAGTATTGAATATTATATTATATATATCATATTTTGATCTAATAAAATCTAATGATAAATAAGATAAAATATATCAGATTTTGAAAGATCAGATTAACATGAAATTAATTATTGATATCAAAGATCTAATCCTAGTATGGTATCTGATATATTCCTCTCATGCCAGATCTAACTATTTATCTATTGTGATTTGACATATTATATTATAACAAAATGATTTCCTAAAGCCAAATATAAAATATCAATACTGTGCATAAAAACTAGATTTAATATTACACAAGTAGGGATAGTTGGACATACAGTGATATGTATATAGGTAGTGAACTATATAAAATTGTGTGTGTGTGTGTGTGTGTGTGTGTGTGTGTGGTAATATTAAAATGTATATAGTGAATTATACATAAGTAACCATACTCTATGTAGAAAATAATTAGAGGGTACACAATGAATACATAGCAGTTTTATACTATATATATTAAATAGTGAGTATTATATAGAAAACTAGATATATAGTGATTTACCAAAAAGGATACGACTAGTTGAGCTTTGGACTATGTACTTTTATAATAGTGATTTAAATATATAGTCTGTGTATATGCATTTATATGATTATATGTAACGATTACATGTGAATAACATACATCAATTTTATGGCCATCTGTATATAGAATATAGCAACTAAAACATTAGAAATTTGCCTTCCCTTCCTTGCAGATTTACCTTCTCCTTCCTATGTCAAGTCAGATTTAAAAGAAGCACCATATATAGCACTTAAAATTAGGTGCACTGATTATCTATGTCAAGTTATTTTATTGTTATATGTGAAGAACAGTTTTATAAATGATTTTGACTCATATGTATATAGGAAATATATATAGCAATTAAAATTATGTGCAATAATTTATGTATATGGGCACAATTATATGTTCATATATATAGCATTTATTATTACAGATATGAATGATATATCTAGTGGTTTGAATTGATCTATATATAATCAGGAATTGAGAATATTGTATTTCAATATAGTGAATATGTTGTGAACTATAAATGTGATATACATATACAACATGATTATGGAGATCTAGATAATTCAAGGGTGATCTGAGTATGATAAATAATGAACTATATAAATATAACATCGACTTATATATGCAATAGATCATATAAAATAGTGATTCATATATAATATGAAAGAGGTATGTATATTAATCAATCTTCTTACCTTTTGAATATCGCCCCACTCCAGCATAGATGCCTATCCAGAAAACATAAGGTGCATCATTTTAGGTTCTAGATCAAAAATGTCAGTATAGGATATGAATGAGTGCCAACGATATATTTTATAGGTTGTGAACTGTTATACCATACACATAAATAATATCAGTGAATATTATAATAGTACATGTGGAATATTTTATATCAATGAATATTATATTAGTGAATAGTATAATAATACCCATATAATATATCAGTGAATATTATAATATCAGGGAATATTATAATAGAGGTGACTCTTTTGAATTTAGATTGGATGTCATATGTGGACTTATTGGATTCAATGTTTGTAACTTGGGATTATATGATTGTTAAGTGTAAAATTTATGTTTAACATTTGTATAGATTGGAAAAGATGTGAGAATTAAACTCATATACTCTTGGGTGATTCTAGTTAACTTGAGATTCTGTGCTCATAATTGTATAGTAAATATTTGGATTGAAGGCTCTATATTATGAATACATTGGTAGATTTATGTGACATGAGTTTAACTATCAGTTTTGTTAGATGAGACAATATATATTCGCAGTAACCCAGTAGAGTAATAGTTGAGTTTGAGATTAACCTGAATAGTCATATCCCTGAAGTTATTACTGTAGTCTATTTTAATTAATCGTGAGCAAGTATGGCATGAGGTAAATGTTAGGTTATATTCATAATTTTTATAGACCACAAGCTTAAATCAAATCAATTGAGTCAATTTCAATAGTGGGTTATTCTTTCTTGTTTTTAATCCTTGGTGCCCTTGTTCTTCTTGAGACTGTCAAGGTTGAATTTGCATTTTAAGTCCATGTATCAATGATTGATGGTGCATTTTGACTTTTTCATTGAGTTATGTAATTTGATTGACTTGAGTTATCTTTACATCTTTCATCTATTCAAAGGTGCTTGTTATTAGGAAATATATCTTTTGCTTTACTTTTATCGATTACAAGGTGTTAGCCATCATGAAATGTATCCTTTGTTTGTCATAAATGGATTCATAATTGGAAATAATCAAATAGGAACAAGGGATCATAAAATGTTAACTTCTGATGATAAACCCTAATTTTTAATTTATGAATTAAAAAATGAAGAATATTGTTAATATGTTGGAATAGTAATTATGTATTAAAACATATGTATTATGTAGTATATGTTATGCAAGGTGCATAAACATACAAAATATATCTATGTGAGAATATAGGTACTCTTGTATATACATAGTTTATATATATACATTGGAATGTGTGCCTATAATTATAGATTTTGATTAGTGAAATACTTCACATAATCTTGAAGGATAGGGTACTATTTTTATATGCACAAAGCCTCCTAAAGGTATAATAAGTCACATAAATGAAATATTATGTTCATATGAGTAATAACTTGGATTATGAGTTATTTGTTTCCATGAAATTGTTAAAATTGGTTGTTTGAAATTGAGTAGAGTGTACATAAGATGATGGACTGTGGTATTTATGTTTATCATAGAATATACTATATTTAAATTTATTTACAGAAAATTAGATTATGCACTCTAAACATAGATTATACTCAATTGATATAAATTATACCTATTTACATATTATTTATGTGATAAATAATATTTTGGAGATACATTCATACGTTTGATGAACTAAATGTATGCATTATAATTATTCATGTGTTTAGCATGTTTTATGCTTGCTAGTAGAAAGTAATATGTATGAATCTATTAGTTATATATATGTTACCCAAATATCACATTGATGGTCCTAATTAAGTAGTGAGATGGACTTCACTAGCTTATTAGTATCACCAATGTCAGATGAAGGTAATTTGATTAAGTGGTGTGTATGAAATTTACTGATTCTAGAGATTGATAACTATTGATAATTTTGGCTAAAGAAATGTTAGTTAGACATTGTCATTTCATATATAAGATTTACATTTTTGTATGATATTATGTTAGAATGGAATTATTTATGGTACACTGCATGTTCTTAAAAATCATACAGCACATGGGAACTAGCTTGTCTTTGTAGATTCCAGCACCATCACTATCTACTCATTCTTGAAGAGAGGGCCACTCTCTAATGGGATATTGTGTGAGAGATTGATGGTCCATGGTTGGTGTGTAAAAATTTCAAAATGATGCTCTCCCTCCCCACATTAGTACTTATTTGAAGATGACACTTGGGATTTCCTTAAATAATAGAGTTCAGGGAACTCATGCTCTATGGAGCCATGTATATTATATCTTGTACATTGTATTGTATTTATTATTATTAAAACATTATCCTTGATGAGATATAATTATTTACTTATTGTACATTGATAACAGTGGTTGTATGTTTGTATCAGCCATGGCTAGATATTTATAATTACTTTCTATATTCAGTTATGGTGTTTCACATGATGCTAGTGATCAGTACCAAGTAGTTTTTACATGCTTATTTTATAGTTGCCATACTTAGAATTTTTTCTTTTGATCACTCAATAGAATATCATGGTGAAGTTTAATGAAAAAATATGTTGTTTAAAAAAATTTAAAAATTCACGTATTTCTAAGTAAATTCCAGTGGGGATGTCACATGTGGTATCATAGCTACGGTTTGAACTCTATAACCTAATGAGTCCACTAATATTTTTGTATCCTTATGTTTACCAAAAAAGAGAATGATGAAAACTAGAGCATCTAGTCAGGGTCCTTCAAATGTGAATGATAATAACCCTCCATTTAATCCTAATCAATTTGTTTATGAGTACATAACAAATTTGGATCAAATTCTCACATCCATGAATGAAACTAGGGACTGTATTTCAGCCATGAAATAGGAATTTCATGGCCATGAAGATGAAAAACATTAGGATAAATCTAAAGAGCATCCTATTGAGCAAGAAAAACATGGGGATGCGAGAGCATAGGTAGTTGTGGAGTTGGCTATAGATATAAAAAAGGTGAATCCACTTAAGTTTGATGGAACTATTTTGAGTGATGGAGTTGAAGCATGGTTGATTGAGATGGAGAACCTCCTAACATGTAATATTACACTAGTTAAGTGAAGTGTATTTTAGAATTATAGTGCCTTAGTATAGAATCATGCTACACCATGATTGGAGTTATTAGATTTAGTAGATTCTCATGTATGGCTTGATGACTATTGTAGGTGAAAGACATCCATGAATTTTATTTTCTTTAAACATGAAATGTTGTGTGGTATATTGAGTGTGTACCTTTAGGAGCACTCATACCCTCTTGAATTTGTTAAAGGGTTGGTTTATCAAGTGTCTCAATGGTGATAGTTGTATGTGATATTTGGGTAGGTGAGTGCATAGCATATTTCATGAGTCTTGAACAAGAGATTCCTAAAACATTTTTGATCACTTAAATCAAACACCTCGAGAATGATTACATCCTTACTTGGTAACCAAGTCATCTTCACCACTTATGTTTTGTATTGTGAGTGTCAAAAAGCATGGGATGATTCTCACTTAAGAATATGTGCATTTTAGATAGATTTGTATGTCTTATATACTTTAATCTTAAGGGAGGGAATCCTAAAAGACTGCTTATAGAATGGTACCACCTAGTGTGATAGGAATTCTCCTTATAGTGGAGTGTAGTTATCTTGTTGAGGATTCCTATGTGTTAGGAGTTTGTTCATGGATTGGCACCCCATATGTTTTTGTGGATTGGGAAGAGGTGTCATATCACATAACTAGCATAGAGGTGAGTTTTTACTCTCACCCCACTTTGACATCATTAAGAAGTCCACTTATTGGATTCATATTTTCATAATGTTGATTTAGTGTTCCCTTAATCAGAAACTTATTTCTGTAATGTTTTTCTGACAATATTCCCTAGAGATCATGGGATAGTGTCTTCTACTTCTTTTTGATAGATAAGTTGTGGAAATGGAATGGATTAATGCATCTATGTGGTTAATATTTTTCCTTCCAATTATGGAAACAGGTTGTGATACTACACTTACAAGTTTGGTAAGTGTGTAATGATTTTGGCAACTTGGGTTGTAGTGTTTAATTCAAACCATGTGAGGGTATTTAAGAGTTTTGTTTTTGAGATGTTAGTTCACTACATTTCTTATTATGGCTTTTTAGAGTCACACTTTCATGTGCTACTTTATCTATACTTGTGAACTTTGACCACGTGGAGTTGTGAACCTTGAATTTATATTGATTCTAGATTAAGATTTATAAGTTGGTTATAATCATTATGTTATGATTCACCCTTTATTAGATTGGTATTATTCTCATTTTACTTAAAACATGTTATTTTGAAGAGATGTTTATGCACCTTTCACCTAGAGCGAGTATGGAATAAGATGTGCAGAACATCTTGTTAGTCTAAGGGGTTGAGATAAGCGTATAACTTGTTATGTAACTACTAGTCGAGCAAAAGGGGAGGCATTGTCTCACTTATTCCCTTTATAAGGATTTAAAGATAGTGCGATCCTTATACTTTGTTTGTTATGTTAATTTTAACATTATTTTCTCCCAACTATGAATATAACAAAGATGGGTTAAGCTATAAAATTTGATACTAATTATGATTGGTTAATGGCAACTTAAGGCAATTATGGAATGTTTGTATGATTTTTATTGTGATGGATATTGATACATCTTGAATTATTTATCATATATTATTACACTCTAGGATATGTTAGTATGGTCTTATGATTCATTGAACCATGTGCACATTTTAGAGATCATTCAGTCATGAAGACCTAAGGGATGAGTGCTAAATTAGGAATATAAGTACTAAGAGATGGAAGTGGATCATAGTTAATCTCACATTAAATCAGTAGTTATTAAGTTTGGATCTAACACAGGGAGCTTGTCAAATCCAAGATTTGGAAATGGGGACTTGTCAAATTCAATCATATTGTCATACACATGTATATTGAAGAATCTTTATTCCTTAATTTTGTATACATTATGTTGGGTGAATATTTTGTCAATCAACGTATTGATAAACAAAATAGGTCTAATCAACCATAGCAGGAAGATTGGTCGGCCAAATGTGTAGGTTTACCACATCAAAAGGGGACTAATCTCTCCTCTCATCAAGGCGAGGTTCCTTGTAGATATGTAGGAGCTATATACTATATATATATATATATATATAAAATAACATTCAAGGGTAGGATAACCATCCATCTCTCTTTTTTTAGAGATGATGTGCACAAATCAAAGGAGAAATCTTGATGAAATGATAGAAGACACTCCTCTTCTTTCAGAAGTGTTGTTCAGTAGACAAAAGGAATCTTTCGGGTGATGATAAGTAACTATAATAGAGTGCAATAACATGGCAGGATGAAATGAGGCACAAAGTCTCCACCTCAACTACCAAAGAGTGAAATACGAAGAATAATGAGGACACAAAATCATCCCAAGGTTCTTTACACAGAAATAGAAAATAAACACACATTGAAGACAATTATGACAGCACAAAATCTAAAAGTAACTGACTTCAGGACACTTTCTTTATCACCTCCACTAGCTTTGCTTGCTAAATTGCATAAACAAGAATGCATTTAGGAAATAGACATAAGAACAATCTCCTAGAATGATACAAGCTATAACAGCACAAAGTTTGAAAGTAACTTGATTTTTGATTTAAACAAAGAAATATGATGAACAATCTGAGTTCAAAGTCTCAGTAATGCCTTTCAATTTGGGCAGAGTTTTGTTTTTTTATAATAGAGAGAGATCTGTCTAGAACAATAAGAGAGATTCCAATATATAGCCCTCCAAGAAAGACTTGGGAACAATAACACATCATGTTGCATTCAATATATTTTAAATTTTGTCAAGAAGATATGCTGGAATCAGGTGTATTTGCCTATTTGCTTTTCTCAATGCAGAGAAATGGGTCACGCCATTGAATGTTTGTGTCCTCCAATGTCCACTTGGTGTTCTGCTTCTAGAAACATATTTCATACGTGGATATTTTTGGTCTTCTTCATCATTCCTCTTTTTTTGGCTGTTGAATCGGCTCCTTGGTTCAATCGAATCCTACTCTTTGGTCACTTTTTGTTGATCTTAACAATTGACACATGGCACATTCCACTGCAAAACAGATCAAGACACTTGGCAGTATCTATGAGACTCTATGAGATGCTTATTGAAAGAAGCTTTGAAACTTATAAGAAACTCAAGATGTAGATACAGACACTTGTCATGCTCCATTGAGTTATAATGGGATACATGGCATATTTTGAATGTCTTTTGAGAATCTCATAGAGGATGACACTTGGCGTGCTTTGCTTACTTTAGTAGCTTACTGGGGGCCTACCATAGTCCTTACTTAATAAAGAGACCAAAAGAAGAAACTGTGGATGTCGACATGTGATGGCTTCCGCTGAGCTTTAGCTTCCCTTTTGGAACATTTTGGACTCATTTTAGATTCACGTGGATGATGCCACATGGCATGCTCCACTGCAAGAAATCGTGTCTCGACAGACGACACATGGTGGTTTCTACTAAACTTTGTAGGGGACACATGGCAGCTTTTTGAGATTTTATTTCTTCAGTGGATTTTCTGTTTTGGTGGTCTTTTCCTTCAGACAAAAAGTCTGAAGGAATTTTTTTAGACAATTTGTCTGAAGGAAATCTTCCTTCATTTTGTTTCTGCTTTCCATCAGGCTTTCTTCCCAGGTAAATTCCTTCGGACAAAAAGTTCGAAGGATTTTTGCCTTAACCATTTTGCCATGGAAACTTTTTTGAAGGAATTCTCTGTGTCTGCCTTTGCTCGTTTCCCTCCGTAAGGGCACTCAGCTTGGTTCAATGAGGACACATGGCAATGTCTACTTAACTTATAGAGGCTTTGGATGCCTTTTGAGTATCCCATGGAAGATGACACATGGTGGCTTCCGCTAAGCTTTTAAAAACATTGTAGATACACTTGGGACTCACTTGGATTCATGCAGATGTTGACACTTGGTGCGTTCCATTTATCTTACAAGGGACACATGGTAACATCCACCACTCTTTGAAATAAAGTAAAATGGGGCTTGGTAGATGACACTTGGCAGCATCCATTGGGCTTTGATGGGCTTTTTCTTTGGGATTTTCTTGCCTTAGTCACTTTTACTCAATGCCCTTCGCAAAGGCACTTCTCTCTTCAGCTTCGGGGCACTCCTTTGAACCTGTCGCTTGAACCAACTGATTGAACCAACTTTGGTTCAATGGTTCATTCCTTCATTTTTATTTATTCAATTGATCGCTTGAACCAAGCTCTTTGAAACAAACCGTGTTGAACCAACCACTTTGAACCTATTGACTGAAACGTTTAACTCTTGAAGCTTGTTGGCGTCATTGAACCTTTGAACCTGTTGAACCTTTGAACCTTTTTTAGAAGTAGAGTTCAATGGTTCAATCCTTCTTTGAGGCTTGCCGATGAACATTGTTGTTTGAACCAAGGCATTGAACCAGCCTTGAAAGGATCTAAGTGTTGAGGAAACTTGTTCTTTTGATTGAATTCACCTGTAGAATTCTTTGAACCTGTTAGTCCTTTAACTGAGAAAGTTTGAATAATTCCCAATTTTGAAGTTTAGAATAATTTTTGAAATGGGAAGAGATAATTTTGTCTTGCAAGATCAAAATAGCTTATATGTTGTCTCAAAAATGAGTGACATTTTTCGGGTACAACGACTGGCTCCAGCTGGGGAACTTCCATCCATTGTAAAAAGAATTGAAGGGAGTAGAATCTAAAATCTCCAGTGTCTTCATGTGTGCCATTGGGCTACAGAGTCATGTTACTCAGAAATGAAAGGCATCAAAAATGAAAATAAACAAAACAAAATAGAACTAAAAGCTATACGTATGTACAAATGAAATGATCTGATACTTCAAGAATTGAAGTGTTTCAGATGCTTCCCACTGTGAGGCAGAAAAAAGAGCGTGCCATCTTGATACTTCATTAGAAAGCTATTTTCACCATTGTGCTGATGGATAATAAATGGGCCCCTTCAAAGGGAGTCAAACTTTCCATGCATCCCCTTTGGTTCTCTCCTTTTGTCCCACAATAGGACTTGATCTCCAACTTGAAAATAATAGTTTTTTTCCTTCTGGTCGAAGAGTTTATTCACCAAACTTTGATGGGCAGCAATTCGATCCACCACCATAGTTCTCTGCTCATCCAACTCATTCAGGCACATGATCCTCTTATCAAGGGGGCTTTCATATGTTTGATCTTCAATTATTTTATCCAATTTTAATGCTGGCAATTTCAAGGTGATTGGTATCTCAGCATTGATACCATAAATAAATTGGAAAGGAGACATACCAATTGCTCTCTTTGGTGTAATTTTGTTTGCCCATAGAGCATCAACCAATGCCTTTTGCCATGTCTTTTGGTTGTCATCTACCAGCTTCTTGATGATAGTCACCAGGTTCTTATTGCTTGATTCAACTTGTCCATTTCCTTGTGAAAAGTAATCAAAAGAGTGGGAGAGTGTAATCCCATAGTAGAAATAGAATTGTGTAATCTCCTAGAAAGTGAAACAAGTTGCATTGTCAGTAACAATCTTGTTTGGGACTCCAAACCTGGAAATGATAATCTCCTTGAGAAAATTGCACACTACTTCTGAAGTGGCATGTTTGGTTGGGATAGCTTCTACCCACTTGGTGAAGTAGTTAGTTATTGTAAGGACATAATCATGTTCAGCACTTGAAGATGGGTTTACGACTCCAATAAAATCAATTTCCTATTGCCAGAATGGTTCCTCTATGACCACTGGCTTGAGAGGCAAGGCAGCTAACTTGGGTCTTCCAACAAACTGCTAGCAGAGTTCACATTTTCTCACCCACTTATATGCATCTTGAAAAAGAGTTGGCCAATAATACTTGGCTCGAAAAATCTTGTGAAAAATCACAGGAGCCAAAAAAGTCCTTCACAGGCTAGATTAAGGAAGGATTTCAAAAGTTGGCTTTGCTTCTCTTTGTCTACACAGCGAAAGAATACTCCATCAAGGCTCCTTTTGTACAGGCCATTGTCCCAAAGGACAAAATTGGCAGCTTTCAATTTGATAGTCCTCCTTTCTTTGTAAAATAAGTGAGCAGGACACTCACCATAACTAAGGAAATGAGCAATACCTAAATACCACTCATTTGTAGTGGAGACAAAAAGGACTGTCGGTGTGTCTTCCACCTCTACTTCTTGATGCTCTGTTTCTTCTAGCTTTTTATCAGCAATTAATTGGCATAGGCCTTTTCTCCATACTAGCTTTATTGGCTTGATGTCTATATCAAACTCCTATATTTTTGCAATCCAATTACCTTTTTTCATCTCAAACTCCTGCTGAGTAAATATAGATTTGACTGTAGTGTCAGGAACCAAAGCATTAGTGTGTAAATTTAGGATGTAGAAGCAGAAATGCTTGACTGCCTTCACCACTACATAAGCATGCTTTTTCATATTTGAGTACTTCATCTCATGAGCTTTGAGAGGGTAGCTCATGAAATAAATAAGAGATTCCATACCTTATTTATTCTATTGAATCAAAATTGTTAAAAGCGTGTGTTCAGAAGCATAACTGTATACGATGAACTCTTTATTGTAATCTGGGCAAACCAGAGTTGGGGCATGTTCAATGGCCATCTTGATATCTTCAAATGCTGATTTACCTTCTTTAGTCTAGCTGAAGGTGGCCTTTCCCTTCATCATGTTTACAATGTGTCGAGTCTTTTCATCAAACTCAGGGATGAACCTTCATAAGAAGTTCACCTTTTCGAAGAAAGAGTGAACAACATTTTTACTTAAAGGCAAGGTAAGCTCTTGAATAGACTTGACTCTATCTGAGTCAATATTTATGCCTTCTTTGGACACAATGTGTCTGAGAAGTTTCCTCTCTGTTACTCTAAAAATAGACTTTTTAGGGTTCAAGGAAATGTCATTCTAGCGGTAGCACTCCAGCACTTGTTGCAGGTGGTGTATATGATCAGAATGATGCTTTAAAAATATGGTCAAGTCATCAAGGTATACCACAATGAACTTACCCATTTCATCTTTAAAAGCAAGGTTCATTTCTCTCTAAAAAGTGGCACCAACATTTATTAAGCTAAAAGACATCCTTCTATATGCAAACATGCCCCAAGGTGTGGTGAAGGCAGTCTTGTGTTGGTCTGCTTCACCAACTTCAACTTGATTATATTTTGAGAAGCCATCTAGCATTTATAACATCTCTGAACCAATCACTGTCTGAAGCACTTGATCCATGATTGGCAAAGGATAGTTATCCTTCAAAGATGATTGATTTAGATTCCTAAAATCCACACATATGTGAATTTTGCCATTCTTCTTTCTTACAGACACTATGTTTGTAATCCATGTGGAATGATGGATTGGGAAAATTATCCTAGCATTTAGCATTTTTTATATCTCAGACAGAATAGTACTTGATATCTTTGGATTATACTGTCGAGATTTCTCCTTGTAAGGTGCCAAATCAGCCTTGAGAGGAATTTTATGTCAAATTTCATCAGGCCGAAGTGATTTCAGGTCATCATAGGAGTAAGCTAAGACGTCCATGTACTGGTTGAGTAAAGTAGTGAACTTAAACTTTTCCTCAAGAGTACAGCATTTCCCAATGTTCACCATCTTGGAGTTATCTTTGGTACCCATATTTATTTGATCAAACCCCTGAGAGAAGCTTGAGTCTATTTGTTATTGTTTGATAAAACTGTCGTGTTTGTCAAATAGTTTCTCAAGAGATACCAATCCTTTGAAAATTTTATTTCCTTTGAATTGCAAGAATTTCTCACCTATATCTATATTTGATTCAGGAGCTGGTTCACACTTTTGAGGTTCACTGCCTTCAAAATGTAGCTATTCAAAGCTATCTTTTTGTTTCAAGAAGGCAATGATTTGGTGATCATCATTAAATACTTGATAATGATCAGCATTGTGAGACACACTTGGTTGAAAAACTAGT
This sequence comes from Torreya grandis, assembly GCA_037957365.1. Classification (NCBI taxonomy): domain Eukaryota; kingdom Viridiplantae; phylum Streptophyta; class Pinopsida; order Cupressales; family Taxaceae; genus Torreya; species Torreya grandis. The sequence continues at coordinate 2,516,950 of JARHVA010000520.1, forward strand.
TCAATAGTGTACCTGTCTTCTTTGAAGTCTGAGTGAGGAACTAAGAGAGTTATTGAAACAACAAGTGCATCAGCTCTATCATTGGATTCCCTGGGTATGGCAGAGATGTTGAAAGCATCAAAGCTTTCAATTTTGTTCTAGACTAGATTGCGGTAGTGGCACAATCTTTCATTCTTGATTTGGTACAAGTTCCTTACTTGACAAACCACCAGTTCAGCATCTCCTTTAGTATGAAGGAGTTTGATGCCCTTATCTTGAGTTGCCTTCAATCCAAGCAGTAAAGATTCGTACTCAGTTGTGTTATTGGTGTTGCTAAACTGTAACTTGTAGGATGAAGAAAAAATATCTCCTTGAGGAGATATCAACACAATCCCAGCTCCTGAACTAGTAGAGGAGCAGCTGTCATCGAATTTCAGAGTCCATACCTCATCAGACACTACTTTTTCTTTAAAATTTTCTTTATTTGGAGGGGAAGATTCTTCCACATTTCCATTGCACTTCACCAATTTTTTTGCTATTTTAGCTAAACTAATTTTTGGGTTGACACTTTCAAGAGCTTCATCAGATGCTTCATGAACTTCATCTATAAATAGAAAGTAGTTACCCATGCCTAAAGACTCAAATAGAATTTGAGCTTCAAGGGATGATGTCTGAGTGATAATATATTTTGATTCTTTTTCAGGAAGCAGTCTCTGCATGATGCCTTTGACAGGGATTCTTGCTTCGAATAGGTCTATGCTCAGTTCTCCACCAACATCCTTACAGAAATTTTACCCTAGTAGAATGCCATATAAGGCTGGAACATCGGCCACCAAAACTATCATCTTGATTCTTTTATTTGAGAATGCTATAAATGCAAATTGGGCATCTTTGATTTGTCCTAATAGTGGCACTTATTTTTTCTCCATGGAGAAGCATCTACCAAAAGTCTTGGTTAACATGAGTCTAAGAGATTCTACCACTTTGGCAGGCATGATGTTGTTAGACGCACTTGATTCTATGATGCAGTTGCTCAGCTTGTGACCATTTATCAACAGGGAAACATAAAAAGGCTCTATTTCCCCAAGGGCAATAAGAGGAGTAATGACAAGATTATTTGGGATGGACATGTTCCTTGGGGGATCATGAGTTATTTTCTTAACTTCTTGTCTTGTAGGGATGGCCTTATTCTTCACACACTCAACTAACCTATCCAGCTACTCAAGATTGGATTGTAAATATTCAAACTCAATCATTTGAATTTTGGTTTTCTTGACATGATCAATTATGTCAAATGACTAAATTGGACTAGGAATAGAGGAAGGTAATTCAACTTTCTGGTTTATAGGGGGGAGAACTGGTCTGTGAAGTTGAAGTAGAACATGCAAGTGCAATTGAGGTACTTACTTTTTTAGCAGCCACCGGGTCCTTTGGCTGGAAAGGCAAAGTGGTTCCATGTTTAGCAATTGAAATTAATGGTTAAGGTTGTTCCTTTATCTTCCCTTTATCAGCTTGTTGAGTTGACTACTTTTGTGAAATGATAAACACTGCGTATGATCCATCAAATGCTTCTCCTTTACTTCCGGGTTCATTCTAGTAGTTCAAGAAACTAATGTTGGAGTTGCCAACTAATTCTTCTTGGCCTTCTTCAAGGAGATTAGCATCATTTTCTTGACTCAATTTAGGCCAGAAAGAGAAATCAAATTTTGTTTCAAGATATCCAACTATTGAATGGATTGGGGATGCTTCAATGGCAAGTTTTCTCTATGGGGGAGGAAGATGATTTAGTTGCCCTTGATTTTTGGAAGCATTGCCCTGGTACGATTAATTAGGAAATGTCCTTGGCATATCTCTATACGAAGGAGCAGAAGGCATTCCTTGCACCATTTGCTTTTTGAGAGCAAGCAACTTATTTACCAACTTCTACACCATTAGATCAATGGTGCTTGTAGATGGATATTCAAAAGATGATGAGGGTCTATTTCTATTAGGATCTCTCATTATCTTCCCTATCAAGATGAGATCATCTTCTACCTTAGTGGCCAAATCTTGAGCTGTAGCAAAGTCTATTTGACCAGCACGTCTCAACAGAAAACTTACTTCAGGTAGATGAGAATTAATGAAAAAATATTTGAGATTCTCAGTTGTAGGTCGAGCAATTATAGGGATCTTGTTCCTCAGCTTATCAAATTTGGCTATGAAATCCCTCATTGATTCATGAAGTTCCTTCTTCATTTGTGTGAGCTGGGCCAAAAGGGCATGTGCATCTTCTGTAAGTTCAAATTTGGCTTCAAACTTGGCTTTGAGGGTGTTCTAGTTAGTTACTGACCGAGCCTGCAGATGGTAGAAATAATCTGCAACAGCACCTTGTAATGTTTCTACAAATAACCTGACTGCTACATCCTCAAATTACATGTCAATTACACCAAAAGCTCTGCTAAAGGCTGCAATATGTTCATTGGGGTGAACTTTCCCATCACCGTAGAATTTAAGAAAATTTTTCTTTGAACTACGTGGGAGCTCATGTAGAGGTGGAGAAAGATTAAGAGGGCCAAAAGAGTTACCCCAGGGGCCTTGAACTGCCATTGTATGACTATGAAAAGGAGAAATAACAAATCTTAAAGGGGTAATTATTGGCAAAGCTTTATTAACAGCAGAAGTGGATGCTTTGTTTGATAATAGAGACCTGACTTTAGTAGAAGGAAAGTTCCTAGTTCGTTAGAGATGAGATGATGAAGGAGATAAATCAAAATTACTTTGTTATACCAACTCGAATACAGGGTCAATAATACCTTTAGCCCTTTGGCTTCGTGTATACCATGGATCTGTCAGATTTTGAAACAAAAATGGAAAAGAATTGGCACTGCTTCAGCTTGAAGCTTGAGGCTTTAAACTGCACATTTTTTCCCTATGGATATGGTTTGTAGACCAGATTATTTAACAGAAATGGATAAAGATGGTAAGGCTATAATGATAATGGGTAAGACACGAAACGGAGTTGCTAGAATCTATGATGGTAAGGGTATAATGATAATGGGTAAGATAGGTGATGTTTCAATCTGAAACATGAGATTCTAAATTGCACAAAATTATTGTGTTCCCTAGCGAAGTCACCAAAAATTGTTGGGTGAATATTTTTTCAATCAGCGTACTTATAAACAAAATAGGTCTGATCAACCATAATAGAAAGATTGGTCAGCCAAATGTGTAGGTTTACCACATCAAAAGGGGACTAATCTCTCCTCTCATCAAGGGGAGGTTCCTTGAAGATATGTAGGAGCTATATATATATATATATATATATATATATATATATATATATATATATATATATAAAATAACACTCAAGGGTAGGATAAACCATCCATCTCTCTTTTTTCAGAGATGATATGCACAAATCAAAGGAAAAATCTTGATGAAATGATAGAAGACACTCCTCTTCTTTCAGAAGTGTTGTTCAGTAGACAAAAGGAATCTTTTAGGTGATGATAAGTAACTATAACAGGGTGCAGTAACACAGCAGGATGAAATGAGCCACAAAGTCTCCACCTCAACTACCAAAGAGTGAAATATGAAGAACAATGAGGGCACAAAGTCATCCCAAGGTTCTTTACACAGAAACTAAAAATAAACACACACTGAAGACAATTATAACAGCACAAAATCTGAAAGCAACTGACTTTAGAACACCTTCTTTGTCACCTCCACTAGCTTTGCTTGCTAAATTGCATAAACAAGAACACATTTAGGAAATAGATATAAGAACAATCTCCTAGAATGATATAAGCTATAGCATCACAAAGTCTAAAAGTAACTTGTTTTTTAATTTAAAAAAATTAATATGATAAACAATCTGAGCTCAAAGTCTCAGTAATGCCTTTCAATTCGGGTAGAGTTTTGTTTTTTTATAACAGAGAGAGATTTGTTTAGAATAATAAGAGAGATTCCAATATATAGCTCTCCAAAAAAGACTTGAAAATAGTAACACATCATGTTGCATTCAATATATTTTAAATTCTATCAAAAAGATATGCTAGAATTGGGTGTATTTGCCTATTTGCTTTTTTCAATGCAAAGAAACAGGTCACGCCATTGAATGTGTTAGGTTGTGGAGCTAAAAGCTTCACCAAGATGCAAACAAGAGGAGGTTGTTGAGTTACAGGCAACTGACGTCGGTCTAATCAACCGACGTCGGTCATCTTCAATGTTCACAGTAACCGACATCGGTTATAGGTCGGCTAACATCGGTCAGATAGGCACCGACGTTGGCAGCCTGTGTGTGCATGCGTTTGCATGCGACTCCCGAACTAGTCTATTTTTGGATGGATAGTTTGTTTGCATGTGAGAGACTAATTTTAGTCTTGGAGCTGCGGTTCTAATTATTGTAATTAAAAGTCTAATTATTGTTTGTATGGGATCTATATAATAGACTCATGGGTTGTATTGTAAAGTGTGTTAGATAGAGAGAGCAAGGTTAGCTCCTTCAGAGGGAAGAGAGCAAGGTTAGCTCCTCAGCAAGGTTAGCTCCTCATAGTGCCACAGTGTCAAGTGTGTATGATTAGGTAGATCTATGGGAGAGCAAGATCTGGTATAAGATCCACAAGGGTGTTGGTTTGGAGAATCAGAAGGGTTCTTCATGTGTGTATGATCTAGGTCGGTAGGTGTGCAAGGCCAGGTTGATCTGCGGTATAGAAAGATCAAGGGAGATATACATGTGTAAGTAAGATCGATTTGATTTGTAGGTTGTTGCAAGTTCATGAGAGATCTACTTGGAGTGCATTATGTACTCGATTGAGTATGTGTGTATACATGGTGTACTGGCAGTATTGTTACTGACTGGTTGAGGTGAACAACAACTCTGTGTTTGAGTTGTTTGTTGTGATCGTAGTTGAGAGAGAGAACTCTTAAAGAGATTTACTGTTTACGCCCTAGAGGTGTGGGAGCCCTAGAGGAGTGTGAAGAAGATTGTGGCATCTTCTTTGTTGTATTTCCTTCTGGAAGAGTATTAATACAATTGGGTATTGTCTCTCATATTCTGTGTTGTTTTTTATTTCTAGTTACTTGTTACTTCTGGTTAAATTTCGTGTTTAGTTGCTCATACAAAGGTAATCAATTGTGCTCCTAGATCCTGACAAGTGGTATCAGAGATTTATGTTCTAGATTACTGACAGAATATTTGTGTCCTCCAATGTCCACTTGGTGGTCTACTCCTAGAAACATATTTCATATGTGGATATTTTTGGTCTTCTTCATCATTCCTCCTTTTTTGGTTGTTGAATCGGGTCCTTAGTTCAATCAGATCCTGCTCTTTGGTCACTTTTCACTGATCTTAACAATTAACACATGGCACGTTCCACTGCAAAATAGATTGGGACACTTGGTAGTATATGTGAGACTCTAAGAGACGCTTATTGAAAGAAGCTTTGAAACTTATAAGAAACTCAAGATGTAGATATAGACACTTGTCACACTCTATGGAGTTATAACAGGATACGTGGCATATTTTGAATGTCTTTAGAGAATCCCATTGAGGATGACACTTGGCATGCTCCGCTTACTTCAATAGCTTACTGGGGGCCTACCACAGTCCTTAATAAAGAGATCAAAGGAAGAAACTGCGGATGTCGACACGTGATGGATTCCACTGAGCTTTAGCTTCCCTTTTGAAACATTTTGGACTCATTTTAGATTCACGTGGATGATGCCATGTGGCACGTTCTGCTACAAGAAATTGTTTCTCGGTAGACGACACGTGGCAATTTATGCTAAACTTTATAAGGGACATGTGGCGACTTTTTAGGATTTTATTTCCTCAATGGGTTTTCTGTTTTGGTGGTTTTTTTCTTCGAACAAAAAGTCTAAAAGAATTCTTTCAGATAATTTGTCTAAAGGAAATCTTCCTTCGCTTTGTTTTTGCTTTCCATCAGGTTTTCTTCCTGGGTGAATTCTTTCAGACAAAAAATCTGAAGGATTTTCGCCTTAACCATTTTGCCGCGGGAACTTTTCTAAAAGAATTCCCTGTGTCCACCTTTGCTCATTGCCCTCCGCAAGGCCACTTAGCTTGGTTCAATGTCTTTCGCAAAGGTACTTTTTCCTTTGGCTTTGCCTTAGTCAATTTTCCACTGATCTCAACATGTGACATGTGGCAGCATCCGCTGTGAAACAGGTGAGAACACGTGGCAGTATCTACTTAACTTATAGAGGCTTTGGATGCCTTTTGAGTATCTCGTAGAAGATGACACATGGTGGCTTCTGCTAAGATTTTAGTAACATTGTAGATACACTTGGGACTCACTTGGATTCATGTAGATGTTGACACTTGGCGTGTTCCATTTATCTTACAAGGGACACGTGGTAACTTTCGTAGCTCTTAAAAACAAAGTAAAATAGGGCTCGATTGATGACACTTGGCAGCAACCACTGGGCTCTGATGGGCTTTTGCTTCGGGCTTTTCTTGCCTTAGTCACTTTTACTCAGTGCCCTCCACAAAGGCACTTGTCTCTTCGGCTTTGGGGCACTCCTTTGAACCTATCACTTGAACCAACTTTGGTTCAATGGTTCAATGGTTCATTCCTTCGTTTCTATTTATTCAATTGACCGCTTGAACCAAGCTCTTTGAAATAAACAGTGTTGAACCAACCGCTTTGAACCTGTTGACCGAATCATTTAAATCTTGAAGCTTGTTGACGTCGTTGAACCTTTGAACCTGTTGAACCTTTGAACCTTTTTTAGAAGCGGGGTTCAACGGTTCAATGGTTCAATCCTTCTTTGAGGCTTGTCGATGAACATTTTTAGTTGAACCAAGGCGTTGAACTAGCGTCGAAAGCATCTAAGTATTGAGTAAACATGTTCTTTCAATTGAACTCATCAGTAGAAGTCTTTGAACCTGTTGAACCTGTTAGTCTGATAGATCAAGGTAAAATGAGCTTATATAGGCAATCAACTATGTTGTCTTACATGTCATTATCATCATCATCACTATCATAGTAATATGTAACCAAAAAATCCTGATTTTATGAGTTTAAGTTTGAATAATTCCCAATTTTGAAGTTTAGAATAATATTTGAAATGGGAAGAGATAATTTTTTCTTGTAGGACCAAAATAGCTTATATGTTGTCCCAAAAATGAGTGACATTTTTTGGGTACAACACATTAGAAATGTATTATTTCTAGTTCCTATTCATCGTCATACTTGTCAGGAGCTACATGGAGTAGCAGTAGTATTAACATGTCATACTTATCACTAGCTCTATGGAGTAGTGATGATATTGACTCATACACATCATTCTTGTCAGGTCCTCTAAAAACTTTTTCCAACAGTGAGAAAAATACTATCTAGGTTAGAGAGGTGTGAAGAGGGGCTAAGAGGCTTTGTGGAACTCTCTCTAGTCATTTAATTTTGGATTTTATGATGGTTTCATGTGCTTATGATTAAAAATTAAATTCAAGAAGTTAGCAAAGTTATTACAGAGATATGTGTGACCTTCCGAGATATTATAAGTGGTCAATCATGTAGTGCATAAGCTTGCATTGCCACTAGACCTAGCTCTATTGCATTATGTTTTACATATTTCTTATCTTGTAAAGTATATAATTGATCCCTCACATGTGTTGGATTAGAATTTTTTGTAGGTTTTGGATGTGGGGATGGTCATAGTAAAACCAATTAGAGTAATTGATACTTGTAAACTTTGTTTGTGTAATAGAGAGATGTCACAGTGCAAGGTCTTGTGAGACCAATACTATGAAGATAGTGTTACTTAGGAGGACTATATGATGAGTTATACAAGTGATTTTTATATTTATTTGTTTAATTTTACACTTCATACTATGATAATTTTTATTCTAATTAATGTTTTTATTTCATAACTTATGTTTGGATAAGTGTCATCGGGATGATGACCAGCCTTAGGGGGGAAGGATGTTACATCCCAATTTGTCACTGAGTAAATTTAATTGATTATCCATGGATATTTATAGTTGGTAATTTGATTTGATTATTATTAACTAAGTTGTAAGTCATATAATATTATGAGGCATTTGAATATTACTTGATTTCATGATTTCATTGTTATGAGTTTAGTTGTAAGGTATATTTTTACATTTTTATTATGTTGATTTGTTATTTCATTAATATTTTAAGAAATATGTCACAATATTATGGATTAAGTACCTTCTTTTCATGAGTTTAACACATGAAATATTCATCCCTCAGAGCATGATGGAGGTAGAACATCATTGGAAAGGGTGATGTAGATGGAGGTATTGGGGGACGACAGAGGAATGGCTAGAACTTATGCACACACCGCATTAGATAGTAAAAGTTATATGCATTATTTAAATAGTTAGTATTAGTACATTTTGATAATTGTTTGCATTTAAAAAAGTATATATGTTTATGTGTTAGTTCAATTTAATAATTTTAGGTGGAATAAATCATGTGTGATTGCATTGTGGATATTATGTGTAGGGTTAAATGAATAATGTTATAGTTTGATTATGTTGGTGATCAGTTTAATAGATGACTAATTTACCATTTCAAATTAAAATAATAGAATAGATTCTATATGTATTAGTCTGGATACTAATAAAATCTTGATGTTGTTTGCATTCTAAGTCGGTAATAAATAAATCAATGTTATTTTATTTTACTTAAAAAATAAAATAAATAAAATAATGGTATGATATTATAAATAGAGTAAAACAACTTGTATTTTATTATTCTTAGAAAATGAAATAAAAACAACAAAAAAGGTGGGGCGCAAGCTTTAGAAAACCGATGAGCCCTTTGTTTTGGAAAGAAAATCATTTCAAGAATTGAAGAAAAAATTTATATTTAAAAAAAAACAAAAAGGAGGAAAATCATACAAGGAAAGCATGGAACTTTAAAGGGGGTGCAATTGAAAAAGAGAAGGAATAATAGAGCATTAGAAAAAAGTAAGAGGAGATAAGGAGGAATAAGAGAAGAAAGAGGTGTGTGTGTGTGAAAGGAAGGAGCGTAGATTAGAGGAGAAAAAAGAACATCACAAGAGGGGAGAGTACTTCTAGAATCAACTAGACGCCATCAATAAAGGTTAGTTTTGTTATTTAAATTCCATGTTTTAAGTATTGAATATTAGATTATATATATCATATTTTGATATGATAAATCTAATGATAGATAAGATACAACATATCAGATTTTGAAAGATCATATTAATAAGAAATTAATTATTGATATAAAAAATCTAATCCTATTATGGTATCTAATAAATTTTTGTCATGAAAGATATATATATATATATATATATATATATATATATATAGTGATTTAACATATTGTATTATAATGAAATGATTACCTAAAGCCAAATATAAAATATCAGTATTGTACATAAAAATTAGATTTAATGTTGCACAAATAGGGATAGTTGGACATACAATGATTTGTATACAGGTAGTGAACTATATAAAATTGTGTGTGTGTATAATGAATTATACATAAGTAACCATATCTATGCAAAAATAAATTAGAGAGTACACAATGATTTTATACTATATATATATTAGAATGCATGCCTATAATTATAGATTTTCAATAGTGAAATAAGTCAAAGAATCCCGAAAGATATGGTACTATGTTTATATGCACAAAGCCTCCTAAAAGTATAATAAGTCACATAAATAAAATATTATGTTCATATGAGGTATAACTTGGATTATGAGTAATTTGTTTATCTGGAATTGTTAAGATTGACTGTCTAAAATAGAGTAGAGTGTATATAAGATGATATATAATGGTATTTGTGCTTATCATAGAATATACTATATTTGAATCTACTTATAGAAAATTAGATTATACAATATAAACATAAATTATACCTAGTTGGTATAAATTATACTTGTTTACTTATTATTTATATGATAAATAATATTATAGATATTTGTTCATATGTTTGGTAAACTAAACGTATGTATTTTGATTATTCTTATGTTTAGCATGTTTTATGTCTGCTAGTAGAAAGTAATCTATATGAATCTATTGGTTATATATATGTTAATCAAACCTCGCATTGTTGATATTAAGTGGTGAGACAAATTTCACCAGATTATTAGTGTCACCAATACCAGATGAAGCTAATCTGATCAAGTGGTGTGTATAAAATTGACTAATCTTAAAGATCAATAACTATTTAAAATATTGGTCAAATAAATTTTAGTTAGGCATTGTCATTTCATATCTATGATTTACATATTTGTGTGATATCATGTTAGAACATATTTTTTTATAGTGCACTGCATGTTCTTAGAAATCATACAGCACACAAGTACTAACTTGTCTCTCTGAATTCTTGCACCATCACTATTTACTCATCCATGAATGGAGGGTCATTCCCTAAAGGAAGATTTTACAAAGGATAAATGGTATGTAGTTGGTGTGTAAAAGTGCTCAGATGATGTTCTCCCTCCCCAATATAATACTTATTTGAAGATGATACCTGAGATTACCATAGATACTAGAGTTTGGGGAACTCATGCTCCGTGAAGTCATGTATCGTGTATCTTGTACATTGTATTGTATTTATTATTAATGAAATATTATCCCTAATGAGATGTAATTATTTACTTATTGTACATTGATAGTAGTGGATGTATGTTTATACCAGCCATGGCTGAATATCTATAATTACTTTCTATGTTCAGTTATGATATGTTTCATATGATGCTAGTGATCAATAACATGTAGTTGTTACATGCTTATTTTATAGTTGGCATACTTAGAATATTTTATTTATCAGAGTTGTTGCCAGAATCTGGATAATGTGAGTGCAATGGAGACGTGATCACACAAGTTGAGGCAAGTGCACACTACATAGATGCTAAAGCAATTTCAAAATAACACAATAAGAAAAATTGCACAAGACAAAATGGAGAAAACCAAAATCTAATTAGCATGAGATGGCCAAAATGAGGAATACATATAAGAGAGTACGTAAGTAACTCCTCCACAAATGGTGGACAAGGCACCCCAAGAATAGACAGTAACTCCTCCATGAAAGGTGGTGACAAGGTGCTAAGAATAGAGAAGTAACACCCATCAAGGGAGTTACTTATGACACCTATGACATATCTATGACACACACCTCTACATAAGCTAGCCTTTCCCACAAATGTAGGAAAACTCCATGTATGCACAAGAAACAATTTTCCTAATTAATAAATAGGAAAAAATAAAAACCTACTCTAATACCCCCCATAAGTGTAGTTTAAGTGGGCAGTGTGGAAATATAAGATGGGTCTCAACAACTAGGCCTGGTGAGGTACCCATGTACAAATGCAATCTCCCATAAGATAGAGAAAAGGAGAAAACCCGTAGGAAAAAACTCTCCCCCAAAAGAGAGACATAAAAGAAAGAAGAGGCTAGAAGGCCCCCCCTGAAGATGATGCTGCTGCAGATGTGAATCGCACCCCAAGAAGAGCTCGTAGATGAATGAACTTGCTCTCAGTGAAAGGTTTGGTGAAGATGTCTGCAACCTGCTCCAAAGATTGGCAAAATATCAAGTCAATGACTTGACTATGAATAAGCTCCCAAATGAAGTGCATGTGAATCTCTATGTGCTTGGTCCGCTGGTGCTGAATTAGATTCTTGAAAATCTAAATGGTACTTTGGTTGTCACAAGAAATGATGGTGGGTTGCCTGATAGGAATGCCAAACTCAAAAAGTATTCCCTAAAGCCAAATAGCCTCAGTAGCTGCATTAATAGCTCCCCTATACTCTGCCTCTGTGGATGATATAATAATAGCATTCTGCTTCTTGCTAGACCAACTTATAAGACCAAAACCTAGAGAGAAATTGTAACCAGAAGTGGACTTGCGAGTCTGTCAATCACCAGCCCAGTTTGAATCTGTATATCCAACTAAGTCAACCTCTATGCCAAATCTGTAATGAATCTCGTATCTATGTGAACCCTGTATGTAATGCAAGATCCTCTTAGCTGCTTTCCAATGCAGCTCATGAGGTTCTTGCATGAATCTAGAGAGAAGTCCCACTGTATATGATATGTCGGGTCTAGTGTGAGTCAAGTAGATGAGACTACCAACAAGTTGTCAATATCAAGTGGCATCAACCAATGGTGAAGAACAATCAGCCTCAAGCTTGACTCCTGATAAAAAGGGAGTTAGAGATGGCTTGCAATCAGCCATGTGAAATCAAGCCAATAAGTCAAGAGCATACTTAGGCTGTGTAAGAGAAATCCCTGAATCTGACTGTGAGATCTCGATGCTAAGAAATTAGTGCAACAAACTTAAGTCTGTCATGTCAAATCTATCCTAGAGAGATGCCTTCACTGCTGCAATAGCCGATGAAGAACTTATGGTGATCAAAAGGTCATCAACATATAGAACCAAAATCAAGAGCGAATCATCCTGCCACAAGAAGTAGACATTAGGATTAGAATGGCACCTAGTGAAACCTACTGTGAGAAGGATGGAATCCATCTTGGCATACCAAGCCCGAGGGGCCTGTTTGAGGCCATAGATAGATTTCTTAAGTCTACATACTAAGGAAGAATCTTGAACAAATCTTGGCAGTTGCTCCATGTAGATCTCCTCCTCTAGGTCTCTGTGAAGAAAGGCACTCTTCACATCCATCTAATGCACATTCCAACCATGTGTTGCGGCAATAGCCAAGGTGAGTTGGATAGAAGTCATCTTTGCAATGGGTGCAAAGGTCTTTGAGTAGTCAATGCCTGCCACCCGTGAGAAACCCTTGGTGACCAATCATGCCTTATACTTATCAACCAACCCATCTACTGTAAACTTGGTCCGATATATCCACCTACATCGAACCATCTTTATTCCCTTAGGAATTAAAGTCAAATCCTAAGTGTGATTTTTGATTAAGGAAGAATATTCTTCCTCCATAACATTATCCCACTCAGGTACCCCCGATGCCTCTCGAAAAGTTTGTGGATCTGAAACTGTAGCAAAGAAGGCATGTAGATCTCTCTAAAAATCCCCCTAGTATGTCTGTCATCTATGAGATCTCCTGCCCAAGTGCCATCACTCTCAAGTGTCTGTCTAGCCCAAAGTAGCCCAAAAGTGGGTGAGTTAGGTGCTAACTCCTCATCCTCTGACTGACTAGAGGTGGATGACCTTGCATCACTATCTTTTCTGTCTGAACTCGAAGAAGAAGAAGATGTCTCTAGCTCAAGAACCTATTGTGGCTGATCTAAATTTGATGAAGAATCATCATGAAGAATTAGATCTGATGAGGGAGAAGAAGTGTCAAGTGTTGAGTCTCTAGGACTCTCCTAAAAATGGACACTTCTCTCGATGAACAACTCATGAGTGACTGGATCTAGAAGGCGATATCCCTTAATACCATCTGGATATACTACAAAGATGCAAGGCTTGGACTGACGTTCCATAGCTTTGCATTTCTTCTTTAGAATGTGGGCCATGGTTGGGGATCTAAAAAAATTAAGGTGTTCAACATCAGGTTTCCTTTTATGCCAAGCTTCAAAGGGTGTTATCCCTTTCAAAGCTTTGTGAGGAATCCTATTTTGAATGTAGCAAGCACAATTGATGGCTTCGGCCTAGTACTATGGTGCTAAGAATTTTGAGTGAATCATACAACTACCCATCTCTTTTAAGAACCTATTCTTGTATTCTGTAACCCCATTCTATGAAGGACTATAAGTGACTGTGCACTACAAATCAATCTCCTCTGTGGTGCAAAACTGCTCAAACCTGATGCTGACATAATCCCCTCCATTATCAGTTCAAAGAACCTTGATGGATTTCTCACTCTGTTTCTCAACAAGAGCCTTGAAGTCTAAAAAATTTTCAAACACTTTAGACTTTTGTTTGAGAAAATATATCCAATTGTACCTAGAGTAATCATCAATGAAAGTGAGGATGTACTTGGCCCTTGTGAAAGATGGTTTGGGAAAGGGTCCCGATACATTATTGTGGACTAACTCCAAAGGTTATGAGGCCCTCCAAGCTTTGCCTTTGTCAAATTTTTCTTCAAGATGCTTCCCAAGGGAGCACCCCTCAGAAAGTCCTTTTGAGAATTGGACACGAGGCAAGCCAATAACCATGTCATGTTTGCAAAGTTGCTCAAGGTAGCGGTAGTTAAGGTGGCCAAACCACTCATGCCATAATTTGCTAACTCCATCTGAATAAGTCAGTAATGTTGTTGGAGAAGAATATGATACAAAATGTGAGGTGTATAACCTGGCTTGGTGATCTGCCCTACCCACGGCTACTATAGTATCACTATGCAACTCCCTGATAACCACTAAATCTGGTGAAAACTCAACTCTAATAGCCTGACCAATGTGAGTGATTTGGTACACTAATAGGAGATTGGTTGAAAGAGAATCAACACTTAGAACATTATTGAATGTTCCTCCTTCCATTTCAACTGACCCTCTCCTTGCAACAGAAACTGATGTGTCATCACCCAAACTAATTGAAGTCATGCTACAAGGCTCTAAAGATGAAAACTCAACTAGTGAAGAGCCCATGTGGTGAGAAGCACCCGAGTCGATGACCCATGAAGATGTAGAAGCTGTTGTAGCTAAATGGGCCTTGCCCTTTTCTTTCTCCTTACCCTTGCCTTTTGCCTTGGTAGAATCTTGGGTAGATGAACTCTGCTTGATGGATTCAGGAACACCTATGTTGTTCTTCTCTAGAAGATGAGTTAGGTGATCTTTTTGTTTCTTCATGCATTTGTGTTCATCATGCCCTATCTTTTTACAATAGGCACACTTAACCTTCTCCTTCTTAGTTTTGGCATTGGAAGAGGAAGTCTTAGTGTTGTTTTTGGCAGGATTGGTGTTTTCTTTCTTCTTCTCCTGGTCCTTGTTCTTTCTTTTCTTCTCTTTTGTTGAAGTCTTATCCTTACCATTTCCAGCTATCAAGGCTTGGGGTTGAGTAGACTTCATTTTGCCCATTTGAATTAGCTTATTTTGATCCCTAGTCAAGTCGGCAATGAATGAATCCAAAGAAGGCATTTTCTATGTAGTGCCAAGGGCACTTTTTGTGGCATGAAAAGTGGAGACAAAGACTGAATAGCTTGGACCTAACTTTGCAAGAATAGAAAGTATGAGTTGATCATCTTTCTTCTCTATCCCACATTCTTTCAATTGCAATCTAAGGGCCTTAAACTTAGTGAAGAAGTCCTGAAGGGTGCCAAAGTTGTTAGGACTTAGACTTATGAGTTCGTTTTCGAGCTCATGACCTCTCATCTCATCAAACTTTCTAAATAACTTTTCTAAGGTGTCCCATATGTCATTGGGAGTCTGGGAGGATTCTAGATGGAAGAGAAGTTTTGGAGACACAGACAAGCTCAGTAATCCATAGGCTTCGTCACTACAGTTGTACCATTTGACCTTTTCAGCATCAGTGTTGGGTTCTACTTCAGTACCCATGGTGATCCTATACAACCCTTTGCTTCTAAGAATGATTGACATTTTAACCTTCCATTCATGATAGTTGAAGGGTGTTAGGGGTTTAAATTGATAAAAATCCATTTTTAGTTGAATTTAGGTGAGGTTGTGTTGATTGCAAGTTGTGAAATTATGTAGAAAGGAGAATGAAAGCAAAGATTTGCAAGTTGTGAAAAGCAATCACACCCCCCCGAAATATTGAGCCCCCCCAAAAATGCAAGTGCACTCTCAAAAGACATCAGACTCAGTCGAGAATGCGTCTTAGAGCAATCAGTGCAAGACTAAAGCAAATAGGACGTCGGACTCAGCCGAAAATGTGTCTCGAGAGACCCAAATTTTTGGCACTTTATAAACTAGTGCATTTTTGATAAATAACAATTCTAAACTATGGAGAATTGAATTACAAACACTTTAACAAAAAATGGCACCCAAATCCAAGCTAACGTTTGCAAGATATTAAAGGTTCAATTTTTTCGTAAACTAGTATTTTTGCAAAAGAAAAGCACTAAAACATTTTAAAAATGCCTATTTTGAGAGAGAAAGTGGCCTTCCAACCACTCGTTGGATTCGGCACAGAATGAGGAATCCAAAGGAAGTTTGCGTGAGGGGGAATTAGCCTCCCACCAACTCGGGCCTCACCCTTCGTCTTTGACAGGCAAAAATACAAGTTTAAAATGAAAACCTCCAAATTAAAAAATTGTCTATAAAACTGAATATTCAACCAAATTGACTGATTTTTATTTTATCAAGTCAATTTTAACTTTAAAAAATTAAGCATAGACAGAAATGAATGAAGCCACATGTCCAAGGGGCGCCACATAGGATGCCAAGTAAGGAAGGGGCGCCCAAAAGAGAACACAGTCTAGATTTTAGTAGAAAAGACAAAACAATAAGCAGCCCTGCTAGACGTATGCCCTGATGGCGCCTTGCTGGAAGAATAATAGCAAAAATGGTAGAATTCCTACCAAAAATAAGGCGTAGTCCTGATTTGTTGACTTTGTTGCAAGGACAGAGGCTGAATTTGGCACAGACTGTTGTCCAGAAGGGCGCGTCGTACGGACTGTGGCAGAAGTAAAGACCAAAGTCTAGGTGTTGTTGAAGGCCCTTGCAAACAAAAACAATCAAAAAAAAGGATGTCGTATGGCTTGCTGAAGGTGCCTTGCTGCTACTTGGTGTGCAAAGTGAAGGGAAGCGCAGAAGCTTGGCTGGAAGGACTGTTGTTTGGAGTTGCTACTCTTCCCTCTGTTGCTCCACACAACAATGGCACCCAAGAAGAGAAACAGATGAACCAGCCCCTGAAGTGAAGACACCCAAAGGCCAAGGATTTCCAAGGAAACTAACCAGAAATGATATATTTTTTTTATTTTAGATCAAATCTAGAAAATTAAAAAAACAAAGAGAAATCCACTCCTCTTGATTTCAAAATGAACTAAAAGCATAACCATACACACGATTACCATTCTTGCTTTGATACCATATCGGAGTTGTTGCCAGAATCTGGATAATGCGAGTGTAATGGAGACGTGATCACACAAGTTGAAGCAAGTGCACACCACATAAATGCTAAAGCAATTTGAAAATAACACAATAAGGGAAATTGCACAAGACAAAATGGAGAAAACTAAAATCTGATTAGCATGAGATGGCCAAAGTGAGGAATACATATAGGAGAGTACGTAACTCCTCCACAAAAGGTGAACAAGGCACCCCAAGAATAGACAGTAACTCCTCCATGAAAGGTGGTGACAAGGTGCTAAGAATAGAGAAGTAACTCCCATCAAGGGAGTTACTTATGACATTCTTATGACACCTATGACACATCTATGACACACACCTCCACATAAGCTAGCCTATCCCACAAATGTAGGAAAACTCCATGTATGCACAAGAAATACAATTTCCCTAATTAATAAATAGGAAAAAATAAAAACCTACACTAATATTATTTAGATCGCTAATTAGAATTTAGTGGTGAATTTTAATGAAAGAATATGTTTTCTAAATAAATAAAAAATCTCATGTATTCTTAAGTGGATCCTAATGAGGATGTTACATGTGGTATCAGAGCTATGACTCAAACTCTAGGACTTAATGAGTCTACTAATATTTTCATATCCTTTTATTTATCAGAAAGGAGAATGATGAAAACTAGAGTATCTGGTGAAGGTCCTTCAAATGTAAATGACAATAACCCTCTATTTGATCCTAACTAATTTTCCACTAAATAAGCAGCATAGTTGGATTAAATTCTTGCAGCCATGAATGAAACCAAGGACCAAATTTCAACCATGGAATAGGAAGTTCATGGCCATGAAGAGGAAGAACACTAGGATGAACTTGAAGAGCATCCCCTTGAATAAGAAAACCCTGGGGATGTGAGAGCATAGGTAGTTGTGGAGTTGGTTATAGATATGAAAAAAGTGAATCCACTTAAGTTTGATGAAATTATTTTGGGTGATGAAGCTGAAGCATGGATGACTAAGATGGAGAACCTACTGACATGTAGTATTGTATTGGTTAAGTGAAGTATATTTTGTATTTGTAGGACCTCAGTGCATAATCATGCTACACCATGATTGGAGTTGTGATATTTAGTATATTCTTATGTATTGTTTGATGACTATTGTAGGTAAAAGGCATCCATGAATTTTCTTTTCTTTAAACATGAAATTTTGTGTGGTACATCAAGAGTGTACCTTTAGGAGCACTCGTACCCTCATAAAGTTGTTAAAGGGTTAGTTTATCAAGTGTATTGATGGTGATGGTTTTATACAATGTTTGGGTAGATGAGTGCATAGCATAGTTCATGAGTCATGAACAAGAGATTCTTACAATATTTTTGATCACTTAGATCGAACACCTCGAGAATGATTACATCCTTACTTGGTAAACAAGTCACCTTCACCACTTGTGTTTTGTATTGTGAGTGTTCATAAAGCATGGGATACTTCTCACTTAATAATATGTGTATTTTAGATAGATTTTTGTGCCTTTTGTATATTAATCCTAGGGGAGGGGATCTAAATTAATGCTTATAGAATGGCACCTCCTAGTGCAATGAGAATTCTCCTTGTAATGGAGTGTAGTTATCTTGTTGAGGATTCCTATGTGTTAGGAGTTTGCTCATGGATTGGCACCCCATATGTTTATATGGATTGGGAAGAGGTGTAATCTCACATAACTAGCATAGATGTGATTTTTTAATCTCACCCCGCTTTGACATAATTATAAGCCCACTGAGTGGATTCATATTTTCATGATGTTGATTTAGTGTTCCCTTAATTAGAAACTTATTTCTACAATATTGTTTTGACAATATTCCCTGGAGATCATGGAAAAGTGTATTCTAGTTCTTGTTGATAGAAAAATTTTAAGAATGGAATGGATTGATGCATCTATGTGGTTAATATTTTTCTTTTTAGTTGTGGAAATAGGTTATGATACTACACTTACAGGTTTGGTAGGTGTGTAATGATTTTGTCAACTTAGGTTGTGGTGTTTTATTCATACCATGTGAGGGTATTTAAGATTTTTGTTGTTGAGATGTTAGTTCACTACCTTTCGCCTTATGAATTTTTAGAGTCATACTTTCTTGTGCTATTTTCTCTATACTTGTGAACTTTGATCATGTGGAGTGGTGAACTTTAAATTTATATTGGTTCTAGATTAAGATTTATAAGTTGATCATAATCATTATGTAATGATTCACCCTTTATTAAATTGGTGTTATTCTCATCTTGTTTAAAACATTTTATTTTTATGAGACATTTATGTACCTTTCGCCTAGAGTATGGAATAAGATGTGCAGAACATCTTATTAATCTAAGGGGTTGAGATAAGCTTATAACTTGTTGTTTAACTAGTTGAGCAAGCAGGGAGGCATTTTCTCATTATTCCCTTTATAAGGTTGTAAGGATGTTTTGATCCTTAGACTTTGTTTGTTATGTTAATTTTAACATTATTTTTTCACAACTGTGAATATAATAGAAATGGATTAAGTTGTGAAATTTGATACTAGTTATGATTGGCTAATGGCAACTCAATACAATTATGGAATGTTTGTATGATTTTTATTATGATGGATATTGATACATCTTGAATTAATTAACGTATATCATTGCACTTTAGGATCTGTTAGTATGGTTTTATGATTCATTGAACCATGTGCACATTTTGGATATCATTAGGTCATGGAGACCTAAGGGATGAGTGGTGAATTAGGAATGTGAGCACTAAGGGATGGGACTAGATCTTAGTTAATCTAAAAATAACTCGGTAGTTAGTGAGTTTGGATTCGACAAGGTAATCTTGTTAAATCTAAGATTTGGTAAGGAAAACTTATCAAATTCAGTCATATGGTCATACGTATGTATACTAAGAAATGTTTATTCGTTAATTTTATATACATTAGAAATGTATTATTTTTAGTTCTTATTCATCATCATACTTATTAGGAGTTACCTAGATTAGCGTTAGTATTGACATGTCATACTTATCATGAGCAACGCAGAGTAGTGATGGTATTGACTCATATACATTATTTTTGCTAGGTTCTCTAACACTTTTCTCAAAAATGAGAAAAACACTCTCTAGATTAGAAAGGAGTGTAGAGGGGCTAAGCAGGTTTGTAGAACTCTCCCTAGCCATTTGTTTTTTGTTTTTTGTTTTTATGGTGGTTTCATATGTTTATGGTTGAAGATTAAATTTGAGAAATCGATGAAATTATTTTCGAGATATATAGGAGCCTTCAAGGTATTAGAAGTGATCAATCTTGTAGCAGATAAGCTTGCATTGCCACCAGTCCTAACTCTATTACATAATGTCTTCCATGTTTTTTATCTTAAAAATTATATAGCTTATCCCTCACATGTGTTGGATTGGAATGATTTTTAGGTTTTGGACCTCGAGGTGGTCATGGTAGAACCAATCAAACTAATTGACACTCATAAATTTTATTTGCATAATAGGAAGATGTCACAGTGTAAGGTCTTGTGGGACCAATACTCTGAGGATAGTGCTACTTAGGAGAGCTATATGATGAGTTCTAAAAGTGATTTTCACATTTATTTTCTTGATTTTATACTTCACACTATAATAATTTTTCTTCTAAATAATGTTTTTAATTCAGAACTTATGTTTGAATAAATGTCATTGAGATGATGACCAGCTTTAAAGGGGAAGGATGTTACATCCTGATTCTTTGCTAAGGAAACTTATTTGATTATTTATGCATATTTAGTTAGTAATTTGATTTGATTATTATTAACTAAGTTTTAAGTGATATGTTGTTATGGGATAGTTAAATATTTCTTTGATTTTATGATTTTATTTCTATGAGTTTAGTTGTAAGGTATATTCTTACATTGTTATCATGTTGATTTTTTATTTTAGTAGTATTTTATGACATATATGTCATGATGTTATGGACTATCTTCTTGTCATGACTTTGATGCAAGAGAGATTTATCCCTCAGAGCATGATGGAGGGAGAGAATCATCAGAGAGGGTGATGTAGATTGAGGTGTTGGGAGATGATAGAAGAATGGTTATAACCCATGCACACAACACATTAGATAGTACAGACTATATGCATTGTTTGAATGGGTAGCATTAGTACGTTTTGATGATTGTCTGTATTTAAAAAATTGCAGATGTGTGTGTTATAGTTTAATTTAATACTTGCAGTTGGAATAAATCATGTGTGATTGCATTGTGGATGTTATGCATAAGTTTAAATGAATAATTTTGTAGTTTGATTATGTTGATGATCGGTATAATAGACGTTTGATTTACCATTTTGGATTAAAAGAATATAATAGATTTTATATGTATTAGTCTGGATACTAATAAAACCATGATGTTGTTAGCATTCTAAGTCAGTAAAAAATAAAGCAATGATATTTTATTTTACTTAAAAAATAAAATAAATAAAATAATGGTATGTATTATAAATAGAATAAAATAACTTGTATTTTATTATTCTTAGAAAATAAAATGAAAAAAATAAAGAAAAATAAAAAGAAAAAAAAGGGGCAAACTTTAAAAAAGCAGTGAGCCATTTGCTTTGTAAAGAAAATCATTCCAAGAATTGAAGAGAAAATTTTATATTTAAAAAAAAACAAAAAGGAAGAAAATCATACAAGGAAAGCATGAAGCTTTAAAGGGGGTGTAATTGAAAAAGAGGGGATAACAAAGCATAAAAAAAAGTAAGAGGAGATAAGGAGGAATAAGAGAAGGAGGTATGTGAGTGTGAAGGGAAGGAGTGTAGATTAAAGGAGAAGAAAGGACATCACAAGAGGGGAGAGTAATTTTAGAATTGACTAGACACACTCAATAAAGGTTAGTATTGTTTTTTAATTCCATGATTTAAGTATTAAATATTAGATTATATATATCATATTTCAATATGATAAAATATAATGATTAATAAGATGCAACATATCAAATTTTTAAAGTTCAAATTAATAAAAAATTAATTATTGATATGAAAGGTCTAATCCTATTATGGCATCGAATAAATTCTTGTCATAAAAGATCTGACTATACATCTATTGTGATCTGACATATTGTATTATAATGGAATAATTATCTAAAACCAAATATAAAATATTAGTATTGTGCATAAAAATTAGATTTTAATATCGCACAAATAGGGATAGTTGGACATACAGTGATCTATATACAAGTAGTGAACTGTAAAATTATGTGTGTGTGTGTGTGTACTGATATTAAAATGTATATAGTGAATTATACATAAGTAACCATACTCTATGCATAAAACAATTAGAGATTACATAGTGAATACACAAATATTTTATACTATATATATCAAATAGTGAGTATTATACAATGAACTAGTTATATAGTGATTTACCAAAAAGGATAAGACTAGTTGAGCTTTGCACTATGTGATTTTACAATAGTAATTTAAATATATAGTTTGTGTATATGAATTTATATGATTATAAGTAGCAATTACATGTGAGAAACATACAGTAGGTTAATGGCCATTTGTATATAGAATATAGCAACTAAAATGTTAGAAGTCTTCCTTCCCCTTCCTTGCAGATTTACCTTCTCCTTCCTATGTCAAGTCAGAATTAAAAGAAGAACCATAAACATCATTTGAAATTAGGTGCAGTGATTATCTATGTCAATTTATTTTATTGATTTATCGTTATATATCTATAACAATTTTATAAATGATTTTAATTCATATGTATATAGGAAATATATATAGCGATTAAAACTATGTACATCAATTTATGTATATGGAGCACAGTTATATGTTTATATATATAGCATTTATTATTATAGATCTGAATGATATATACAATAGTATGAATTGATCTATATATAATCATGAACTAAGAATTTTGTGTTTCAATATAGTGAATGTGTTGTGAACTATAAATGTGTTATACAAGTTTATGGTGATCTAGATAATTCAAGAGTGATTTAAGTATGATGAATAGCAGATTATATAAATAGAACAATGACTTATATATGCATTAGATCATCTAAAACAGTGATTCATATATAATATGATATAAGTATGTATATTAATCAATCTTCTTACCTTTTGAATATCACCTCACTCCAGCATAGATGCCTAACAGGGAAATATAAGGCACATCATTTTAGGTTCTAAATCAAAAATATGGGTATAGGTTGTGAATGAGTACCCATAATATATTTGACAGGTTGTGAATTGTTATACCATACACATATATAATATCAATGAATATTATGATAGTACATGTGGAATCTTTTATATCAGTGAATATTATAATAGTACACATATAATATATTAACAAATACTATAATATCAACAGATATTATAATAGTGGTGAATATTTTGAATTGAGATTGGATGTCACATGTGGACTTATTAGATTCAATGTATATAACTTGGGCCTATATGATCGCTAATTGTAAAATTTATGTTTAGCATATGTATAGATTGGAAAAGTTGTGAGAATTGGACTCGTATACTCTTGGGCGATTCTAGTTAACTTGATATTATATGCTCATGATTGTATAGTGAAATTTTGGATTGAAGACTCTATATCATGACTACATTAGTAGATCTATGTAACATGAGTTTAACTATCAATCTTTTTAGATGAGACAATATATATTCTTAGTAATCCCAGTAGAGTAATAGTTAAGTTTGAGATTAACCTGAATAGTCGTAGCCCTGAGATTATTATTGTATTTCATTTTAATTAATCTTGAATGAGCATGGCATGAGGTGAATGTTAGGTTATATTCATAATTTTTATAGACCGTAAGCTTAAATCAAATCAAATGAGTTAATTTTAATGGTGGGTTATCCTTTATTATTTTTAATGCTTTAGTGCCTTTGTTCTTCTTGAGACTGTCAAGGTCAACTCTGATTTTAAGTCCATGTATCAATGCTTGTTGGTGCATTTAAAATTTTTGGTTGAGTTAATGTTATTTGATTGACTTGATTTGCCCTTGCATCTTTGATTTGTTTAGAGGTGTTTGTTATCATGAAATATGCCCTTTGCTTCTTTTTTATCTATTAGAAGGTGTTAGCCATCATAAAATGTATCTTATGTTTGTCACAAATAGATTCATGATTGGAAATAATCAAATAGGAATAGGGGTTCAGAAAATATTAAATTTTGATGATAGATTTTGATTGTTAATTTATTAATAGAAAAAATGAAGAATATTGTTAGTATGGTAGAACAATAATTGTGTATTAAAACATATATAGTATATGTTATGCAAGGTGTGTAAATATATAAAATATATCTATATGATAATATAGGTACTCTTTATATATATATATATATATATATATATAGGAGTGTGTACCTATAATTATAGATTTTGACTAGTGAAAAAAGTCACAGAATCCCACAGGATAGGCTACTATTTTTATATGCACAAAGCCTCTTAAAAGTATAATAAGTCACAAATGAAAAACTATGTTAATATGAGGTATAACTTGGATTTTGAGTTATTTGTTTCTCTAAAATTGTTAAGACTAGTTATTTGAAATTGAGTAGAGTGTACATAAGATGCACTGTGGTATTTGTAATTATCATAGAATATACTATATTTGAATCTACTTATGAAAAATTAGATTATGCAATTTAAACATAGATTATACCCAATTGGTATAAACTATACTTGTTTACTTATTATTTATGTGATAAATAATATTATGGAGATTCATTCATATGTTTGATGGACTAAACGTACGTATTTTGATTATTCATGTGTTAGCATGTTTTAAGTTTGCTAATAAGAAGTAATCTATATGAATCTATTGGTTATATATATGTTAACCAAATATCGCATTGTCGGTACTAATTAAGTAGTGATACGGACTTCACTAGCTAAATTATCAAATGAAGGTAATCCAATCAAGTGATGTGTATAAAATTGACCGATCTTAAAGATCAATAACTATTGAAAACTTTGGCCATAATAATGTTAGTTAGATATTATCATTTTATATTTATGATTTACATGTTTGTGCGATATCATGTTAGATTGAATTTCTTTATGGTACACTACATGTTCTTATAAATCATACAACACACTGGTACTAGCTTGTCTCTCTAGATTCTTGCACCATCACTATCTACTCATCCATGAAGGAAGGGTCATTCCTTGATGATGGATTGTGTAGGAGATCGATGGTCTATGATTGGTGTGGAAAAGCACTCAAATGATGTTCTCCCTCTCCATAATAGTACTTATTTGGAGATGACACTTGAGATTGCCATAAATACTAGAGTTCAGAGAACTCATGCTCCATGGAGCCATGTATCTTGTACATTATATTATATTTATTATTATTGAAACATTATCCCAAATGCCATCTAATTATTTACCTATTGTACATTGACAGCAGTGGTTATATATTTTTACCAATCATGACTAGATATCTGTAATTACTTTTTAATTCAGTTATGATGTGTTTCATATGATACTAATGATCAGTAACAAGCAGTTGTTACATGCTTATTTTACAATTGGCATACTTAGAATGTTTTATTTGGATTACTAATTAGAATATTGTAGTGAAGTCTAATGAAAGAATACATTGTTTAAATAAATAAATAAATTCACATATTTCTAAGTGGATCCCAGTGGGGATGTTACATGTGGTATCAGAGCTACGACTCAAACTCTATGACCTAATGAGTCCACCAACATTTTTGTATCCTTATGTTTACCAGAAACAAGAGTGGTAAAAACTAGAGTATCCGATGAGGTTCCTTCAAATGTCAATGAAAATAACCCTCCATTTGATCCTAATCGATTTACCGTTGAGTAAGCAACAAAGTTAGATCAGATTCTCATAGCCATAAATGAAACTAGGGACCAAAATTCAGCCATGGAATAGGAAGTTCATGGCCATGAAGAGGAAGGACACCAGGATGAACTTGAAGAGCATCCCACTGAGCAAGAAAACCCTTAGGATGTGAGGGCACAAGTAGTTGCGTAGTTGACTAGAGATATGAAACAATTGAATCCACCTAAGTTTAATAGAACTATTTTGGGTGGAGTAGAAGCATGGTTAACTGAGATGGATAACCTAGTGACATGTAGTATTGTATTGGTTAAGTGAAGTGTATTTTGGACTTGTAGTGTCTCAGTACAGAATTATGATACGCCATTATTAGAGTTATGAGATTTAGTATATTCTCATATATGGCTTGATGATTATTGTAGGTAAAATACATCCATGAATTTTATTTTCTTTAAACATGAAATGTTGTTTGGTACATTGAGTGTGTACCCTTAGAAGCAATCGTACCCTCTTAGATTTGTTAAAGGGTTGGTTTATCGAGTATATCAATGGTGATGGTTGTATACAATGTTTGGGTAGGTGAGTGCATATCATAGTTCATGATTCATGAACAAGAGATTCTTGCAACATTTTTGATCACTTAGATCGAATACCTCTAAAATGATTACATGCTTACTTGGTAAACAAGTCACCTTTGCCACTTGTGTTTTGTATTGTGAGTATTCAAAAAGTATGGGATGCTTCTCACTTAAGAATATGTGTATTCCATATAGATTTTTTTGTCTTATGTACATTATTCCTATGGGAGGGAATCCTAAAAGACTGGTTATAGAATGGCACCACCTAGTGCGGTGGGAATTCTCCTTGTAGTGGAGTGTAGTTATCTTGTTGAGGATTCGTATTTGTTAGGAGTTTGCTCATGAATTGGCTCCCCATATGTTTATGTGGATTGGGAATAGGTGTCATCTCACATAGCTAGCATAAAGGTGAGTTATTACTCTCTCACCCCACTTTGACATCATTATAAGCCCATTGAGTGGATTCATATTTCATGATGTTGATTTAGTGTTCCCTTAATCAGAAACTTATTTTTGCAATGTTGTTTTGACAATATTCTCTAGAGATTGTGGGATAGTGTCTTCTACTTATCTTTGATATAGAAGTTATAAGAATGGAATGGATTTATGTATCTATGTAGTTAATATTTTTCCTTCTAGTTGTGGAAACAGGTTGTGATACTATACTTACAAGTTTGGTAAGTGTGTAGTGATTTTGGAAACTTAAGTTGTGGTGTTTTCTTCATCCCATGTGAGGATATTTAAGAGTTTTGTTGTTGAGATGTTATTTTTCTACCTTTCCCCTTGTGGATTTTAGAGTCACACTTTCCTGTGCTACTTTATAAATACTTATGAACTTTGACCACGCGGAGTGGCGAACCTTGAATTTATATTGATTCTAGATTAAGATTTATAAGTTGATTGTAATCATTATGTTATGATTCACCCTTGATAAGATTTATATTATTATAATCTTGATTAAAACATGTTTTTATGAGACATTTATTTACCTTTCACCTAGAGTATGGAATAAAATGCGTGGAACATCTTGTTAGTCTATAGGGTTGAGATAAGCTTATAACTTCTTGTGTAATTAGTTGAGCAAGCAGGGAGGCATTGTCTCACTTGTTCCCTTTATAAGGTTGTAAGGAAGATGTCATATTTGGCCTTTGTTTTTAATGTTAATTTTAACATTATTTTCTCCCAACTATGAATATAATAGAGATGGGTTAAGCTGTGAAATTTGATACTAGTATGATTGGCTAATGGTAACTTAATGCAATTATGGAATGTTTGTATGATTTTTCTTGTGATGGATATTGATACATCTTGAATTATTTAGCGTATATCAATGCACTCTAGGATCTGTTAGTATGATCTTGTGATTCATTGAACCATGTGCACCTCTTGGATATCATTAGGTCATGGAGACCTAAGGGACAAGTGGTGAATTAAGAATGTGAGTACTAAGAGATGAGAGTGGATCCTAGTTAGTCTCACATTGACTCTGTAATTATTGAGTTTAGATTTGACAAGTGGAGCTTGTCGAATCAATTAATATTATAATAGTACATGTATAATATATCTTTGAATATTATAATATTAGTGAATATTGTAATAGTGGTGAATTTTTTGAATTGAGATTAGATGTCACATGTGGACTTATTGGATTCAATGTCTATAACTTGGGTTTATATGATCGTTAATTGTAAAATTTATGTTTAGCATCTATATAGATTAGAAAAGCTATGAGAATTGGACTCATATACTCTTGGGTGATTCTAGTTAACTTAAGATTCTATGCTCGTGATTATATAGTGAAGATTTGGATTGAAGGTTTGATATCATGACTACATTAATAGATCTATGTGACATGAGTTTAACTATCAATTTTGTTAGATGAGACAATACATATTCTCAGTAATCCCAATAGAGTCATAGTTGAGTTTGAGATTAACCTGAATAGTTATAGCCTTGAGGTTATTAATATAGTCCATTTTAATTAATCTTGAGTAAGCATGGCATGAGGTGAATGTTAGGTTATATTCACAATTTTTATACACCACAAGCCTAAATCAAATCAACTGAAGTTATTTCAATGGTGGGTTATCATTTATTTTTTTAAATTATTTGGTTTCTTTGTTCTTATTGAGACTGTCAAGGTCTACTCTGCATTTTAAGTCCATGTATCAATGTTTATTGGTGCATTTTAACTTTTGGGTTGAGTTAATGTTATTTGTTTGACTTGAGTTGCCTTTTCATCTTTGATCTGTTCAAAGGTGTTTACTATCATGAAATATGCCCTTTGTTTGTCTTTTATCTAGTATAAGGTGTTAGCCATCATCAAATGTATCCTTTGTTTGTCGCAAATAGATTCATGATTAGAAATAATCAAATAGGAACAAGGGTTCAGAAAATATTAAATTCTGATGATAGACCCTGATTGTTAATTTATGAATAGAAAAAATGAAGAATACTGTCAGTATGGTAGAAAAATAATTGTGTATTAAAGCACATGTATTATGTAGTATATGTTATGCAAGGTTCGTAAATATACAAAATATGTTTATATGATAATATAGGTACTCTTATACATGCATAGTTTTATATATATATATATATATATATATATATATATATATATATATATATATATATATATATATATATTGGAGTGTGTGCCTATAATTATAGATTTTGATTAGTGAAATAAGTCATAGAATTTCGAAGGATAGGGTACTATTTTGATATGCACAAACCCTCCTAAAAGTATAATAATCACATAAATGAAAGACTGTGTTCATATGAGGTATAACTTGGATTATGTACTATTTGTTTCTCTAAAATTATTAAGATTGGTTGTTTGAAATTGAGTAGAGTGTACATAAGATGATGGACTATGGTATTTGTGCTTATCATAGAATATACTATATTTGAATTTACTTATGGAAAATTAGATTATGCAATCTAAACGTAGATTAAATCCAGTTAGTATAAATTGTACTTGTTTATTTATTATTTATGCGATAAATAATATTGTAGAGATTCATTCATACACGTATGTATTTTGATTATTCATGTGTTTAACATGTTTTATGCTTGTTAGTGAAAAGTAATCTATATAAATCTGTTGGTTATATATGTTAACTAAATTTTGCATTGTTGGTACTAAGTAAGTAGTGAGATAGACTTCACCAACTTATTAGTATCACCAATACTAGATGAAGGTAATCTGATCAAGTGGTGTGCATGAAATTTACTAATCTTAGAGATCAATAACTATTGAAAACTTTTTCCAAAATAATGTTAATTAGACATTATCATTTCATATGTATGATTTACATGTTTGTACGATATCATGTTAGAATGGATTTCTTTATGGTACACTACATGTTCTTAAAAATCATACAACACATTGGTACTAGCTTGTCTCTCTATATTTTTGCACCATCACTATATACTCATCCATGAAGATAGGGTCATTCCCTGATGGGGGATTGTGTAGGGGATTGATGGTCCATGGTTGGTGTGGAAAAGTGCTCGAATGATGCTTTCCCTCTCCACAACAGTATTTATTTGAAGATGACACTTGAGGTTGCCATAGATACTAGAGTTCGGGGAACTCATGCTTCGTGGATCCATGTATCTTGTATCTTGTATCTTGTACATTGTATTGTATTTATTATTATTGAAACATTATCCTTAATGAGATGTAATTATTTACTTATTGTACATTGACAACAGTGGTTGTATGTTAGTACCAGCCATGGTTGGATATCTATAATTAATTTCTATATTCAGTTATGATGTGTTTCATATGATGCTAGTGATCAATAACATGTAGTTGTTACATGCTTATTTTATAATTAGCACACTTAGAATATTTTATCTAGATCACTAATTAGAATCTCGTGATAAAGTCTGATGAAAGAATATGTTGTTTAGTTTTTTTTTTTAAATCACGTATTTCTAAGTGGATCCCAATGGGGATGTTACATAAAATAATACAAGAAGCTCATTTTAACAAGGTTTAAGAGCATTTTGGAGTTGAAAAAACTCTTACGGTGTTTCAAAAGTAATTATAGCCACATCTCAAGTCTTATGTATCCAGATGCATCAAGTCTTGTACAATGTGTAATTTCCAAACCGATCAACAAGAATCAAGGTTTATACACACCTCTATTGGTTCCAACGAGTCTATGGGAATATATTTCCATGACTTTTATCTCAAGTAACCCTACTACCATGCATGGTAAAGATTGTGTTCATGTAGTAATTGATAGATTCTTAAATATGGCAATTCTCATACCTTGTAAGAAAGTAATATCAGTTCTAGAAATAGCTCAATTGTACTTTTAACATGTTTGGATCCACTTTGAAATCCTAATTACTATCATATCTAATATAAAAACAAGGTTCTTGAGCCATTTTTGTAAAGTGCTTTGGTCTATGTTAGACACAAAGTTTAAAAAATATACACCTTTCATCCACATACTGATGGACAGATGAAAGTGGTGAATAAGATGATAGTGCACCTTCTTAGAATGTAAAATTTTAAAAATAAACACACTTGGAATGAAATCCTACCTTTCACTCATCATAACAACATAGCTCTTTACAACTCTACCACACATAGCCCTTTTCTAGTGTGCTTGGGTTTCCAACCTTTGGCATCCATTGACATAACTTATCTTATTCTACCATCAATAGTATAAACTCCTTGAACTCAAAAGGAAGTTGACAAATTTGTTCAATTCATTGATCACATTCAATAACAAGTTCAAACCATTTTGCAACAAGTTAATGTGAAAGATAAGTGGTGCTATGACAAGCATCATATGTTGCATGCCTTTCAGGTTGGTGATTGAGTCTAGCTACACATGTAGAAGGAAATACTAACAAGACCTTACCACAAGCTTCGTCCACTTTGGTATGGGCCCTATACCATCACTAGGAAAGTACGAGATAATTATTTCAAGTTTGATATTCTATCTTACCTTGGGTTACATCCAATCTTCAACGTAAAACTCATGTGCCATTACTTTCCACCCCTATTAGATACTTTAGATAATACATAGACTTTTTAGTACACAAATATCAATCCATATTAAAACATCCCAACATAATCAGATCAAATCATTAAAAATCAATTCAAATAGACACGTCAACAAGATATCCCTCTCTTCTAAATCGTCAAAGCAGGTCAAGTGTCTTCTCAGGTAAAATGGTTTACAGAAGTGTATGTTGCTAATTTATTCCCACGTATTTTACTACAAGTGCATGTAATGGGGACCATTGCTCTTCAAGGAGGGGTGACTAATCCAGGAGGATCTGGGTTGCTAGATCTTACTAAAGATTACCGTTCTCGCACATCCAACCTTGTGCTCACGTCAGAAACATAGGTAGTAGGTACCACACCTACATGCCAATTTTTTAATTCCAAATCAAGTTTTGTGATACTACAGAGCTTCTATAGTTTTAGTATTGTAGTACTCAGCTCGATATTAACAGTAGCTAGTGATGTCGCCGCACTCTTCAGTTATGAAACGGTTGTTACCAACACTTGTATCGATTCAACTAGCACTTCATCTTCTTCCTCTCATTTTTTGTAGTTGGTTACATAGAATAAGGAAATTAGAAAGTACATAGACACTAGACATCTAATCTCTCATATATTATATAGAACTTAACATAATAAAACCTTGTTAAAATAGTTTTACATTGGTTGTCATTTCTTTGTTGTTTTCATTGTTCTTTGAATGCATTGCACTTACATATTCTCTATCATTCATAAATTCAATTCCATTCATAACCCTCTTAAAATCATTTAAGTGAGTTTTCCATTAGGGCACCTAGTGGGCCTCGGATCATCTCCAAAAAATGATTTATCTTGACAAGAAGTTGTTTTAATGCATTTAATTTGTGTTTGTAGTAATGAGTGCAAGTGATTGATTCATTCTTCACAAGGAAATTGTCGTCTTCAATATCATCAAATTGTGGCTTTGTTACAACTAAGAATTTCTTGTGTTCAATTAATTATGTTAAAGCAGCTATGAGAAGCTACCAACAATGTTTTGCACTAGAAAAAGTAATAATAAATTTGGCAAACTTAGTTGGCATATCAAGGCTAAGACATTATTTTTATTTGTCACAAATAGTCAGGGGAGATATCTATTTTCTTGAAAAAAATGTATTCAATATCAGATCTCAATAGTTGTTCAAAATTATGTTTGTGTTTCAATCTCTTACAAATAGTTTTCGGCCTTTTAACTAGTCTTTTTTTATTTGAACTCACATGTACCTATCGACTTGTTCAATAATAATCTTAATTATTTTAAATAAAAATCTGGTAATGTGGTAAGTGAATCTATGATCACAATGCAATAACTCCCATTGGGTAATTTTTTTATATGACATTGTTTTCATAG
This sequence comes from Torreya grandis, assembly GCA_037957365.1. Classification (NCBI taxonomy): domain Eukaryota; kingdom Viridiplantae; phylum Streptophyta; class Pinopsida; order Cupressales; family Taxaceae; genus Torreya; species Torreya grandis. The sequence continues at coordinate 2,549,648 of JARHVA010000520.1, forward strand.
TGTTTTCATCACATGGTTCACTTAAAAATAGAATACAAAAGAACATAGTAGTTTTAACTTTTTGGAGACCTCACAAAATCCTATTATTCATCCATATTATTGTAGACTTTCAAAATTCAAATTATTTTTCTAAAATTTCAAAAATTATCTAAAAAAGAATAATTTTTATGTTGTAAATAATTTGAAGATGTAAACCTTGAAAAAGAATGCCAAATCAACATAAAAATCAAAATACTTATTTTAAACCATCTCTTTTTTATTTATTATTCTAAAATTAACATATTAATTAAATATGATTTTATTTTTTTATAAAATATTAAATTTAATTAATATATATAAATAAATATTACATTTTTATTGTAAAATCCATTTTTCCATACTGCACCATCAAAGATGATGAATGGTATGGATATTGTATGTTCAATTTTATCTTCTCTTTAGTAGATAAAACTTATTTCTTATTTTTTTAAATTGTGTTTATAACTTAATATATTACATCATTTCCCATCTTTATAGCTAATGGTTGATCCATAACTCTTCGCCAATTTTGATTTCTTTTATAATGATTGAGGTGCCTCGTTGAAAAGATTGAACAAAATGTCCAAAATGAGATTTCTCAAAATTAAAAAAATCACAAGGAAACTATTTCTCTTATAATTGATAGTTTATAATTCTTCATCAATATTTGCATTGTAAATCCATGTAAATATGTAACAGTTTGAAGTTCACTCTTTTTAAAAAATTAAAAATCTCTAGTTAGAAATGTTGGTTTTGGAGAAGATCAAGGATCATTATCATTTCTACTTTAAGTATAGTTTTAGTATTGTGGTTTTGCAAAGGTTTGAAATTTTTGACAAAGTTTTGAATGGTTGTAACCCTTTATTCAAATTTATTACTTTAATTGTGTCAAAGACACATTTGCAACAATAAACTTGAATGTATTACAATTGTTCAAATTAATATAGACTGCAAAATAATTTTATGAGGAAAATCCTTACAAAACAATATGTTGAATAAATATATTACAACTAACTTTTTATGTAAGAACCAAAACTTTAATGCCAAAAATATAAACTCTTCACACAAATGTCATTAACAGTCAACAATTAAAATAAGTATTGAATTTATGCATGTTACCATAAACTTCAAAACTAACTTGTAATAGCTAAAAAAATACATTAAATAACTGAAATAAATCACAATCCAAATACAAATGTGATTGTTTATTGAAATATCAACAAATACATGACTATTTAAATCTTAACTTTAACATCAACAAAATTAAGCTTTATTTCATGATGACTTTCTTTCAGAATCAATGATTTCAAGGATTATCTAGAGAACTTAAACACAGTAATGTAGGTTTGAAAATTCAATAATGATTAACTAAATTAAAAACAAAAAATCACAAATACATATACCAAACTCGGATTCCAACATATTTTTTTCCTTCGAAAGCTTCAACCCTCAACATGAAATTCTTTTAAAACCCTTGTTTTGCAATAAGCTCTTTGCACATAGATGGAGCTATAAACCTCAGCAAACATAAAAAGCACAAAACTCTATTTGCAAATGAAAGACAAAAAAATAAGAAAATAAATCAAATCAATGCATTTTATTAAATAAATTACAAATTCATTTATCAATTGAAGTCTCAATGAATATAAGCTTTATTTTGTTAGCAAGAGCGCCATTTATACACAGTGCTCTAAAGTTCAAAGCAAAAAAAAATCTTAAATAAATAAGCAAAAAATAATAATACATACATCAACAGAACATCATTTCAACAGGAAAATATTTTCATAATCGACGATTTCAAGAAATGCCAAAGACATCATAAATTTCAACAAGCATCTCAACAAAAGCCCTTGCAAAATTACGAAATCATAAAAGCATTTATCGAAACACCATGCTTTATACGGCATATTATTTTCTATAAGCTTCAACAAAAGTCGGTCAATACTGAAAAATAAAAATAAGCTCTTTTGAGACCTTCAAACTACTTGCTAATGATCCTCAACCTTATCCAAACCCAACTGAAATGCACAGCATTAATTTATGGTTCACTCTCATTTAATATCAACGATACTAGCCTTACAACTATAGAATCAACGTGTTTTATGAAATCCATAAAAGAAAATCACCATTTACAATTATACTTCAACCTACATTAATCCCTACTACCATCAACAAAATGTATAATTATTTACTTTCTTTATTTATGATATAAAAAATTAATAGAATCAGTACTTACATATAAATTATTTAATTTTTATTATTTATAATATAAAATTTTAATAAAATCAATACTTTCAACTAAATGTACGAGCTATTTACTTTCTATCATTTATGATATAAAAATTTAATAGAATCAATATGTTCAACCACAAGTTATTCAATTTTTATTCTTTCTAAATAAATTTTATATATAAACTGGTGCCTTCAACCAAAAGCATAAATTATTTACTTTCTATCCTTTATGAACAATCTTACGTATATTATGTATAAAATGTGAACATATATTAATGCAACCTTGTATTTGCAGCAAACTCAGTGATACACAATCTCTCTTATAAGCTTAAATAATTCTTATAAAGTTTATTTAAGTGTTTTTATTTGCTTCGTTATGTTGTTAAATAGCTCGTATAAAGTTGATTTTACTGTTTTTAATTTTAGTTTATTAATATATGAAGGAATCCTTCCCAATTTGACTGATCCATCAAATGGAACATTAAATTAAATGGTTAAATTCTTTCTTAAATTGAACACTTATTCCATCTGCACGGAAGTTTTTCAGAATGTTATTATTATTTTTAATTAAAAAATATGGAAAAAAAAATTAGAAAAAAAAAAGTTGATCCAAATAAGTAATATATATGATCGAAAAAAGGAAAATGAATTAATAGTCACTTTCATTGCATGTTATTTTATATTTTGAGATTCAAAATTATATAAAAATAATAATAATAATTGTGAAGATTTATATGTAACGCTAAAAATAGACATCTCAATTTATAGTACCTTTGGGGGAGTCATATTAATAATGGGCTTCAATGCAAGCATAGTAAACAACCAAAGTTTTCATTTTGGGAAGTGAAGATAGGTGAAAAGTGACCCATTGTGGCTATATAAAGAAGATTAACAAAGGGAAAGGGTCTCATAAGATGAAAAACGGAATGTCAGATGCTATGGAATAAAATTATTAGGCTTATGTAGTCCTTATGACCTGATTATATGAAATAGCATAAAAACATGGTCTAAAATTATGGAACATCATATTTAAACATATAACGGTCAAAGTGTGGTTGCTCACATAACATTATATCAAGATTGGTGGAGGTAGAAGTTGGAAACTACCCTATAGAACTGAAATCTGATCACAACCCATTATATATAAAGATTTGTATGCAAGGAAATAATCAACAAAGAGAACAGTGCCATCACAATCAAAATAAGATAACTTTAAAAATTAATATCCTTCTTTAGAACAACTATCGAAAAATAACTACATGAAACAATAAATAATGGTATATTTTGTATACCTAATGGACCAATAAATAGTAATGCATTAATAACCATGATTCGTAGAGCACTAACTTCATGCAAAAGAGCTAAACCTAAGAGAAGAAAAAAAAGTAACTTTTCATCAAACCTAGGGAACAAGAAAGATTGCAAGACAAAATGTTGAAGGAACGAGGAATGGATAAATTAATTAAAAAGGCTTGTAAAAAATGGTGAGTTCTAACAAGAGTACATGCAAACAAGGAGGAAATGATTGATCTATTTTGGGAAACATAACCCTAGAGGCTTTTGGAGAGAATTGCAACAAAATAGAAAACAAATAGAGAACAATATTACAAATTCCTAATGGTTGGAGTATGTAAAATTACTTTATGAGCAGACTGTCTCCCTAACCCCCAATATTTAATATAATGGCTAAACTATTCTTTACAAGGGACATTAAGGTAGTTATCAAGAGGCTAGTAAGGGGTAAGGCATGCAACATAGATGAGCTAGAGGAAAGATATCTAAAGTGGGGTTTGGAAGATCTCACACTGCACATCAAGAACATATTCAATGGTATCATTTAGAATGACTTCTCGGTGAATTGAATGACCAATGTCATCATTCCTCTCTTTAAAAATAAAGATGTCAACAATGTATCAAACTATCACACTATATTGATTAGCCCTCTTTTTAAAAAACTATTTGGGAGCATGGTGGAGCGTAAAATTTGCAGTTGGGTAGAAAATGAAGGGAAGAGGGCATAAGGACAAGCAGGTTTCAAGCCAAAACACTCCACAATCAACCACTGCATCACTCTTAAGTCCCTGATTGAAAATTTATGGGATAAATAAAGATGAATTTTTTTGTTGTTTTGTTGATTATAAAAGAGTGTTCAACATGGTGCCCAAAAGCAAACCCTGAAGCAAGACGAAGGAGCAAGGAATTTCATATGAGTACAGAGTGGCAATCCACATGCTTAATGACCAAGTTTGAACCAAAATCAAAACAAGCATTGTCATAATGCTTTGGAAACGACATCAACATAAAGCAAGGATGTCTACCATCCCCCACTTTATTTGGGATATACATAAACATGTTAGAGGAGTGGATAAACAAAGTTGGAAGTGAACGTGTTCATTTAACTATTTGTGTGGTAAAGTTAATCTTATATGCAGATAACCTTATCTTAATTGCAAAAACAGTGCACAATTGAAGAGAACACTTGGGGGCTCTAGACTTTTTTGTCAAGAGGTAGGAATGAAAGTCAGTACCAACAAAACCAAAATCATGATTTTTACTTGTGGGGAAAAAGACAAATAGACTTCTTATTTGAAGGAAACCCTTTGTAAGTGGTTGATGAATATAAGTACCTCAATCTTGACTTCCAAAACAAACTTAGTTGGGAGACTTGTAAAATACAAAAAATACAAGAGGAATGGATGGCTTTATACTCCTTACAAAATAGATGCAAAAATACATAATTATAGGAATGGAAAATCATAAAGAACTTATTTGTGTTGCTTGTCATGATATTGGTGGTCTACAATTGTAAAATTTGGGCAACAATACATCATAATTGAAATGGGGGCAAATGAGGAGAATCCAAAAACATTTAATCACAAGCAGTCTCAAAACTAAAACATCAGTTCCATATAAGATTTTATTTGTCAAAGTATGTAATTTCTCATTAAAGGCATCGGCAATGATCTAAATGCTAGCTATCTAAAGAAAATAGAGAACATGGAGACTCGTCGATGGCCCAAAATGGTAGTCAGAGAAAAGTTATGTAGGAGGAACATGTGGTTGAAATAGAATAGAAAATAGATGAGTAAATGGCACATTAGCTTAAAAAAGTGTTCAAACACCAATGAGGAAATAAAAAAATATGTGAGAGATTCAATGGAACCACATAAACAAAGTCGTTTAGACAGAAGAGAGAACACTTTGTCACATAATTCAAATCCCCCTGTGACCATGAATAAAAACCAACATTCTAACATTTTTAAAAAATAGATTTTACACCTAAAAAAAATCTTAATAACATCTTATAGAATTGTTTATATACAAATCAACTTTGATTCTACTTAATGATCTCATAGGCTTTATCTCATAAACATTATGAAAATCTTTCGTTCATCCATCCTTACAGAGACAGAGATAATTATCCTCCATATAAAATCACTTATGGTCCCATAGACTTATCGATTGTGCAATGACAATTGTCCTATGGATAGGTACAAATGCTTTTGCCAATTATCCTACATGTATAAAGATAAGTTACCTGACTTTTTCGCATGCATAAAGGAACAATTATCCCACTTGCATAAGATTCATTTTAAGTTAGTCAAGTTTATTTCTCATCATTATTAAAATTTAAAGGTTATTTTCATCTTCTTTTAGAGTTTATGATCTTTATGTGTTCTCCGGACGATCTAAAATACTTCGACTCTTTTAATTAGATGTGATCTGGGGGGAAATTGTGTGAATAAATTTTGTAATTTATTATTACATAAAATTATTTCTTAATAATAAATTATTTGAAATGAATGTTTTTTTTGTTTGGATTATTTTTCATAATTTATTATTATAAAAAATATTTTTATCCTGATAAATTATTAGTAATGATTATAATTTTTTTGATGATTAATTACAATAAATAATTCAAAGTTTCGAGTCAAAATTTATTTACAAAAATCTCTCAAACAAAACTCCTCCTTTCAATCAATAAAAATCAAAAGCACCATATCTTTAATACATATAATCTTTACATAAAAACCACTATCATGTATAATTTCAATATGTGAAACTTTTAGCCATAAAATTAATGCATTCTTTCCATAATGCCTCTAGTATGAGCGAGACCAAGATAAAAATATTCCCCCATGATTAATACAATGGCTAAACTCTTCTCCACAAAGGATATTAAGGAAGTGATTAGGAACCTAGTAATAGGTAAGGCAAGTGACATACATGACTTATACAGAATATTTAAAATGTGGTTTGAAAGCTCACACCGCACATAAAAAATATAATTAATAGGGTCATTCATAATGGTTTTCATTGTTTGGATGATCAAGGTCGTCATTCCTCTCTTCAAAAAGGGAGATGTCAAGAACCCATCAAACTATCATACTATAATGATTAATCCTCAATTTAAGAAATTATTTGGGAGCATGATAGAGTACAAAATCCAAGGTGGAAAAGTAAGCGGAGAGGGTAAAAGGACAAGCGGGTTTCAAGCCAAAACAATCCATAATTAAAAAATAACATAAACAAGGGTAGGAGTTTTTTGTTGATTTGTTGATTTCAAAAAAGAATTTGATGCAATGCCCAAAAATAAATGCTGGAACAAATTGGAGGACTTAAGAGATACATAGAGCAACACTTCACATGCTTTATAACAACCCAAATACAAAGAAAAAGATTGTGGAGTAATTTGGGAATGATACCAATGTCAAGTAAAGATGTTCACTATCCCCCACTTGTTTTTAAGTTATATGTAAATGAGTTACAAGTGTAAATAGACAAAGTTGGCCGCGAGAGTGTTCACTTAATTAGTTATGTGGTGAAGTTGCCCTTGTATGTAGAAGCCCACTTGAAGGCCAAAATAGCACATGGCTTGAGAGAACACTTGAGAGTTATTTTGTTAAGAGGTTGAAATGCAAGTAAACATCAACAAAACCAAGGTCGTGATCTTTTCCTTGCAAAGAAAAAAAAAGTAAATAAATTTTGTTTTTTAAGAAAACCTCAATCTCAATTTCCACAACAAGCTTATAGTTAGAAGACTTGGAACAAAAAAGTACAAGGGCACATACATGTTACAAAACATATGCAAGAATGCAAAATTATGGGATTGGAAAACCAAGAGGACCTTGATTGGGTTTTTGTAACTCCAATGATGTTCTATAGATATGAAGAGTGTGGCCACAATACGTTAAAACTGAGATAGGGACACAAAGAGAGAATTCAAAAACTCCTAATCACAAACAATCTCAAAACTAAAAACTCAATTCTATATTAGATTTTATTAGTTGAAACGGTTTATCCCTTAGAGACATCGACTTTGATTTAGGTGCTAAGTTACATACGTAAAGCTTAGAGCATGGGTACTCACCATTGGGCCAATTTGGTTGTAAGAGTTAGAAGAAATGAGATAGTAACAAACAAAAGTGTCCAACCACCAATGAGAAAATAAATTGGTATTGTAAGAGAAAAAGCAAACCATTTGAACAAAGCAAATCAGACAAAACAAGGAGCACAATGTCAAAAAAACTATAAAGAAAAAGTATAGAAAGCCAAAAAGTTGAGTATGTGGACCACACCTAAAGAAGATTGGTCAAAGATGGAGTACTCAACTTACAAAAATATCCAAATCAAGTGTACCAACAACTCCTTAAAAGTTGACTTCTAAAAAGAGATTTTTTTTTTTTTTTTTTTTTGGTTTAAATTAATCAAAAACTATCACAGAAAATTCAAACTTCAAAATATATATATATATTAATTATATAAACATAACTTAATTTAGAAAATTGTTTTTGGTTTAATTCCATATATTACTTATTCTGGTATCTGTTATCAAATGCATTCATTCATCTACAAATGTCAAAAAGGAAATGAACATCACACGGAAAATCCACCATCAAAGGAGAAAAATATTACACAAACATAACTTCATAATTTATTTTAAAAAGTTGTTTGTACAAAGCAACTTAATGATTACTCTTTAATAGCATAAAATATTTGGTCCATAAGCATTCATTTACTAGTTCACTTTAAAAAGACCCATCAAGTCAACTCAACGTATCCAATCAAAATTGGAGTTCGATCATTTATTCATAGAAAAAAATAGTACAAAAAATCAGCATATTAAACTAAAACTTATTTCTTAACAGCAACGATCATAAACTATTGAGAATTAAAGTTGGAACATACATTCATTTTTAAAAAGATGGCACAGAAGTCAACATATTACATAAACGTGTATAAGTATTTGGATGGATCGTATCCATAAAAGTAAAGATTATAAACTGTTATAAATTTTTATCTAATAAATGTGGTATACTAAGAAACTGAATATGATCTACAATTAGATTTTCAAAATTTAATAACCTCAACATTTAATCAATTATCCCGATACAAAAATATATTCCTTACTTATAATTGAAACATATTCATTTCACCAAATTAACCTAAAACTCTCTAAATTTTAATAAACTTGTGCTTAAAATTTAACTCTCCCTTAACCTCAATCCTTAAAACCTACAGTTTGGCTGGATGGCGTAACTTAACTCTCTCTTGATAATCTGCAACTTTAATGCATGGCATAACACACCTCAGAGTATAAATGGTTCCATAATTTTCTCTCTTGATAATCTGCAACTTTAGTGGATGGCATGATTCTTGCCAGGGCCCCACGTTGGGGAAACTTTTACTCTATTTTTGAAAGATAGATTCCAAGTCTGCTGGCTATAAAACTCCCAAGAAAATATTCATTTTAACCTACCAGGTAACAGTAGAATCCAAAGAGATTTAGGATTAATATTCATTTTAACAGAGTAAATCCCAAAAAAGATTCATTTGAACCAGAGTAGGATCCAAAAAAATCCATTTTTAACCTAGTAAAGTTCAATCCCAAGCCTTTCAGTCCGCATCCATCCTAATTCGACAACCACCCTTTCAATGTCTAATCGGAGATCGTGAAAAGAGTCTTCATTTATATCTGAAAACAACTTTATTAATAAATAATCCTTTGCTAGGCATAATACTCACTACTGATACCCAAATTTTGTCCATTAGATAACAAAAAAAAAATCTGGAGAAATTTTACCAAGCAAGCAATCTTGCCCAAATTTTGCCCATACCAAGAAATCTTACAAGCCTGGATTAAGCTGTTGAGATCAGGGATGTGAGAGGAGTGGAAGCCAATGGAATGCTGCATATAAGCATGCACTCCTATATTAGAAATTTTACCAAAGCCACTACAACGCTGTTGAGATAGAGGACAAGAGAGGAGTCGAAACCTATAAAACGTTGCATATAAGCATGCACTCCTATGCTGAGCACGATACTGATACATTTTACCAGTAGCAGATCAAGATGAGAGGGGTGGAAGCTGATGGAACAAGGCTGCATATAGTAAGCACTTCTATGCTTGATATAATTCTGATATCCAAATTTTACTTATAACAGGGAACTTAAACATTACCAAGATACCCAAATTTTACGTATGGCAAGGAACTTAAATTTTACCAAGCCATTACCAAGTTGTTGTGATCGAGGTGAGAGGTGAGGAAGCTAATGTTACAACAGTGCATATAACATGCACTCCTATGTTGAATAGCCAAGATAGTGACTACAGCTATCATACTGATACATTTTGCTCGTAACAAAAAACTTGGAAATTTTACCAAGCCACTACTCCACTGCAGCGGTTGAGATCAAGATGAGAGCGAAAACTAATGTAACAAGGCTGCACATAGCATATGCACTCTTATGGTGGGCATGATTCTGATACCCTAAATTTGCTTATAACAAGAAACTTAAAATTTTACCAAGCCACTACCAAGCTATTGCGATCGAGGGGAGCATAGCTACTGTAACAACACTGTGCATATAACATGCACTCTTTATGGCTACAGATTTCATACTGATACATTTTACCTGTAGCAAGAAACTGATGAAATTTTACCACTACTCAGCTGCAGTTGTTGAGATCAAGATGAAAGGAGTGGAAATTTATATAACAACGCTGAATATAGCATGCACTCCTCTGCTGAACATAATTCTGATTCCCAAATTTGACCTATAACAGGCTTTGCCTATAACAGTTAACTTAAATTTCACCCAGCCACAATTACGCAGTTGCAATCAAAATGAGAGAGGAGAGGAAGCCAATGTAACGACAATGCATATGGCATGCACTCCTCTACTGGGCATTAAATTCTGATACCCAAATTTTGCCTATAACAGATAACTTAAATTTTACCCAGCCACTATCTTGCAGTTGTAATCAAGATGAGAGAGGAGAGGAAGCTAATGGAACAAGGCCTGCATGTAACATGCACCTCTTATGTTGAATAGCCAAGATAACGGCTACATATATTATACATTTTCGCTGTAGCAAGAAACTTATTAAAGTTTACCAAGCCACTACTCAACTGCAATCGTTGAGATCATCATGAGAGAAGTGGAAGCTAAGCAAGACCGCATATAGCATGCACTCCTATGCTAGGCATATTTCTGATACCCAAATTTTCCCTATATAACAGAAAACTTAAATTTTACCAAGCCATTACCAAGCTGCCAAGCCATTATTACACCAATTTGTTGCGATCAAGAGAGCGGCGAGAAGCTAATGAAACAAAGCTGCATATAACATGCACTCTTATGCTGGTCATAATTCTGATACCCAAATCTTCCCTATAGCAAGAAACTTATATTTTACCAAGCCCCTGCCAACCTGTTGCAATCGGGATTAGCCAAGATAATGGCTACAGATATTATACTACAGGTAACAAACTATTTTAAGTTGAATATCAATTAGCAAATGTAACCAAGGCTAGTATAGCGTCCATTTACAAAGACTTCTATAGCCAAACTACAGCTAACAGGCTGATAGCTATTTCAAGTTAAATATCAATTAGCAAATCGCTTTTTTTAAGAGTTAAACAAGAAATGTCTCGCAGAAACGCAAATTAACAAAGCAGGTCAATTGTTTGAACGCAGTGCTGAATGCAGAAATATCAAATGCACTGATTGTCTTCACCACGCTCCCAATGGCACACAACTTTCAGTACCAATGGCACACAACATCAGTCCACTCCAAACTCAACCGGCCAATTAATAGCATCCCTCCCCTCACCCTCACCCTCAACGAGATAAAACCTGATACATGATGAAGCCAGATACAAAATACCTTGGTTCTAGAATTCTTTTGTAGCCCAAACAAACTCTATCCGATCCAGTGGGCAACCCTGAATTCCAATCATAAACTTTTCAAAACCGAGCTAACCTCAACCAAATCGAGCAAAATCATGCGTTTAAAGAAACATCTCGTTTCCATCTATAAACCAATGTATTCCAAGTTTAAACTCACACATTAGAGGCAAATCACAAAACCAATAGACAGTACGTCACACCCAAAAATTAGTCTATTAAAAAGTTAATATTACTCCACCATCCCACCATAATATTTCCACTTCGGCGTATTACAAAATTGAAACATTAAAAAAATCCTAGACAAAACAAATTGCTTGACAGCAAAAATTAAGAACATAATCACCCCCAGCTTAAATTGCTTGGGTATCTAGCTCAAAAAGGTCCAAGAATATTATCATATTTCCCACCATAAAAAAAACAATTGCACGGAGAAACGTGCCATCAAAAAACAATTACATTGAATATAACGCCATAAGTTTCAAAAATGTGGCAGATCAATGAAGATCGGATCGACCCGCCGATTCAATTTTATAGATATTTAAATTAAACACAACAAAATAAGATAAGATTATCACTACATATAAGAAAGGAAAAATCCTTCCTCGATTGTTTCAAGGCTCAGCCTTAGTAATATAATACTATCAATTATTTTAATAAAAGGAAACAAAACTAGTCAACTTCTTCTATCTTAGGACCTGCACCTCCACCTGTAGAAGGGCCATCTTCAGAAGGTGAACCATAGCCACCTGGAGGCACCTCACCACCCGCACCCTGGTACATCTTTGCAATTATGGGATTGCAAATGGTCTCAAGTTCCTTCATCTTATCCTCAAACTCATCAGACTCTGCAAGCTGGTTATTATCCAACCACTGAATGGCCTGCTCAATTGCATCTTCAATTTTCTTCTTATCTGATGGATCCAGCTTGGCAGAAATCTTGTCATCCTTGACCGTATTCCTCATATTGTATGCATAGTTTTCTAATGAATTTTTAGACTCCACCTTCTTCTTGTGATCCTCGTCCTCGGATTTGTATTTCTCTGCGTCCTGAACCATCTTCTCAATTTCCTCCTTGCTCAACCTACCCTTGTCATTGGTAATGGTAATTTTGTTCTTCTGTCCAGTGGTCTTGTCCTCAGCTGAAACATTGAGAATACCATTGGCATCGATGTCAAAGCAAACTGTGATTTGAGGCACACCCCTGGGAGCAGGAGGGATTCCAGAGAGCTCAAATTTCCCCAACAAATTGTTGTCACGGGTTCTTGTTCTTTCACCCTCATAGACTTGGATGAGCACACCAGGCTGGTTGTCTGAATATGTAGAGAACACTTGTTCCTTCTTCGTGGGAATGGTTGTATTCCTTGGAATCAACACAGTCATAACACCTCCAGCAGTCTCAAGACCAAGAGAAAGCGGAGTAACATCGAGAAGCAACAAATCTTGAACCTTCTCATTACCTTCTCCACTTAGGATTGCAGCTTGCACTGCAGCTCCATAAGCAACAGCCTCATCAGGGTTGATGCTCTTGCACAGCTCCTTTCCATTGAAGAAGTCCTGCAACAATTGCTGCACCTTTGGAATTCTAGTTGATCCACCAACAAGGACCACATCATGAATTGTGCTCTTATCCATTTTCGCATCTCTCAAACACTTCTCAACAGGCTCCATACACTTCCTGAAGAGATCCATGTTCAATTCCTCAAACCTAGCACGGGTTATGGTTGAATAAAAGTCAATACCTTCATACAAAGAGTCAATCTCAATGGTTGTCTGAGCCGTAGATGAAAGGGTTCTCTTCGCCCTCTCACACGAGGTTCTTAATCTTCTCAACGCTCTAGCATTGCCACTAATATCCTTCTTATATTTCCTCTTAAATTCTTGAACAAAGTGGTTAACCATTCTATTATCAAAATCTTCTCCACCCAAATGGGTATCTCCAGCAGTAGCCTTAACTTCAAAAATACCTTCTTCAATAGTCAAAAGAGAAACATCAAAAGTACCTCCGCCCAAATCAAAAATCAGGACATTCTTCTCACCCACGCTGGTGGCCTTTTTATCTAAACCATATGCAATAGCGGCAGCAGTGGGCTCATTGATGATTCTCATAACATTCATACCAGAGATGACACCAGCATCCTTGGTAGCCTGTCTCTGAGAATCATTAAAATAAGCAGGGACGGTGACAACAGCATTTTTAATTGTTGAACCCAGATAGGCCTCCGCAATTTCTTTCATCTTCATCAAAACCATAGATGATATCTCCTCTGCAGAAAATTGTTTCTCCTCGCCCTTGTAGTTCACACTAATCATTGGTTTGTCACCGGGTCCAGCATAAACCTTAAACGGCCAGAGCTTGATATCGCTCTGGACGGAAGGGTCAGTAAAACGCCTTCCAATCAACCTCTTGGCATCTGCACGACAAAATCTTAATTTTAAAACTCGTCTCTAACAAAATAAAGCATAAAAAATAAAGAAAAACTTTTTTGAAGCATATCAAATTACCAAAAAACCTTGATTTATAAAATGTTAACCAGCCACTCGCAATTAATAAATATGAACCGATAACCCCAACTTCAAATGTCAAGCAAAATCTGGCAACAAAAAGAAATCGAGAAGGCCACTATTAAGGACAAACAACACACCAAACCTTCTAAATCGCATCCAAAAATTCGATTCACAATGCCAAATGATCCAAGACTCTTAACAAAAGGCATCCAACACATTCACCACAGGCACAAGTGTTACAAAATGTGTTTAAATATCACCAACACAGGCGTTGCACCCGACCTTAATGCAACGCATCGAGTAGCACTCAACAGTTTTAACAATAGGTGCTGCAAAAAGATTTGTTTGTTCCTTTGCAACTATACGATCCCATGAAAAGCCATACCATGAAAAACCAATTTTATGTTCTCTACAGATTTTTAGAAATTTTTATATTAAAATTATTTTAAAATTACACCATATATGAACTGCCACTTGTAAAGATGCTTCCCTAAAAAAATAGTAGAAGATCCTGCACACTTCCCACCCCCATTGCAAGGACCTGCTAAACTTCTCCGTCCCCCTCCTATATTACAGCTACTCCCGCGTTAAGGAAATATTCTGAATTTTGCACAAGTAATTTTTTTTTTATACACCTAAACATGCACCATAAAAATTGCTTCAGTTGCCCCCAACATGGGACCACCCTATAAGTATAATACGAAACCTCAATCCTGCGAGAATATTAACACTCAAAAGAATGTAACAGATACAGATTAAAAAAACGATCGAAAAGAGCATGCATGCAATTTACAAACGAAAAAAAACAGCATCAAAAGCTACAGAAGATAACCTACAGATCTAATTCAAACATGTAAGAACATCAGAGCTTTGGATCCTCTTACAAAACAAGCAATGGTCAACAAACAATAAATTCATGAAATATAAAAACGTCCTACAGATCTAATTAAAACATGCACAGGAATCAGAGCTTTTGGTCCTCTTTCAAGAGATATCACCAAAACTAACATTCATGATCCTATTACAAAACAAAGGATTTGCAACAAACAAGAAACTCATGTTAGCATAAAAACACCATCTACAGATCTAATTAAAACATGGACGGAAATCAGAGATCCTTACAAGCGCCACAGATCCTTTACGCTCAGATATGAAAGGGCGAAAAACAATAGATTCATCTTACATAAGAACTACACAACCAAATACTTACAAGATCTAAAAGCAAGCCAACAAAAAAGCTAATAAAACACAACAAACACCCTAAATTGCAATAACAAAAATAAAATTCTCGCAACACCTATTAGACCCCCTGACAAAATTGTCTAAGGTGCATATCCTTCCCAAAAATATAGATACAAAGATCGATCGAAACTAGACCCACAATAAATAATGACATGCACCACAAATCCCACTACCTCTAAACTAAAAAACCAGATATCCGGTCAAACAAAACCAACATATAAAAACCAGAAGACCCGCAACAAATGATGAATTACACTACAAATTCCACGACCTCTAAACAAATAAAATGAGGTCATATTAAAACCCACGAAGATCAACAATCACCTCTAAATAAAAAACATGAAATTAGACTTAATCATTAGAACTCCAATCAAAAGCAAACATTCTTTCCTCGAACAAATCGCTAATCATGCCACCACTACAAAGCTTCACAAACACCACCAACCAGAACACATGACTTTCCACTTAAAACCCTTTCCATACACCGACTCAAAAGCAACAAAGATTCACTACAAGCATAACCTTTTAAACCCCAAATGTCACATGAATTTCCCCAAAAGCCCTTTCCATATCCACTTAGCAGATACAAACATTGACTTATAAAACCTTTAATCCCAAATAGAGGATTCAGGGTACTGACCGAAAACAGTGTTGGTAGGATTCATGGCAACTTGATTCTTGGCCGCATCTCCAATAAGGCGCTCTGTGTCCGTAAACGCTACATAGGAAGGCGTGGTCCTGTTGCCCTGGTCATTCGCAATGATCTCAACCCTGTCGTGTTGCCACACACCGACACAAGAGTAGGTTGTACCCAAATCTATTCCGATCGCAGGACCCTCTCCCTTGCCGGCCATTTTTCGAAACCCTCAGAGAAACCACAGATCAACAAAATCCCAACCGCAATATGTCCTAGAATAACCGCTAGCGAGCGAGCTATTGCAGCAGAGAATGGACTTCGATTTATACCGTAAGCCCAAACCTGCTCGTATCGCTTGGTGTCCTGGTCAGATTTAACAAGAAATAATTTTTTGATTAATTATATAGAAATTTCTGAAAGGTCACCGCCCAAACCCTAACCCTAATATCTGGCCCTTCGAGAAACTTCTTCCTCAACTTTCTTTACCGTCCGATCTGAATTTAATTTACGGTTATGATCTGTTGGATCCGATTGTATTTTTGTATGACCACCAGTTTTTTATTATTATTTTTATTTCTTAAGTATAGTGCTGGCAGAGCGCGTGGGGGTCCTACATGGCTGTTACCGCCACTCGAAATAACTACCCGTTTGAATTCTAAGCCCCCGGTCCCATGCTGGGCCAGCGAAACATTTTTCAGTTGAGAATTATAGGGCTTAAATTTATTTCAGGGTCTATGTAATTGTTTTTCTTCTTATGGGGCTTAAATTCACTTTAGGTTCAATGCAAAAAAATATATATATATTCTTGTTATAAGATGTTTTTGTGTTTATGGAGGGAAGCGCATGCAAGGAAGATAATTGACAGAAGAATCTGCAAAGTTTTAGGTGCAGAGAAAATAATCCTTTTGCCCCTCATCGCTTATTTATCCTAGGAAAATTCTACTTAAACAGTCACGACTCAGAGATTTTTGAGGATATTCACTGTAAACAGTAAACTTTGACAAACAAATTACATGGGACCCTCTTTCTCATATTAGTGGAAGCGGAAGTCCCCCCACATGGGACCTCGCTATAAGTGGAAAGAGATTTTATCCGTTGGACTCTTGAAAGATTTTTGGTTAAAATTGTGTACATTTTTTTAAATTAATATTTTAGATAATGTTCTTAAACTATCATTATGATGAGAGAATAGTATTAATTCATGTTGAAAATATTAGAACTTAATCTTATGATTTGTTGGAGTAAGTTTTATGGTCGACTTCAACATTACCTTTCAAAAATTAGGATGTTTATTTTTAAAGAAATGAACATTTAAAAATTAAATATAATCGAAAGGGTTGTTTAAGTGGGGAGGATGATGGTTGTTTATATCCATCCATCAAGGTACAAATCTTTCTAGATATTTGACATGAAAAGTCGAATGGTTAACACTGGGAGTATGCCCTGGATGACTTTGACGACGTGGATGTCCTTTACTCATAGTTGTTTAGCCAAAAGAGCTCACTAATTTAGATGTATGCTTACTCAACATTGTAAATCTATTATATGTTTATTTTTGAAATATAGATAGAGACGTTGACATTCTATGTGTCACGAGGCCAGCTCTTCAGAGCTGGGCGGTCGTGTAGTACCGCTTGTCCTAACCTGAATCCCTCATTGCAACAGGACTCTACAAGAACTACGGACTACACCTTCAGTGTTTACCTGCACAAGTAACCCACAAACACAGTGGACAACAACTTGTATAAAGAAAGGATTAGCAGCGAAAAGACAAACACACACTTGCAAAGATCGGAAAATCGACTCAACACATATGAGCATTCACACAATGCAAGAGAACTGGGAGTAACATGTATTTTATTAACTCTTCAGGACAATCCAGTCTAAAGTACAATAAATGGGCCAACTGGCAACATACACAACAACCACCGAGTCGGGCTCAGCGGATAATGCTCAGATCCACTCGAATGATTACAATGAACAATTCCCTCCCAAAGTCTGATTACTCTCTACCTAGGACAACCCATCCCCTGCTTCACGAAATTTGAGACTAGCAGAATTGCTCACAAACACCCGCACGACGCTTACACAGACACATGCCCACGGTCCACATAACTTTGGGACTGACACACCATCTTCACAATGATTCGCTTTTCACCACTTTGATAGTTCAGACTTGCATTAACCCAAATCACTGTGCAAAGAGAGCTCATCATTTGCTTGATCAAGGCAGACCAAACTCGTGAATGTAGGTAGGGATGTTGAAGCAACACATCCCTCATAGACTCCTCCACTTAAGAAATCGGTGACATCCTCGTCACCAACACGACTCCACTGGCAGGAACCCATGAGGGCTATCTTCTACTTAGACTCAACCCAAATCCAAAAGATTCACACATCCCTTCTTCAAACCCAATCCAAGCCAAGAGGCCAACACTTCCCCTTTCCTGACTCTATCCAGAATCCAGAGTCAAAAGACCACCACGTCCCTTTTTCAGACCCAAAGCTAAGAGATAACACATCCCGTTTCCAGGCTCCCTTCAGAGTCAAGAGATTAGCACGTCTCCTTTTCAAACCCAAAGCCAGGAGATAAACACTTCCCTTATTCATGCTCCATCCAGAGTTAAGAGACCAAGGCCAAACTCCATGACCTTAACTTTGAGGGCTTCTTCCTACTCCCAGTTTACTGAAAAACACCATTCCAACACCACTAGAAACTCCCTCCGCTTCAGACTGCCAAGTAACCCACTGTCTCCACCTTAACAAACTATTCCAACTATCGCTTCGATTTTACCCATCACACACACAGAAGGGTGCTTAGGTGGGAACCATCGTTGGTTCGACTTCATCAGCAACTAAGGAATCTGACTAGTTACAAAACTGAGAAACACACTGAATCTCTAGCAACTTCAGCACGTAGACAAAGCTTACCTACACAAGCTACACCAAACCAATGAAGCTTCACAAGATCAACCTGATCTTGCAAACCCCCAAACACGAGGTGGTGGAAAATGGCTCCTGATGACCCACCTCTTCAAGACTCTGCAAACCCATCAAAGACTAAGTGACCCCATCAAACTTTCCCTCAAATAGTACTGAAACTCCCAATAAGAGTATGACAGGCAAAGATAACTCTTCAGGACAAACACCCCAGGCCCAACAATAGGAACAAAGTCCTTCCCAAGAACTCTCCTCTAGAAACAACGCGATGCAATTGATCAATTATCTTCTCTGTGACACAACAAGATGATGTTTCCTTGAGCATACCAATGGCTGTAAAGAATCCACCCCACATCAACGAGAAAAAGGAACTTGTTGCCCCTTCAACATCCCAACTACCACCAAGCAATACAAGATCCACTGACTCCTTGCCAATTCTTGCACTCTTTTGCATACTCAACCCAACACCCCTTTCATCTTCCCAATCCCACTCCTCTGCACAATCTTCATCATGCACATCTGCAACGGAACCGAACACAAAAGAACTCCAAGATGGGGAAAAGTTGTCACCTTACCCAACCTAGGTAAACCCTATCTCAGCACAACATAGATGGCCTGTAACTACTCCAAGCCTACTCGAACCCCCAGAGGTCTGGAGGCTAAGTTTCCAAGGCTAAACTGGTTGACTTCCAATTGCAAGACACCCAAGTCCACGAGCCCCCTTCCACAATAATCAACCCCAGCAAGTTACAACGATCACCTCCAAACCCAAGCTTTCACCTAACATTGAGCTCCCCTGAGCACACACACCATTCATCTGAATCCTCCTTCTAAACTGCAAACACCCCTTGCCGCTTCAGACAATCTCGCTTGTAGTGATTCCCACCACACGTCCAACACCTCAAACGAAACTGCTTCCCGCTTGACTCTCCAACTAGTGACTTCTTCTTGCCACCCATGGAAGTGCTCCAAGACTTACAAGATCCCTCTGATGACTCTGGAGTAGCCTTCCTTCCCTGGTCACCCACTAGCTTCCCTAAAGACTTACTCGACCCCTTACCAACGCCTCCCCACATGGATGCGCAAGGGCCCAAGGTGTTTCTGGATGAATAACTCTCTCTACAATCCAAGAGACAGTCTACTACAGTAATTGCTTCACTAACATCGGACACTTCATGGCGACAGAGCTCCACCTGAGCCCATGACTAAAGACCATGAGTAAACTGAAACAACTTATCTGCCTCTGACATGTCGGTGGCCTCCAACAAAAGGCTTTGGAAAGAATGGATATACTCTCCCATCTCCCCCACTTGCTTCAACTAACTCAACTTGGTCCTAGCCAACCATGTTGCATTCCCAGGTCAAAATTGATCCCTAAGGGCTTCCTTTAGATCCTCCCAAGAGTCCAACCTCTATGTAGAACTCCTTAATGCAATGTCATTAGCCAAGGTTCTATACCCCCTCAGTTACGTTCACAAGCTATCAAGTGATTCGATTGCCTTCTTTGTTTAGTGATTTGAGTGAGCGCAAGTCTAAACTAAGCAAGGTGTTGGAAAGCAAAGTCATGGTTGCCTTGGTCCAAGTGAAGAGTGGGTAGTGGACGTCTGCCTGTGTTGGGTTTGCACAGGTGTGTCATAGATAGTTTTGTTGGTTTAGGTTTCGTGAAGCAAGGACTGGGTTGTCCTAAAGCTTGGGAGGGGATTGTTTGTTGTAACCATTTGAGTAGCCGCATAGCATTATTGATTATGCCTGACTCGGTGGTGTGTGTATGTTGGCTTGTTATCCTGGTTATTGTACTTTGGACCACATTATCCTAAAGAGTAAATAAAATACACGTTTCTTCCAATTGTTCTTGCACTATGTGAATGCTAGTATGGTTAGAGTAGTTTCATGTTCTTTGCAAATGTTCATCTTATAAGCTTCCACATTTAATCTGTTTGTATACAAAAGCATACCATCATATTGTGTGTGTGTTTTGTGCAGGTAAACACTGAAGGCGTAGTCCGTAGTTCTTGTGAAATCCCGTTGCAACGAGGGATTCAGGTTAGGACAAGCAGTGTCGCACTAAGTTTCAACTTAGGCGAGCTGACCCTGTGACACTATGTAATTCAGTGATTCATGTAATGTCTTTAGACATACAATCAAAAAAAAAGACTAAACATATATATTTATTATAAATTAAGCATATACTCATAATCCTTCATATATTTTGATAGTTTACTAAATGTTTCCCCATCATCTTACACTTACTTGGGTGTTTTTTTTTAAACTGCCTTTTACCCTTGTACATGTAATAGAAGCAAGACTTAACCAAGGATATGTAACATTGCCATCCTTGGAAAGATAATGTTTCCAACACTAATTTCAAGATATACCAAAAAAAGATTTGTCTTTTTTATATATTAGTTATTCCCACACTATTAATACGGATGTAAGGTTTGGGGCTCATACTTGAGACAAAATGATTTTAAAGGTATGGAAAGAGTTTTCATTTGTATGTTATCAAAGAACAATTAAACCAAAAGAACGGTTCTTCACTCAATTATTATTGTAAAAGTTCAAGGTATGTCCTCTCTTTATCTTTTTAGTTTTCTACATTATCATTATGTTGCATAGATTCTAATGCATTAAATATTCTTTCTTTGGTCAAAATAGGTATCTATATTTGGCATTTCAATTTTTCATGCAGTTTGCCAAACACACTGAAATCTTCTTGGTATGCAACAGTTATGGCTCTCCTTTAGAAATAAGTTAGATGTCAATATAAAAAGACTCCCTCCTCATGGGTTTTTTAATTAAAAATCTTCAGCGCACTAAATAAGAAATTAACAAAGGGATTCATGAAGAGAGCTTTTTTGAAAGTTAGATCTAGATTAATCCAAAAAAGCCTTTGAAACCCAAACTTCTTCATTATTTCCATATTTATTTGTGCTTCCATGATGATTGAATTTGAGTTCCCAAGTACATGAAGAAGATGTTGTCATCGTGCTTAAAAATCCTGTTAGGTCATTTTTTAGTTTTCTCTCATCGACTCTGGATAGAACCTGATCATGACCTCATAGATGATGAGAGTGTATATGCCAATTTTGTTTTCTAGAACCTAAAAGTGAAAAACATTCTATATTCATGGGCCTTGTCTACTTTGAGATTTGTAAAATATACCATTGTCTTTTTAAAGATTCTCATATATCCCTGAGGAATTCATTTAGTATGAGGATCGAAGATGTTTAGATTTGTTTATTTGTAAGACACTTCAACTTTGACTAAGGTCACTCAAATTGTTCAGTCGTCACGTATAAATAATTCCAATACTCTCAGTTCTTACTTGCAAATAATGGGCTTCAAGGATAGCAAGATGCCACATATCCAACCAATGTGGTCTATATTTGTAAGGCAACATACATTATATTAGTTTCATGATCTATTGCCTTTAATTAATAGAATTGTTATTTATCATTAAATTTTTCTTTGAACTTCCTTTTATCTCTCTTGTTGTATATTTTGGAGATGCATTTGGCACTCCCTTTATATATTAGATTCATGTAATATCTTCTTCAATCCATTGATCATTATTGGCCTCTAGTAGACAAAAATATTTAAATTAAATTATATTATATTATATTTTTATTTTTATTTTTTTCATTGATTGAAAATAATATTTTACTAGCAATGGTCCCTCTAGGTTCCACGGACACACAGATAGGTCCTAAAGTGTTACCTCATACTTTATCTCTCTTTTTCTATTATAATGGTCATCTTATATCAATTGTTTTTAACACGAGTAAAGGGCTAAAAAGAAACTTCGAATGTGCAAAGGGATTGGGTTAATTGCTTACCAACAACATGAATGAGGATATACATATGGTTATCATAATTTTGTTTCCCGTGACAAAGGAACTTGAAATTATGTTAGACACTAAATTTGTATACATTATAATCCTATAGTCCAACAAAATCATAGTTGACATACTTATCCAATTAATATATTTTCATTTTACAAAGAAAGAACAAAATTTTATGATCAGACATTGATTTAATAAGAATGCTTAGAAACAAGGTTCACCTAACCTAAACTAAAGTAAAATATATATATATAAACATGACGAGAGACTACATTTTTTCCAAGTTCTATTTCCTATATTCTAATCAGTACTATATGCAAATAGAGGTTATGTTATTCATTCATCCTACACAAACATCATTGAAACCAATGCAATTAATTGTTTTGGTGCTCAATAAAAACACAAAGCAACAACAATTCAGGGCATTGGATTGCGATAAATAATCTTCTATGTTATTTCATTGGGCTTGATGAACTACTCCATTTCAGAGGCAACTTTTTAGGATGTTATGTTTGATGGAGTACTGATGAACTACTCCATTTTGGAGGCAGCTTTGTAGGATGTTATGTTTGATAGATGTACTCCTATCTAATTTACATGTTTGTCATTAGTGGGCATTAATATAATGTAAACCAACTTCAAACCAATCATTTTGTTCTGAACCCTAGCCATGTCAATGAAAGATAAACACCTCCCAAAAGATCATATCATACTTCAAAGTCAAAACCACAAAGAATAATTATTGAAACTAACATATATCTTGTCTAAATGCATATTTTCCCTTCAAAATTTTTGTCTTCAAGTCAACTATAAGATAGATAACAACATTTGAAAATTTCAATAAAAAATAATCAATGATTTTTATGGAGAAAACATAATAAAAAAATAAAATACATGCAAGGACAAACTGTTGAATGCACAAGTGATCATGTGTGTTATGAATAAATCACACCTTTACGTGATGTGACAACTTGTTTTACCCTATTTTGGATTAATTTTAAACTTGATAAGGTTTGACCTGTAAATGGATTCAGAATATTATGTATTACAATGAAGCATAAATTTGAATGTAAAAGCTTGAAACTAATATGACACCATAACTTACTAAATATAGAAAGTACAATGAAGGATAAGATACTTAGTAGTTCCCTATACTGTGTAACGTTAAGACTATAGGAAGATGGTAGGAAAGGTAGCAAACTAGATTGTGGGCTTTCATATTAGGATATAGATTTTTATGTGCATTTAGACAATTATGTCAACCCCAAGTCAGTGCCATCAATTGCTATGTTCCAAGTCTAACAATTATGTCTCTATAGATTTTGCCTCTTTATTTTGATAGATGTAGGTGTCCCTCTATGTCATTTAGCTCTGCATACTATCCTACAATCTGATGATGTATGCAAGCCCCATAAATCTATCTCCTTTACTTTGTTTAATGTTTATTTTGATTTAACAATTAAATGTAATAAACATTAAACCATTTGAAATTGATTCAGATTTATAAAAAATACATAATCCAAATGTAAAATATAATAAAATAAAGAAACTAAAAATGCGTTACAGCTAGTAAATTTGTAAGTAAATATATGAACTTAGCTCAAATTTTATTTGTGTTGACTTTGCAGACATATATATGATGTAGAAGTGACTAGGAGGAACTTTGAAGTGTGTTGTGCCTGAAAATAGAATATTATAATGCATTAGTACATGAATGCACTAGGTCAGATAGGGGCACACTACAACCTTGAATGTTTGATTGCAGTCACATTTGTGTTGATTATGCAGGGAATTTTCCTACTCAAGGACCTGCACATATCAAAAGTGGTCTCTTGATTGTTTATGGGTGTTGAATTATCATGCAGAAGTACTTGCAATGTTAAAATCCTAATTCATACACACAAATTGAATAAACATCAAATATAAAAGGAGGAATTAGGCAAAGGAAATAGTCAAGCTATCCTCTGAAAACCTTGTATAATCTTAGCATTGTTTATATAGGCCAAAGGGCATCAAGCCGATGTAGTTCTTCCTCCTAAAGTGAGTGTGTAAATTTTGATACTTGCACTATAAGGATGCATCTTGTAAATTGATTTGAATGTTTAATAATGAATTCTCTTGACATGTAATAAAATAGCTTCAATTTTGGCACGTGACTACTAACATATAACAAAATTTAAATTGGGAAGAATAGGAATTTTTTGCTTAATGTGCAGTAGCGTATAGAGAGTGCTTCTATAATTTTCCAAGTTACCAAGTGATTCCTTAAGTGACCTTAATGTGTTTATAGAGTGGTATATTTGACATATTTTTGTTAACCAACTTTACTAAAAGTACGAGAGGGCTAACATGATATGTCTCAAATTTAAAAAGTAACCGTTACAACACGGGAGACAAGGTTGCACTAGTGGACAATGCCAGGTTGCAACCCTGTCTAACTTATTACAGTCTAGTCCCAGAAGGTTGGAGACTGTTAGAACTTGGCTAACAAGAATATATAAGCAAAATAGGGATGTATGAATGATTTTTTAGTAATTACAAGATAGTGAGTAGAATAGCGAAGGCTCACATAGAGATTGCAAGTTAATGGAATAACAAATAGATCAAGCAATGTAAGGATGTCGAGATCAAACATTGTTAAGAACTTAATGGTTAGATTTGAGTGTCTACATTTGCCTCCCCATCTTTTATTCTAATGATGTAATGAAATTAAATTACTATAATAAAGGATATGTGAATCTAAGTGTGTATACATAATTTATATTTTGACGTGAAGCTTGAAATTTGAATTTAGAATGTGAAATTTGAAAAAAAAGTAAAAAATAAAAAACTTGAAAGAGTATGCAATTTAATTACCATGTAACTTTAAAGTGTATAAGTGTGTGCCCCATTGTTGAGATATTTAGAGAAATGTTAAACTTGTAGTGAATTGAGAGTGATCAAGACTCAATTTTTAAAAATCAATGAAAGTCGTTGAGTTGGTAAGATTGTATGCTCTGAGTCTCATCTAAATGTGTAGAGTACTCTGTAGAATAATTGTAGTTCAAGAAGGAGTGGCACCAACAAATGTGCCTCACTATAGTGCAACCATAAACGTTGAGTGCCATTAAAATTTAACGTGGCCCACTTACATAATGAGACAAATCACACCACTGCAGACATATCTGGAATCTATTTAAAACTTGTAAACTTTGGAAAAGAAGTTAAAATTTCAATTTGCAATGTAGTAGTGTGAACCTAAATGAATATCATACCTCATGTATCTATATTGAATTGATATAAAATTCCAATTGAACTTATAGTTGTTTTGTATTTGCTCATGCATATGCATCAAGTATATGTGATCTTTTTTCAAGTAATCGTAGGAATGAGTGCATATGAATGTCATATCCCCTCATAATCTAATTTTTTTGAATTATATTGTAATTCTAAAAATTGTATAATGTCATAAGTATGAATTTTGTTGCTCATGAGGACATGGATTCTCAAGACAAGAGCATTGTGATGCCCCCTTTTAAAATGAGGAACATAACCTGCAAGTCACTAACCTAAAAAAAAAAGCTTATATGATATGCGAAAGATATAATCATGTAGTAATATATGAAAATTTGAATGGTATTGCATCATAATATTGACTATAACATTGAAATGCATATGGAAAACGTGTTAGATAGATATACAATTGAGGTGCATAATCAGCGCGTGCATGATATGTATCATGACACAAGAGTAAAATTGAAAAATAAAAGTAATGTGAGATAAGAATCACAACACCATGGTGACAAGCAATGAAAATACAAGTAATAACACATAATGTCACATAATTTGCATAAAATGTCACACATAAGGATTAAATGCCACATACAAGACACATGTGAATGTTACATAAATACACAAAGCCAAGGTCCACACTCAAATGGCATGATGATGTCATATAAGCAAGAACATGTATATGTTGCACACACAAGGTCAAGGGCCACATACAATAGGCAAGCAATTCCTAACTCATCACGTAGAAAAATAATAACTTGAGTGATACTACTCTAAATCAACCATATGCATCCATGTCATTGTTAGTAAATAGTATATTCATGCAACACAGTGTAAAGTATGAGTGAATAACAAAACACTTGTATGATATATAACTAGTCATGGTAGAAAGGTTGTGGATAGATACGACCTACTAAAGTGTTCACAGAGAACAGAGAGATGCCCCCGGCTTAGTAAGGATGCTAGGTAAAAAAAGAAGCTTAACATCAAATAACCGTGTAATAGTATGTCATGTATCACACACACATATCCCATGAAAAGTAGTGTGTATTGAAAATTGAAATATGCTATGTACTCAATATGAAGCAAATAACATATGAAAAGAAGTAAATTAACAACATAATAAAATGCTTGGAGGTTCATTTTTTTTTAATTATTATTTTTTTAGATTTTTGGCATGTATGAGATTCTTTAGATTTTTGACATATGTGAGTTTTTTAGAATTTTTTAATATTTGAATTTTCATGTATTTTTGCAAGATTGGAATTTTAAAAGATTTGAAAAGTACAAATAAACAAGGCTTCAAAAATAGAAGAAAATTGGAGGGATTTGAATAGGTGTTAAAACATAGTGTGGCAAAGAAAATATCCCTAGTGTATGTGTCAAAGAGTCAAATCAATGTAGTACAAATGATTGATAAAGATAAGAATGTACATGGCCCCCCCAATGGGTAAGGGGCTATGTGTGCTTATGTAGTGTGTAAAAGTAGAAAGATGTGATCATGTAAGTGAAATGGAATCCATAACATGATAGACATGCCATAGTAAGCAAGTGGACTGCCATAAAGAATGTGCATTGAAATCATTGCAAGACAATTTTTTGGATTGTACGATTTAGTTTGAAAATCAAGAAGGCAGGTTCCTAAAGTGAAAATAAATCCAGGGGATATAAGAAATCTTGGAATTTGGGATAAAATAATTAGCAATGAGGTAAAATCAAATAAGCAATTTCTACTAGAAAACATGTAAATAACTAATCAAGAAAACTGGTCCAAGTAGTGGATTGGGAGGAAATAGGAGGTTGTGTCCAACCAAAGATCTCATCAATAGGATGCACGTATGCATACCCAACTACATGGTATAGAGTGACTTCCTGTGAAGAGGAAGGGCCAACTGTAGATGCCCATGAATCTAAATATGAATCATATGTTATAATATAAGCATCTTAATCATTGTTCTATACCCATGTAAACATGTATTCTCATGTATAATAGGAGATGTAATTATTTGTACCCATTGTGAATTAATTTGAATAACTTGTGGAACCTTAAGAGATAAAGACCTCTTTTTAGGTGTCACTTTTCCCTTAGGAGAATGCACCATAATCTTTGGAAAAAACTAATTGTGCTCATGTGTAACTATATCATGCTCATAAACGGATTAAGTAATTTACTCTTACATAGTGGACTTATGTTCTTGAATAGTTATGTAAACTATTTCATTTCAATATTGTTCATTTTATATATCAACTAATTGTTTTGTAGCTAGAGTAAATATCATTGGTTCTAAAGGATATTCATATTAGATTCTTAAAATTTTGACTACTTGATTACCATGAATATATTCGAGACATTTATTCATAATAGAAGGTACTAATTGAATCTTTTGTATCCAAGGGTATCCTAATTACATATAAAAAACCCGTATTCTTGGTAGAACTAAGAATGAGGTGGGCATTGTGAGAGGTCCCACTTGTAAAGGTAGTTCAATTCTATAATTATTTTATAAATCTTGAAGTGTACAACCAAGAGAGTAAATGAGTGTTATGGTGAATGCATTTTCATTGGATCCATTTTTTATCATAACACTATGTATGGATTGCTTGTCAACACATGCTCGAACAAAAGGTGCACATCTGTGTGAATCATCAACAACTTCACTATCATCAAATGTAATCATATGATGTAATGCTTTGTTACTTGTAATTATAACAATGATTCTATCAAGTGGATGCCCATATGTAAAAGGAGGAGGTTGAACATTGTATGCATAATGTACTTTAGAGTTAGGCTTGTTTGTTGCCTCATGATTTGGAAAAAGATCTTTGAACATTTTTAGCTTTGAATTGTCATTTTATTGTGACTTAGCCTCTTCATTAGGTGTGATAATATCAATAATATTGTCATGAATGAGATCTTGAATCTTGATATAATTTATGTAAACAATACATATGCAATATATAGGATTTAGAAATGTAATTGAAGGTAAAGAAATATACACATATGATCACATATTTTAATGTGTAAAACCTTACGAGGAGGTAAAAAAAACACAAATGATTATTCATTGATATGAGAAATAAAACCCAATACAAATTGTTCCTCCTCTCACTTCTTCACATAACCTTGAATTATTTTCACACAAAACTCTCAAGAGCAAATGTGATTTTAACTGGTATGTTTTACAAGGGTAAAACATATTTGTATAATTCGAGGTGAACCATTGTTACTAATGGGTCCACCCTCTCCCTGAGGCACAACAGGAAATTAAATAATATATTTTATAATTAATTTACACTAGGGTTAACTCACGTAAAAAAATAATAAATTACATTATATTTACCTGATGTAATTATGATAAATGTACATTAATTACTACCCAACTATTAAATGTTCCAACACCCCCTCTTAATGTTAAGTGGGGATATATGCCATAGTCACCTTTATAATAAATAAATTATACACCTGAAACCATCTAAAATTAGTTTAGGAGACATGTAACATTTGACGGATCTAAAAACCTTCATCATGCCAATATCGACTTTTTTAAATAAAAGGAATTATAATCCATAAACTACTTAAAGTAAGTTTAGACTAGTGTAACAACCCCTCAAGTTGTACTTAGAAAATGCATTTTTTTAAAAAATAATTAACTTAACATTCATATCGTATAATTAAATAAAACAATATAACTAAATCATAATTAAGAACAATAGTATTTTTAATTCAAATTACCGCATACAATATAAATCTTATACAATTCCAAGAAAAGTAAATACAATAAGACACAACTATGATTGGTCTAAAAATAAAATTGTTGTTCAAATATACAAATAGATAATACAATTATATTCCTTTAGGCATATTACCTTATACAATAAACTGATACCAAGCTCTTTGAAGCTTGTGTTTCTACGCTATTTCGCTTTCACATTCAAAGAGAGAAAATGAGAAACTTAAAGAAATGGTCAAGGCTTGTATGTACCTGGATGTAGTCGTGCGCACCGTTATCCAGACGTTGTGAGAACTCATCTTTGGTTGTGGAGGATGACACCTGAAAGAGACAGACACTAAAACACGAAAAAACGTTAGCTGATAAGAGGGTGGATTTCCAAGCAAAAGCTTGGTCCTAGAAGCGCTAAAGCTTCTTGGAGGATGACAATCCACTGTTAAAATAGAATATGACAGAGACAGAAAAGAGAAATAATAAAAGATTGAAAAAAAAGAACTGAAAGCAAATGCGTACCTGATAAGCTACAATCTGCTTAGCATAGTCGCCGATGTCGGTGATATTGCCGGCGTCGGTCAAAAAGTCATCGACGTCGGTTCGACTGCTGACGTCGGTAGGGAAAGTTGACGAGGTCGATCGGGGTAATGGCCAGGGTCGGGTTACAGGTCTAGTTTCTGGTCTGCAAGATGGACTATGGTCTTGTCTGTGAGTCAGGGAGTTTGTTTGGGATGGTAAAACAGTAGATAGAATCTTTAATAAGGACTAAGGCAGAGGGTATGTTGTCAAGAAAAGGGGTAAGGGGCAAGAAAAAGGCCTTTCAGCCTTTTCGTGAAGCAATTTAGTCAGGTTGATTAGATTGGTCTTAAGATGGTCTGTAGGTCACTAATAGCTTGTGCTGAGTTGATTGGATAGAGGGTGTTGTCTAAAGAGAGACTAAAGGAGTGTCAGAGGTAAAAAAAAGGGAATAAGGGGTGAGAGAAGGCTTTTCAGCCTCTCCGGGAAGAACAGAGAAGGTTGGGTCAAGGATGCTTGGAATACACAGTAGACAGAATGCTAATATATTTGAAATGACACTCAAATGAAAACATTACAAATACTTAGCTGTGATACGAGTTGGCAAAGGTGCAGAAGCTGTGTTTCCGTTGTCACTGGTGATGGAGATATCGTGCAATCCCTGTGCAAAATGTCTGATGCAAGACCTCAGTCCCTAGAAAATGCTGTCAAGAATGCTGATCCCTGCGAGAAAACAAGAAGCCAGAACACTAGAAGGCAAAAGCACGAGAACTTTGTTTTGCCGGAAGAGGTTTCGAGATTCGTGATTAGCTCCAGAGATTAATGATTTGTGATTCCATCAAAGGTTTGAATTTTTAATTTAAGTAAAACCGATGTCGATGGGTGGAGAACGGGTAAAAGAGCCACCAAGCCCGTTCTCCATCCGCCAAGTGCACTATCCGTTGGAGAATTGTCAAAGGTTGGGCTAAATACGCACGAGAGTTGGTTAGGTGGTTAGAGAGAAGTAAGAATGGGTCTTGGGTGAGTCATAGGGTGGGAAATAGTCCAAGGCGAGGTGTCAGATGAGGTGTTATAGGTGATGGGTCAAAGGGGAGGATATAAATAATAAATTATTATTTTTAAATGAGTAAGTGCATGGTTTAAGAATGGGTTAGGAATGGACCAAGGGGGGAGATGACCAAGGGTTAGACACGATTTCAATGTCTACATTTGCCCCTTTTTGTCTTGTTGGTTGCTCTAGATGAACTGCAAGACAAAAACAGGAGTTGGTTGCCCCAGGTATGGGATAAGGTTGATTTCGTCTTGTTGGTTGTTCAAGTGAACTGCAAGACAAAAATAGGAGGGTTGGTTGCCTCGATTATGGATGAGGTATTCCCCCTCAAAGTAGGAGTCAAGAGAAGGGAACTTGGAATCGGGTGCTGATTTGACAGAGAGTGGATGAAAAGGGTGAAGATAGAGTGAGAACGCTGCTGCAAGTCGTGATTGCGCATACACCACTTCACGAGATGGTCAGGTCAAATTGTCGCAAGTTGAGGGTCGAGGAGTGCCAAAATTGAAATAAATAGGCCCCAACATTTCATCGTCTACTAATTGGGTTATTCAATCGAAGCTGAAGCTCCAATGGTCGTCGTGTTCCAGGTATCCCAGGCTCAGGAAGTGCTTCTAAAAACATGAAAATGTCACAAGTAGTGGGGATCAATCGGCTTGCGATCCTATACTTGTGAAGGTCAAAAATATGCGCACAATTTCGCTAACCAATCATGAGATAGCATACATGCAAAAACAACCAAGGCAAAATCGCTTTGGAAGTAGTCGCGGTTAGAAGAGATGGTCATGATCTCCAAGGTCTGGTGATCAATGGACGGAGGCAAAAGTGATTTCAAGTGTGCCCCAGGGGGCTAAAATGACTTGTACTGGAGGGCTGACTGATTGGGGGCATGATTTTGGGGCAACATGATGAAAAAAGGAGGGTTGAAGGTTGTTGATGTCAGTTATAAAATCGACGTCAGAGACATAAAGGGACTGACGTCGGCAGGATATCAGCCAACGTCGATGGACTAGGGCACGCTGATGCCAACGTCAGCGGCCTGCCAAATTCGATAAAACTGGATTGGCGACCCACCAAAAGTTATTTGTGCTATTTGACTGAGAGAAAAAAAAGAGCTCTGTAGGTCTTTGAGTGAAAGTGACACTAAGTTGATCGAGGAGCAGTGTGAGGTGTCAGAGAAACATTGGTGGAGAGAGAGAGGTGCGTGGAGAGAGATTGGAGGCTGCAGAGACGTATGCGGGCTAGGAGGAGCTTGAGGGCATAGTGACGCAGAAGTGATGACAGAGGGCAGTAGAGGACCCATGGGAGATCCACCACCAGCGGCACCCATCGTGCCACCACGCCGGTGATGCCGAGATGAGGTAGGAGGGTCTTTAAGCCCTATTTGGTTGATTTTTGTTGTGATTTGATTTTTGAAATTTTGGTTGATTTAGACAGAAATTGAGGGGGGAGGGTAGCTAGGAGGGTGGGGAAGGGATCTAGGATAGGTTAGGAGGCATTGAGAGGGTTTTGGGGGGTGTTGGGGGGTAGAAATGGGGAAGCCCTAAATTTAGGGCTCGACCCATTCGGCCCTAGGGCCGAACCAGTCACCGACGTCGACGTGTTCGCCAGCGTCAGCCGACCAGCGACCGGCGTCGATCACTAACCTGTCGACGTCGGTCACTAAGTGACCGACGTCAATTAGGTGAGTGCCGTCGTCGACACGTTAACCGATGTCAGTGGCTACTTGATCAAAAGAGGGATGAAAAATGGTTAAGTCGAGGGGTCGAAGCTACGCCAAGAGCTTCCCGGGGGTCAAGTCAGGTGTAGATGGTCAAATAGGTTAGTCAAAATAGAAAGAAGAGGGAAATTTTTAACATAAAATTGACTTGGGTGGATGCAGGCGAGACAGAATCTAATGATGTGAGATCGACTGCCGACATTGTTGACGCGAATGCATCAGGACATCACAGGAGAGGAGTGGGCGTAGATGAGCGTAGTGGGACAAGGCGGGCTGCGACGCTACTGCAAAGTGGCACGGGATGTGAGCCTGATGGTGGTGTTGATCGAGCGGTGGGATCATTCCACCAACACTTTCCACCTGCCCACGGGAGAGATGACGGTCACAATGGAGGATGTATACCAGATTTTGCATTCAGCAAGCTTTGCGTATGAGCCCCTTTATGCTGCGGATGAGGATGCACATCGGTTGGCGATCTTGATGATGATAGGCATCACGGTTTATGCACTGCCAAATGCAGAGGAAGGTAGGTTTTTGGTCGCTATGACCAGATTGCTGATGGACATGATTGAGTGACAGAAAGTGTTCATTTGGGCACCAGTCTTTTTTGCCCAGGTATACAGAGAGCTATGGGGCATTAGTCGGTGGCGATGGTATAGCTTGTGTGTCGGCCACCTCCTACATTGCTGGGCTTACGAGCACATCATGGTCACACGACCTTTCAGCCTCCTAGTGGCGATTCAAGCTGGTTTTAGAGTTGGATTTAGGCGATGGTGCAAGGTGATGGTGCAGACGCGGGTGGACGGAGTGGTCAGAGATATTGACCACTACAGAGGGGTATTAGAGGCCCTGATCCCTGTAGATATCATTTGGAGACCGTACTTGGTGTATCCAGCATTCAGAGATTAGGGAGAGCAGCTGGTCGGGACTCAGAGTATGCGATGGGTCAGGGGCAGATGAGCCAGTGAGCTTGAGAGGGTGCTAGTGGAAAGAGTGCGGTGCAAGTATGGACTGCATCAGGATGTGCCGCCCGCCTTTCCACTGTATAGACGAGATGACATTGAGGCACCACTTCCATTGCTAGAGGAGACAGAGGGCCCTAATTTTGAAGAGATACCAGCAGGCCTCAAGATAGCAGACCTAGGATGTACAGAGGCCTACTCGACATGGTGGGTAGGTCAGTATACAAGGGTGCAGGCGGGACCACAGCTTGATCTACAGGCAGTGATCAGGGACAGAGATATGGTGAGGCAGGTGAGGGACACTGCTAGATAGGAGAGAGATGCTGCCATCCAGGAGAGGGATGCAGTACGAGGATGAGTGACCATTTTGGAGAGCCAGGTCATAGGTTTATAAGAGGAGATGGCAGGGTTGACAGGTCGAGTGGTTGCTTTGACAGGGCAGGTCACTATTTTGCAGAGTCAATTGGCCGCAGCCCAGGCACAGGCATCGGTAGGATAGGGCTTGAGAGGATAGGGATCGATGCAGCATCCACTTCAGCAGCCAGTTCAGCAGCCCACACAGTCAGTGTCAGTGCAGCCAGGGTTTTCACAGCCGCAGGGTTCAGTGCAGGGCACAGCAACAGGTCTAATGGGTCCACCACAAACTGTATCTATAGTTAGATACAGTGATGCGCTGGATGAGATCACGTATTATTAGAGGGCCATCAGGGGGTTCCCTCAGATACAACGATACTCTTAGATGAGGGCAGAGCTGAGTCGACAACGGTCTATGTCTCGAGC
Organism: Torreya grandis; assembly: GCA_037957365.1. Taxonomy (NCBI): domain Eukaryota; kingdom Viridiplantae; phylum Streptophyta; class Pinopsida; order Cupressales; family Taxaceae; genus Torreya; species Torreya grandis. The sequence goes on from JARHVA010000520.1 coordinate 2,584,280, forward strand.
AACGGCTTCTGGGTCTCGCAGACGACACAGATCAGAGGGGGGAGAGGATATATCATCTTCTCGACCACCGCCACCACCACCACAGCCATAGCCTTGAGGGCAGATTTTGATATTATGTATATACCAGCCTGCGAGCTGATGATGCAAGATGTATTTGATTTTTTTGAGAGAGAGGGATGCACAGATTGTGTGATTGTATAAAACTTTGATATATATATATATGATGTGATTTTGATCATTGATATGTTACGAAAAATGTTATGGATGTGTTTGTATGTTATTTTGATTTGATACATGTTTTGATATGATATTTAGGATTATGATGCTGATATTGTTGTGTTGATATGATGATGAATGTATGATTAAGATTAATGATTAATGATATGGATGAAAATGATTAATGTTAATGATTATGAAAATAAGTGTTTGTTTGTGATGTGATTGGCAGGTGATGAAAAAAAATGTGATAGAAGAAATGCGATGAAGGAATGGCCGAGCTAACCCCAAAAGACCCCATGTCAACTGAGTGCTACCTACATAGCCCCTGTTGTTAGGGCCTCAGGCCAATGTAGTTCTCCCAAGAGGGAGGAAAAAGATCGAAGTGGTTGATTTTGGTCATGATAATGATATAGCACTTCCCATATGTCTGAAGGTACATGCTTGAAATGACGAGGAGAAGATGATGCTACAGCCTTTTCCAAATGGTGTATTCTGTAACATTGGTCAGAGTTTTTCATCCCTTAGCAACTATCCATATTCGTGGTGGATGAATGCTAAAAATGAATTGCAAGTCGATTTATGCTTCAGCAAGTAATGGTTTATGCTTGACATAAATTGTGTGGTTGATAGTTTCCATGTGTATTGATGTCTATGGAAACCAGAATGAGTAGGCTATGTGAGTGGTTTGAAAAGAGTCGGATTGAATTGTTTTGACAAATGATGTGGTTGAATGTGACCAAAGTGTAGGCAGAAAGTAAAAGGTATAAGTGCCCTTTCATTGACAAGGACCAAAATGACAGCATAGATAGGGGTTGTTAGAACCAAGAGCCCCATTCATGCGCTGCGTCGTTGACCATGAGTTGTGTTAGAGCGGTAATCGAATCACTTCGACATTAAAGTGAGCTCGAAGTCCCTTGAGTAGGTGATGTGATAGGAGGAGAGGGTAACCCGTTTTAGAGTAGGGATATCTTTGCCCCTTTTTATAGGAGGCCCTGAGACAACTACAAGTCAAGTCCATGACCCATTTTTTTTTTTGTGTAGACTGATCAATGCGAGAAGTCTACATAGAGATGTCATCTTGTTTTGGTGGTCATTTGTGAAGCCGATCAATGCGAGAAGCTTCTAAAAAAGGTGTTGTTTGTAGCAAGATTTAATTATAGCCATCCTTCGAGGGAGTGGTCTATATTTTGCTTTATAAATTTAAGGGCTTTTGAATAGCTGTCCTTCGAGGGAGCAGTCTATTAGCTACAGCAATGATAGTACAACTGTCCTTTGAGGGAGCAGTCTATTTTTTGATTTGATTTTGTGACCTTGAATATTTTGACATCTTGATTTAGTTTTGACAGAATGTTGAGTCATGGACAAGACTTATAGAAGGTCAAGGGCTCCCTTTTATTAGGACAAAGCATCCATACGTCATAAAAGGGTTATAGAGGAGTTGGTAAGGGAAAAAGGGTGGAAAAGATTGAGAATTAAAAGGACAGGGATTGCTCAAGGGAAGAGCTCAAGTTAAATGTCAAGTGGATGAGTACTCGACTAACAGTAGAATGGTCGCAGATGCAAAGCATTAAGGGGATCAGATTCTAGTCGGCCTTCAAGAGAAGACAGACGATAAGTCCCTGATCCATACTTGTGCGTGATGATATAAGGTCTGAACCAATTAGGAGCAAATTTGCCTCTTTTACTCTGTTCCATATTGGTCACATGTTGGTTCTCTTTGAGGACGAGGTCTCCGATATTGAAATCTCTTTCTCTCAGAGTTTTGTTATAGGCTCGTTTGATGCGATTTTGATAAACATGGAGATGGTTGAGGGCAGCAAGAGGACGTTCATCCAGTAACTCAAGTTGAGCTAATCGATCTTGACGAAAGTCATCGTTAGAAAGAATGTCATGGAGTGAAATGTGAAGAGACGGGATCTGTAGTTCGAGAGGTAAGACAGCCTCTATTCCGTACACTACAGAGAAAGGGGTAACACCTGTAGAGGTTCGGATACTAGTGCGGTAGGCCCACAAAGCGAAGGGTATGTGAACGTGCCAATCCCTTCCAGTGTCGTTGACCACCTTCATGAGAATTTTAGTTAAGATTTTATTAGAAGCCTCAGCCTGCCCATTTTCTTGTGGGTAGTAAGGCGAAGAAAAGCTGAGCTTAATGCCAAAGGAGTCACAAAGTTTCTAGACAGTTTTGTTTTTAAATGACTTTTCGTTATCGATGATGATTTTGTGAGGTACACCAAAACGACAGATGATGTGGGTGTTGATGAAGTCGACAATCTTGTCGACTTTTTTGGAGATGAGAGGAATAGCTTCCACCCATTTAGTGAAATACTCAGTGGCAGTGATGATGGACTGATGACGAAGAGACGAATGAGGGTTAATCTCGTCGATGAGATCTAAGCCCCATTGTGAAAAAGACCAAAAATCTTGAGCGACTTGTAAGTCGTGACTAGGGAGATGAAGCAAATTAGCATGCTGCTGACACTTGATGCAACGCCGAACATAATCGCTACAGTCTTGATGAAGAGTGGGCCAATAATAACCCAGGCGAAGGATGCGCTTAGCAACCAAGTTACCACTGAAGTGTCTGCCACAAATCCCGTCATGGGCTTGTTTAACAGCATGAGAGGCTTCAGTGGAGTTTAAACAGCGAAAAAGAAGGCTGTCAAAACCTCTTTTATAGAGAAGGCCCCCTAACATAATATAGCGAGCGGTGCGCTTTATGAAAGCCCGCCGTGCATTGCTAGAGAGGTTGGGAGGAATGAGAGAATGAGCCAAGTAGTCCTCAAGTTGTTTATACCATACATCTTGTGAACTAGAGTCTATGGTGTGGACGAGATTGATGTCAGTGGAAATGTATGAAGGCAACGGCACACGATGTACCATGACATAAATTTTTGATGAGGATGATGAAGAAGGAATATGCGAGGCGAGGGAAGCCATGGTGTCAGCAAACTTATTCATAGATCAAGAGACAGTCTGCAATAAGTGATGGTCAAAAGATGCTAGAAGGGTGTCAACACGGTGCTTGTACCTTTGTAAAATTTCATTTTTACAAAGATATGAACCATTGATTTGATTGACAATAAGTTGTGAGTCACCAAAGATGTTGATGGTCTTGATGTTTAAAGAAAGGGCAGTTTGAAGTCCCAAAATTAAGGCTTCGTATTCGGCCATATTATTGGTACATTCAAAGTCAAGTTTGAAAGACAAGGGCATGGGCTCACCTTTGTGTGGGATGAGGATGACCTCCGCACCCCCACCGAGTTGACATTTGGAGCCGTCGAAGAACATCATCATTTGGTAGAATGTGTCATCAATCGAGAGAGTGGCGATAGATTCATCGGAAAACTCGCATTGAGAAGGTTGATTGTCGGGAAGAGGGGCATCTGCTAGTTGGTCAGCGATTGTTTGGCCCTTTATAGATTTTTGCTGGACAAATTCTAAGTCAAACTCAGCAAGAAGCATGAGCCAACGAGCCATACGCTGGTTGTGATATGGCTTAGAATGCATGTATTTAAGAGGGTCAGTGTGAGTGATGACAAAGATTTTGTGATTGAGAAGATAGTGATGGAGTTTGGTAGTGGCAAAGACTAATGCCAAACAAAGTTTCTCGGTATGAGTATACCGAGTTTCATAGTCGACAAGTGTTCGGCTTATGTAGTAGACCGCTTGCTCACAGTGTTGCTCGTCTCGATGCGCGATCATGGCACCTAACGAATGATTGGTTGCTGAGATGTAGAGGTAGAAGGGTTGGTCATTTTTTGGTGGAATAAGGACTGGTGGAGAGACCAAATAGCGTTTGAGGGCTTTAAAAGCCTCTTGGCAATCTTTATCCCATTTAATGGAGACGTCCTTCTTGAGGAGGTGATGAAAGGGTTGGCAACGGTAAAAAAGCTGCGAAATGAAGCGGTGGATGGATTGGAGCTTTCCTTGTAGACTGCGAAGTTGCTTGAGATTAGTTGGAGGTGGCATTTCGAGGATAGCATGGATTTTGGCGGGATCTATCTCGATGCCATGAAGAGAGACAATGAATCCCAGGAGCTTTCCTGAGAGGACCCCAAAGACGCATTTCTTGGGGTTAAGATGGACATTGTACTAAAGAAGGCGAGAGAAGATGATCTTGAGGATAGTCAAATGGTCGCGACGAAGCTTAGACTTGCGAAGCAGGTCATCTACATAGTCCTCCATGATTTTATGGAGGAGATCGTGAAAGATGTAAGTCATGGCACGCTGATATGTGGCACCTGCATTTTTCAAACCAAAAGACATGACCCGATAACAGAAAGTTCCCCATGGTGTAATGAAGGTGGTTTTGTGCTGATCTTCCAGTGCGATCAGGATTTGGTTATATCTTGAAAATCCGTCTATGAGTGATAACATCTCATGGCCAGCCGTAAGATCAACAAGTTGGTCAATGTTTGGAAGAGGAAAGTCATCCTTGGGACAAGCCAGGTTGATGTCACGATAGTCCGTATAGATTCGGATCCCCCCAGTTGCTTTGGTAACAGGAATGATGTTAGAGACCCACTGTGGATAATCGATGGGTTAGATGAAGGAGACAGAAAGAAGGCGCTGAAGCTCCTCTTTGACAAGGAGCGCAACACAAGGATGCATTTTGTGAAGCTTTTGCCTAACAGGCTTAGCCTCTAGGTTTGTGACGATGTTATGAGTGGCAATGTTAGGGTCGATACCAGGCATGTCAGCGTAGGTCCAGGCAAAGGCTTTGCGATTGTCTGAGAGAAATGTGGTATAGTCGATCTGCTCTTGGGTGTCTAAAGATTGACCAATCTTTAAGACATGAGGAACACCAGAAGATGGAAGGTTAATGTCAATGGTTGATTCATTTAACATAACCTGTGTTTCAGAAGGGAGGAAGCGCTGAATGAAAGAATCGTCAGCACCCATATAGGTAAGAATAGCATCGTCATCTATGCAGTGGATAGTGTTGATGGTTGCTGATTCATCATCAATCATGCTGGGATAAACGAGAGGAAGAGACCTGGGAACCCCGTTGAGTTGATAGGTTAGGGGTTCCAAGTGGATGGTGTTTATGCAAAAAAAAACTAGGAGGGATGGAAACCACCGACTCCGTAGGTGAGGATGGAAGAATAGGGGAGTCTGGAAGAGATTGGTCGATGGTGGGTTCAGGGCAAAGGTTTGCGAAAGCCTCAGTGGGTTCTTGGAAACCCAGTCCATATCATTTCTTTGCATTATCATCATTGGGTGGTTCGATGGGCCGATGGGAGCCTTGTTCGTAGTGCCCAAAGCCAAAACCCTTCCATGCACACCTATAAAGGTAGGTATGTGCAAAGGTGGGGTTGCCAAGAAAGGAGAAATCGGATGTGAATAGTTGAGGTGAGGAGGAAGGATTTGAGTCAGTAGGAGCTTGATCCAGCCCCCCATAGACGAGATTGGTTCGAATGCTAAGAGGACCATAAGGAATGACCATTCCGATCTGACGGTCATAGCTTGGATTTTGATGAAGTTGTCCATACTCTTGAGGAGTCTGGAACATGTCTAGAGTAAGTAACAGATATTCTCCAAGTGAAAGTCTTTAGAAGATATCGTCTATGGGGTCCTTGGTTGTTAATTGAGAAGGTGATGTGATGGCAACTGCTATTTGTGTACTAGTTGACGCTTTCGCAGATGGAGACGATGTTTGGGTTGGTGCCTTAAGAGGAATAAGAACGTCATTTGGTCGATAAGTTGTGTTACAAGTCTTAAAAGGGGATGGGTCGGCAGGAATGACATGGACTTGTTTGTCGTGTTCAAATTTGACACAACGGTGAAGTGTTGAAGGGACGCAAGCCATGACGTGGATCCAGGGTCATCCTACTAGCTTGTTATATTGGAATTCTCCCTCAATGATGTAGAAGAGCTCTGGGATTGTGTGTGGACCAATGTGAATATGGAGGACAACAGTGCCAATAGTGTTAGCGGTGGTGTCATTAAAGGATCTAAGGATTGCGTCGGTTTTTGATACACAATTTTTGGGAAGAGCCAATTGATCAAAGGCATGGGTAGAAATGATATTAATAATGGCGCCCCCATCAATCATAACACACTTAATGTGGGTTCGATCAACGTAGGCTGTGATGAAAAGAGCAGCGTCCTGATCTTCCAAGGTAGAGGTAGAAATTTCAGAATCACTGAAAGTGATAGAGGCGACGGGGGATAAAGAATGGACTAGGGTAGCTAGTGGTTGAGGGTCTTCAGGTTGGACCTCCGCTGCCTGTAAGGCTTTGATTAGAGCTTGACGATGCTGGGGGGAGCTTTGGATAAGGTCATATAAGGTCATCTTCACAGGCGTTTGGTGAAGTTGTTTTATCATAGAGTCTTTGATTGCCTCTGAAGAAGGGGGTTGGGATGCACCTAAGATGGAAATATTGGGTTTTGGTGGTTGAGGTGACTGGACAAAAGGATAGGTCCAAGGAATAGCAACTTTTTATTTTGCCTTGTCCTTTTGTGACCTAGTGGTTATGTGAATAACATTGATTTCAAAGATAGGAGGGGAAGAAGGGGTCATGGCTTGCTGGTGAGATGTTGATGTGGTTGAAGAGGTTGGATGGGAAGGTGTCGAGGATCAGTCAAGAGTGTCCTCAAGGAGAAGAATGTCCTTCTCCATATAGCGGTGAACAACTGCCTTGAGGGCACAGTAAGTCTCGGTATCGTGCCCTGGCGTACGATGGTATAAGCAAATCTTCGTATCGTCGAACCAGGAAGGTTTTGACCCGAGGGGTTGGAATGGCTTGATAGACGAAAGGGTTATGTTAGAAGTCTACAAAAGTTGGCGTAATATCAAAGCGTATGAACCTACTAAGGGGTCAATGCTTGTTGATGTATGACGCGCTGGTGACTTTTGCTTGGGAGGTGTTGAAGAAGGCTTCCATACCACCTTTTGGGTTGGTGGTGCGGCCACATGTGAAGATGACACTTTCTTTGTGAGAGGTGCCAAATTTTTGAGAGGGGGTAGAATTGTGGTTCGAAAAGGAAGTAATGGAGGTAATTTGTTTTGGTTAAGGGTCGGAATAGGGAGCACTCTGATTAGGGTAGAAGGGTGAGGACCTAAAATGGAGGGTAATGTTGACAGTGGAGGAGGGATTCGCTTTTGTGGTCTGGTAGTCTTTTTCGACTTGGTTGGAAGACTATTATTGGTCGAGGTCTGGTCTAAGTCCACCTTCACTTGCGGGTGAGTGAGGGTAGAGACAGGGTGAATGCCGAGTGACTTGATCGGTTTAGATGGGGTAGATGCAGGTTTAGAAGCGGGAGTCTGATTTGTGCCAAAGACTTTGGGGGATTTTGTCACAAGAGAGTTAGCGGCATGAGATGAGATAGGCTGAGTAAGATGAGGAGCTTTGAGTTGCTCCCATAATGCTTGATGTTCCACTTTCCTTGGTTGGAGAAGTCTTAATTTCTCTACTAATCAAGAGAATGGTTGAGAAGTTGTAGGATGAGACTTCGGTCCTTCCGAAGATGTGAGTGGTTGCGAGGCTGAAAATGCGTTAGGTGTGGCAGTAGTCTCAAACCCAAGGTGTGTAAGAGTTATAACTGGATTGTCGTTAGTCGAAGAAGATGGAGAGTCAGGTTCTTCTCTTGGTGGAGAAAGAACTGAAGAATGTGGCTCCTCAAGCGGGTAAAGGGTAGGGATTATGGTGCCCTCCACTTGTGGTCGAGGAGTAGGTAAGGTCGGGTCCTCCATAGGCAGTAGAAAGGAGGATGGTGAGACCGGTGGTGCCGGTAGGGTTGAGGCGTCCTCCAAGATGAGAGAGGTTGATAGAGAACTAATTGGGGAAAGAGGATCGTCCACATGTGATGGACTGATAGATGGACTAACCTCTTGAGGTTGGTCGGGGATGAAGGGCGAGACCATATTGACTGTTCAAATGTTGTGTTCATGAGTGTTGTCAATCAAAGTCTGGACATTGTTTTGGGTCGGTGGATGATTGGGGAATGGTTGCTTGAAGATGTCGATGCCTTGATTAGGAGGTGCATTAGGATTATCTAGGACGAGGTCACCCTTTTCAAGCATGTCTTGGATTATGTTTTTAAAGGTCTTACAGTTACTTGTGTCATGACCTTTGACACGATGGTAATTGCAGAAGTCGTTTTCCCTATACCACGCAGGGATGGCGCGTGAGGGATCAAATTGTGGTGGTGGTCGGATCTGGGGGAGATTGAGAACCCCCTGTCTAACAAGTTTTTCCAACACAGACGCGTATGATTCTTTGAGAGGAGTATACTATCATTGTACGTATCTCTATTGGAATTGGCGGGTGGTGCTCTGAGATGTGGATGGCTCAGGCTGATTGGCTGAAGAGGATGAAGGTCTAACGACTACAGCGTTAGCTGAAGCTTTAGACTTAGGATTGGATGATGAAGGTTTAGAAGAAGAAGAGTCATTGATCTTAGAGTTGGGATTCTTGCTTCGCAACTTGACTTTATTCTCCTCGATGGCACGTAATTCAAGTTTATGGGCCATCATGAAGGCTTCATCGAAGGTGCGGAAGGTCTGAACCCGTAAGGTGGAAGAAATATGTTTGGCGCAGGCTCGGGAGAAAAATTCAATAAGTTCAGGTTGGGGTAAGGAAAAGGAGAGTTGATTGATGAGGCCTCTCCAACGAGCAACAAAGTCAGCTATAGATTCATCCTCGAATTGGCGGATAGAATAGAGGTCCGTAATCGAGACCTTCTTGGTGATGTTAATGGAGAAGTGATCAAAAAAGAGCTGGGCCAGCTACGCAAATGTGAAGAGGGAATGGCTAGAAAGAGAGTTATACCAGTCAAGCGTAGCACCAGAGAGAGACATAGAAAACGTGCATAAAAGCAATGCATCGTCATGGGCAATAAGGTAACAGGCATGTCTGAATGCCTGTAAGTGCTGCTGTGGGTCTTCCTTGCTTTGAAAGTGAGAAAATTTGGGAAGCTCCCACTGGTTGGGGTATGGCCTAATCGAGACAGAAGGATGAATGGGCTCATTGCAAATTTGCTCGTATGAGAGAGCATTGCATGAGCCAAAAACGGAGGTCTCTAGGCTAGACATCTTGTCCATCAGCATTTTGATGATATCTGCTGATGGATTGGTGGGTGGAGCGCCCCCTAGATTATAAGGCGCTTGAAAGATATTGAGAGGGGCATATGACATGGTTGGTTGCGTAGACTCAACATATGGGTAGCTAGTTATCGGGGCGAAAGTTGAAGCCAAGGGCACTCGTGTTATGGTGTTGGTAGGCACAAGTTGGATAGGGGCTGTCAAAGATGGTTAAGGAGTAGCCACACTTGTTGAAGGGTAGACAGTTACTCTTGTGTTGATAGGTGCAAGAGTAGGGGGGATAGAGACCACTAGGTTTTGGAAAGGTGTAGGATTTGGTTGAGTAGTTTGAGGTTGAGGGGGTACCCGAACCCCCATGGAGGTAGGTTTAGAAGGAGAGGTTAAATTTTGAAGGTAGGACACGGTTGGGTTATTAGTCGAGGTGTTGGCTTGATTGTCTATAGGTTGAATTATAGATGCTATTGATGTGATCCTTGTCTCGACTAAGGAAGTCAGCATCCCATAGATTGGGTTGCCTAGGGAGTCTCGCATTTGGCTATGCGCGAGATAGTGCTGCAAGGCTTTGACGTTGAGGTCTAAGAATCATGTGAAATCTTGGTCCCCTTCTGGGACAATAGGAGTCTGGGGCGGGGTTGGGCGAGTAGGAGTTCTTTCAGTCTCCGAGTGGAACTCCATTATAGGACTGGTTATGGATGGTGAAGGTGGAAGCGGTTGTTGCTTAGCGTGGTCAAGAAGAGCCTTGGTTTGACTGCGTGTCAAAACCATTCAAGGCAAGAAAGGGTCAGGGTTCAAAAAATTGTGTTTTTTCAGTTTCAAAAACTCAGAATGGGTGTTTAGACAGCAAGAAAGTTGGATTTTAAACTTCCTATTTTTGGAAAAAAAGAAGATCGGACAGTGACTGATGTCGGTGAATAAGTCTGCTGATGTCGATCAGATAACCGATGCCGGTGGAGAAAAGTTGCCGATGTCGGTTACAAAACCAATGTCGGTTACTGTGTTTTTCAGAAACTCAAAAAATTTAAAAGTTTTTGGAAATAAAGAAGACAATGTCCTTTCCAGCTCAAAAAAAAAAGATAAAAATAGAAAATAAGATGAAGACAGGCAGATCCTAAGCGTTAAATCCCTAGAAATAATTTTATTAGGATCGTGTGGTTTATGCCTTAAAGTGATGTTTGGGGAGGTTGGCTGTTAGAAGGTTCCTAGAAGAGGTAGTCTAAAGATGGTTTCAGGTATGTTTAGGCGCTCAAAAGTCTGTGTTAGGTTCCGTACTTGGCCTAGTGCTAAGGAGCAAGCTCCCCTCACTTCACGATTCCAGTGGTAAGCTGGTCTTGCTTAGCCAAAATATATTTTCCCTATAGATTAGACTCTGCCAGAGAACAGAGTGGGCTTTCCCCTTGGTGGTGAAATCCAAGTAGGATCGTCGGGATGGGTAAGGTATCCGCTGGGTGATGAAATCCCAGTCGGGCCTTGTCTCAGGTGAGTTTGATGCTTGATTTAGTACACGTGGTTTGGTTGTGTAACATCAAGTGATCTACGATTAATTCAATATGCAATTTATTAATTACTAAGTGTGGACTAAGAAATGCAAGCAAGCAGAAATGGAATGCAATGTATTTTAAGCCCCAAGTCGAAATGTTAAGTTGGAATGAAAACAAGTTGAGAAAGGGTTGAAGAATATGATTTTTGACTAGTCTAGAAATGCAAGAAAAGAAAGAAAGGTTCTTTTTATTCCTGCTTATGATGTCTTTTAGAAGAGAAGAAAGAGGTGAAGAGGGAGAAACCTAATGCACCTAAATGAAAAAAGAAGGAAAGGAACCCAAGGAAGGCCCTAAGAGTCCCACCGGGCGTGCCAGAATGTTTCTACGCTATTTCGCTTTCACATTCAAAGAGAGAAAATGAGAAACTTAAAGAAATGGTCAAGGCTTGTATGTACCTGGATGTAGTCATGCGCACTGTTATCCAGACGTTGTGAGAACTCCTCTTTGGTTGTGGAGGATGACACCTGAAAGAGACATACACTAAAACATGAAAAAATGTTAGCTGATAAGAGGGTGGATTGCCAAGCAAAAGCTTGGTCCTAGAAGCGCTAAGGCTTCTTGGAGGATGACAATCCACTGTTAAAACAGAATATGACAGAGACAGAAAAGAAAAATAATAAAAGACTGAAAAGAAAGAACTGAAAGCAAATGCATACCTGATAAGCTCCAATCTGCTTAGCACAGTCACCGACGTCGGTGATATTGCCGGCGTCGATCAAAAAGTCACCGACGTTAGTTTGACTGCCAACGTCGGTAGGGGAAGTGGACGAGGTCGGTCGAGGTAATGGCCAAGGTCAGGTTACAGGTCTAGTTTCTGGTCTGCAAGATGGACTATGGTCTTGTCTGTGAGTCAGGGAGTTTGTTTGGGATGGTAAAATAGTAGATAGAATCTTTAATAAAGACTAAGACAGAGGGTATGTTGTCAGGAAAAGGGGTAAGGGGTAGGAAAAAGGCCTTTCAGCCTTTGTGTGAAGCAATTTAGTCAGGTTGATTAGATTGGTCTTAAGATGGTATGTAGGTCTCTGATAGCTTGTGCTGAGTTGATTGGATAGAGGGTGTTGTCTAAAGAGAGACTAAAAGAGTGTCAGAGGTAAAGAAAAGGGAATAAGGGGTGAGAGAAGGCTTTTCAACCTCTCCAGAAAGAACAGAGAAGGTTGGGTCAAGGATGCTTGGAATACACAGTAGACATAATGCTAATATATTTGAAATGACACTGAAATGAAAACATTACAAATACTTAGCTGTGATACGAGTTGGCAAAGGTGTAGAAGCTGTGTTTCCGTTGTCACTGGTGATGGAGATATCATGCAATCCCTGTGCAAAATGTCTGATGCAAGACCTCAGTCCCTAGAAAATGCTGTCAAGAATGCTGATCCCTACGAGAAAACAAGAAGCCAGAACACTAGAAGGCAAAAGCACGAGAACTTTGTTTCGCCGAAAGAGGTTTCGAGATTCGTGATTAGCTCTAGAGATTAATGATTTGTGATTCCATCAAAGGTTTGAATTTTTGGTTTAAGTAAAACCGACGTCGGCGATCCCGCCGGCGTCGGCCGACATTTGACCGACGTCGACGGGTGGAGAACGGGTAAATGAGCCACCAAGCCGTTCTTCATCTGCCAAGTGCACTATCCGTTGGAGAATTGTCAAAGGTTGGGCTAAATATGCACGAGAGTTGGTTAGGTGGTTAGAGAGAAGTAAGAATAGGTCTTGGGTGAGTCATAGGGTGGGAAATAGTCCAAGGCGAGGTGTCAGACGAGGTGTTATAGGTGATGTGTCAAAGGGGAGGATATAAATAATAAATTATTATTTTTAAATTAGTAAGTGCATGGTTTAAGAATGGGTTAGGAATGGACCAAGGGGGGAGATGACCAAGGGTTAGACACGATTTTGGTGTCTATAGCTTGAGTCGAACCAACTCATGTATCACTGATAATCTCAAGTGTCATCTCCAAGTATTACTACAGTGGAAGAGAGAGAGAGCATCATCCGATCACTTTATCACACCAACCATGCACCAATGATCTCCCACACAATCTCCTATCAGGAAATGACCCTCCCTTCACACAGGTAGATAAAATAGTGCGAGAATCTAGTGAGATGTGCTAGTACCCCGTGTGCTCTAAGATTTCTAAAAAAATGCAGTGTACCATAAAGAAATCCATTCTAACATGATATTACACAACATGCAAATCAAACATATGAAATGACAATGTATTTAACATTACTTTGGCCAAATTTTTTATACGATCATTTAGATCAGTCAATTTTATAACACATCACTTGATCTGATTATCTATTGGTGGTACTACCTAAGTTAGTGGAATCCGTCTCACTACCTATTAGTATCATCAATACAGTATATAAAATAAACACATATAACATAGTATATAACTCAAAGATTCATACATATTACATCTTCCATGTAATAATATCACATCACATGCTAAACAAGGAGAAAACAAAGTATACATATAATCATCTACGCATGAAGGAATCTTACATTAAAATCAATCTCAAACTGAAAAATAATGACCACTGTTTATATCACCTGGATAAAACACACAATAAACTATAGGTTACTGCTACTACAATAAGATCTAAGTAACTACACCTCAAAACAACCCATAATATCTTAGTCTGGTGTGCTTAGACATGACTACTAGTTTATCCATAAACAACCATACAAAGTAGTCATAGATACTTGGAAGCACATACTTTTAATCAAGCAAACATAAATAATAAAGCAAGGCATAAAATTTCACATATATTTAACCTAATCATTCATTTACACACAAAAAGTTGTACGCATGCATAGTAATAGCTACAAACATACAGATCAAGAATAACCAACATATACATTTAGTCTATCAATGTAGGTGAGAGTCCAAATATTCAGCTATAACATGTACCATCTGAACATATACTTTTTAAGCTGAAGAATTATATGATAACCCATGTTATCATAACTCATTGTGCATGAGTATGCTACTCAAAACATAATCACACAATCTTATTAACCCACAATTACTGGATTATACCATCCAAGTATGATAATCGGATGAAAACACAAACTCAAGGCACATATCATGAAGCATCATTTTACTCTAAGTCTAACCATTTGTATATATTAATACTCTCACAAAATTGCATACAAGCTTTTAATCTTTAATAATTACTAATTACGGGATAAATGTAAATCAAATTAAATTTTGTAGGAACTTAACTTAAGGGTAAATATTTACATGGTTGAAGTTCCCACTTCCTAGATCTCTTATATATATATTTTTATCAATCTACTAATTTAGATATATATAATATATCTAAAGTCCTATGGAGTTACATAACCAAATGATTATCCAAGTCCATGTATACATAATTTCTATATGAATACCCTTATACTTTTAGTTGCTTCAAAAGTATTTACTAACAATTCAACAATGGAGTGCAAAGTCAACAGTCATATTTACTTTCATGGACATTTTTGCATGTCTCATAAGATATACCATCTGACATATTATCTTTTTAATGTTGTTACATTACTCAATCTCATATCTAAAAGCCCAATATTGTTGGTTAATACGAATATGATCATGAATTGGATATCTTAAAATTCAACTTAAATTAAGCCTTAAAAGTATTATTTAATAATTAATACTATTCCTATTTGTCAATTTAACCGGTTTTATAATCTTTTTTTATGTCCATGATAATCATGCTCAAACCGCAATATGGAGATCCGAGGCAAAATAAAGTTCCATCAAACATTCGATCTTGTATTTAAAAAAGATACATTCCTTTTCCAAAATAATATGTGGTCTCAATAGAATAATGATTTAATTTTCACTAAACACTTTAAATATGCGACAATTATAATTTAACTCAGACTTTTTAAATATTTAATAATTTTGTTTAGACTTGGCAATTACAAATTCACTAGCCTGGCTTTAATCTTAATGATTTGGCACCTTCAATTTATGCATGGTGTCTAATTTTATATTTATTTTGAGCACATCAAATTACTTAAAGAATCAGTGCTATAATATTTACTCAACAATTCTTTTAATGTTTAACATTTTAATAAAGCATAACCCATTTTGAACGTAGCCACAACTCAATTTAAACTCAACAATTATTACCAATAAATCAATGATTTCTACTAACTCAGCAAATTTTAATGAGACACAACCAATTTAATAATATATACATTATGCCTTTTAAATGCTTAGTAAGTAAAACTCAACATTATATTTTCTTATCTAATGTTTGCCTAAAGAGACCCATAAACTTCTATTTATACTCTATGTTAATTATATTCTTAACATTCATTTACACTTGGCGTTATAATTATGCATGCAATGATTTCCTTTATAAAAATAGCCATATCATAAATATGCCCAGCAACTTCAAATTACACAGAGTTTTTTATTTACTCTCAACATCTAATTTATTTAACTTGGTATTATATTAAAGACCTGCGTTCTTTAATAGTGAAACTCTACTATCTCCATAGCGAATGAATAGCTTTAAAGGACACAGACTATCTGTAGGCCAATTTGAGTGAAATACATTCCTACAAAGTGTGATGATGCTCTTTACAGTGGGATGCAAATTAATTCACTTAAAAACACAACCACGTGACGCATGACACAAGGTTGAAAATTCTAACACTCCATTATTGCATTAATACATAGTCTCTTGTTAAATTTAGATGTTGGCTCTGTAAATTGAGATGCAGGTTTAAAATTTGGTGAATACAATGCAACCCCTTTAAGACATGTAAGATATTGCTTAAAACAAATAATACTCACCGACCTCAATAAGAACACGTGGTATTTTAATACAAAACTCAGTGCTTATTAACACAATAGTATATATATAATCTTGACATTTCTGATTTAAAGGACAATGCTTTATAAAGATATATACACAATATTTAATTTTATAAACTCCACGCTTTCTAAACAGAAACTTGGTAATTGATTACATAATGAATTAAATTAAACTGGATGCTTCAAGTTATTATTTGGGTAATTTCAATTTGCTTTTCAACTTACAACGACTTCAATAGTTTAACTATATATATATAATTTGATTTTCAACTTACAGTGACTTCAATAGTTTAACTATATATATATATATATATATATATATATATATATATATATATATATATATATATATATATATATATATATATATAAAATGTTTAAATACATATTATTTGTTATTTTATTAACATATATAATCAACAATTTCATTCATATGTATATAAACACATGGAATTATAAATAACAAAACCTACCTCTATTCCAAAAAATATTAATAAGATTACTCTCTTTATTATGCTTGCCTCTGTGTATCCAACTCTACAATGTCTCGGTTGTACTCTGTCTTCTCTCTTCAATCTTTCTTTTTTTGTTCGTTCTCTCTCTGTATTCATGTGTCTTTAATTCACTCAATTACCCCTTTATCTATAAAATTTACTCACCTCTTAACTTCTACACTACCACTTTGCATGAAAACTCTCTATTTTTCTCCATTTTAGTTTATTTTTTCATGCATAATATTTAAAACATTTAAATTGTTTATTGTAAACCACTACACCTTGTTTCACAAGTTATCTTCATCAAAAGGTAAAGATGACCAATTAACTAATAATATCTATTATCTAGTTTTTTTAAATGTAACTTCATGCATGTCTTAGTTAACTCTCCTTTTGACTTCTTTAATCATTATCAAAACATACCATTTAAATGATTACGCCCTTTTTCCTTGTTTTCTAATTTTAAGCTTAAGTTGACTCAGTAAATAATAATATCTATTTTCAAAAAAAATAAGTAAATTTCATGCATAATTCAAATTTTTTACTTTAAATTGCATTAACAAAGCTTTCATGCAATTTTCAAAATAATGATAAATAATTATTTAACTAAAAGATAAAATAAGTCATTAACTACATTTTACTTGTAAGATAATTATTTCCACAATAATTATTCTATTAACACCAATATTTATTTTATAGATTTAAATTCAAAAACTAAGTCAATTGTGATAAGGAAATCTAATGCATACCAAAACTAATTCCACACACATAAATTATCTCAAACAATACACACTAATATTTTTATGTAAATAACATTTAAAATCTTTGTGCATGTGTGTAGGGTCACTAGTATTTTTCACTGATATTTCTTTCAATCATTCCATCTAGCCAATCCTCTCCGATGATGCTCTCCTTCATCAAGCTCTGAGGGTAGGACCTATCCTGCATCCACCTCACAATAAGTAGGTAGTTAGTCTGAGCCATCATAAATATCACCCATAATGAAAAAACTAACATATACATATCCATAATGTAATACAATATAAAATATAGTCGTGACATTCTATAAACTAATAAACAATATCACTGTCTCATACCAGTATATGTCATATGCTCAAAATCAAAGCAATAGTAATCAAATATTAACCATACTAATTAATAGATTAAAGGTTTATAAGTCATACGGTGAAATCAAGATGTGACATCTTCCCCCCCTAAAACTGGTCATCGCCGTGATGACTTTTATTCTAACAATTTTTTTGATTAATAAACAGATTTTAATAGCATATAACATAATATAAAGTATCATATCATGTAAATAAATATAAGTTTTACTTGAAGAATTGTTGTCAATCAGACTCGCACGTTTGTGAAGGTAGTTTTAGACCTTCACAGTGTACTAAAATATGGAAACAATCCTAGGCTGTGGGTAACCTAATCAGTGGATTAAATCTCTAGATTCTAAGGGCTAGCTCCCTTTGGTGTATCAATTAAGATCTTTGCTCTACGCTACAAATTGTTTGGAAAAAGAGAATAAAAACTTGAAAGAAAATCCTATTTAATGATAGTGATGCACCTGAATGATTGGTTGATCCACTTAATTACAACTCTTAAAAACATCGATTTAGATAAGAGAAAGGTTGAAATTTCAACTCCAATTGGCCAATATGCATAAGTATTTCATGAAAAGGTTCTATCTTGTGATCAAATTTTGAGGGAAATGATGGAATATGCTTGATTCAAGGCACTAACAAACCACTTACATCAACTGTAAACTCAGTCAAAAGACATTAAACATAGAACATGACCTACATAATCTGACCAACTAGTAACTAGGTAAGAATCAATACTTGACAAGGAAGAAAACTCTATCATTTATGCAAAATAATGACATAAATACACTATACCAGTCCCTAAAATCTAAAAACAACAATCTTTCTATTAATCTGAGAAAAGGTTACAACTCAATCTTTGACATAATTTTATCTTCCTAAAAGAGGGATGGATATTACAATAGCCGAAAAAGCTCACTTATATAGAAAAAGATATAACATCCAAGAGGTTAACATTGAAAATAAAAGAAGAGGACAACTCCCACTTTAATCCAAGTCTAATTTGTGTTATCATAGCCTTCTAAATTTGTATTTTTCCTTGCATGAAAACTCTTTGATGTTGAAAAATGGATGGTGAGCTCAAGCTTGGGCTATTTTTTTTCATGCATGAAATCTATGCCAACTTTGGATGTCTTGACTTAAGTTTGAACTGATTTGAAGTTAAGTTAGAACGTTTGAAAAGCTTTCCTTTGTATGAAATCAATGAGTAGATGAGGCACTTGATAACCAGTCAACTCTATAAATTAATAATAGTCAACTCCAAAAATAAGAACAGTCAACTCCAAAAATAAGAACAATCAACTCCATATCTGAATTTAGAACTCCACTTGAACTGTTGGAACATTTGAAAGACTCAGATTAATAAGAGTGCATAAATGAAATTAACGTTAAGCTCTCCAACATTAAGTCCTTGAGTCCATGCAAATGAGTCTCCATTTTTAGAACTGAAGGTGTCGTGTTTGAAATGGTTACACATCTTGGACGTGTATAATCCTTATTTAGACCTCTTTGCATGTTATAGAACGTGTTAATCTATTTATTGGCTACTGAAATCTCTTGTATTATATAGGTTTTCATTTCTATGTATTTCTTGTAGAGTTT
This sequence comes from Torreya grandis, assembly GCA_037957365.1. Classification (NCBI taxonomy): domain Eukaryota; kingdom Viridiplantae; phylum Streptophyta; class Pinopsida; order Cupressales; family Taxaceae; genus Torreya; species Torreya grandis. Next base: position 2,603,120 of record JARHVA010000520.1, read on the forward strand.
TTGTTCTTTCTTCTTTCCCTTCAGATTTACCTTTTCAACCCGTTCTCTTCAGACTTTTATCTTGGATTAACTATCCTTTTCTTCAGGTTATTTCTCCGAAGGAATTCCTTCATATTTTTTTTGGCCTCTATCTATTCTCCTTCAGAGTTTGTCTATTTTCTTGCACTCCTCCTCAGACAAAAAGGTCTGAGACTTTTCTCCTTGGGTCTCTCTTTTCTTTCGAGCAAATTCCTCGAAATAATTGTTTTGGCCTTCTTGTATATCACTTTCTTGTGGCTTTTCTTCCTTCTAAAAGAATTCATTTGGAAAATTTATCTGAAATAATTATTTTGGACCTTTTGAAATGACTTATCCTTCATCTTTTTTTGTGTCATTTCCTTCAGAGTTATTTCTTTGTCATTTTCTTGAGGATAAATTGTCCATAGGAATTGTCTCTTAGGCTTTTCCTTTGGCCTTCCAAAATTACCCTTCGAACTTTTCCTTGGACAAAAAGTCTAAAAGAATTTGTCCTTCGGGCTTTTGTCAAACAACTTCCTTTGTAAACTTCATTTGGACAAAAAGTCTAAAGGAATTCATTCCTTTTTGCTTGCCTTTTTCCAAAGGGCACATACCCTTCAACATTGTTGCAAGTGTCCCTTCGAATTATTTGTAAAGTCCTTTGGGACTTTAATAAACATCCCCTTATCTTTAAAATTGCCCTTTTTTGAAAGGCATACACCTTTTGGATTTCAAGTGACCCTTCAAAAAAAGACAAGCCCTTCAGATTTTTTATAATGAGCTTTCTCGAAGGGGACATATCCTTTGAGAAACTTGTAAAAGACCATGCGGAAAATGATTGAACCCTTCAGCTTTTTTGTAATGAGCTTTCCCGAAGGGGACTCTAACCCTTTAGATTTCCTTGAAGTCCCCTCTTGGGTTTGCTGCAAATGGCCACTTGCCTTTTGGATTTTTTGAAAAGGTCTAGTTGCCCTCCAAAATGTGCCTTTCAAATTTTTTGAAAAGTCCTTCTGCTTGTGAAAGCCCTTCAGATTTTTTGTCATGAACCTTGGAACTTTTGGAAAAGACCCCTTGGAATTTCTTCAAAAAAATTGTAATTGTCCTTCAGGAATATTGAAATGGTCCTCTCCCGAAAGGAAAATACCCTTAAAGATTGTTGAAAATGTCCTTTTTCGAAAGGATTAAACCTTCAAATTTTATGCAAAATCCTTCTTCTTTAATCTAGCTTATATGGAAAAAACCTGACATCTTTTCCTTTGAGAACCTGAAGTCTTTTTCAAAACTCGTTCCCTTCAACTACTCGGATCAACATCAAAACTCTTTTGTAAAGTATAAGACAAGTCAAAGAAAAGACCCTAAATCACCTAAACAACCCTAAGACCTATTAACCATGGATTCTTCAAGGACTTTTTAAGACCAATCACTGACTCATAAGACAAAAAAACATGACTATGCAAGTTTCAAATGGTAAGGGTTGTAATTTGACTTGTGAGGTCAAAATTGTCAACATTTTGGTGACTCAACTGGGGAGCATACCTACTATGCTTGAGAACTTAGACCATAAACATGATATTGAACTCATAAAACATTGGTAAACCTGGTCCATGATTGTAAATCTCCTTTGACCATACATGAATTAACCTTCATCCTTCAAATTAAGAAGGGAAACACACAAAAATAAGAAAACTAACTAAAAAGCAAATGTGCAAACAAACACTTATTTAAACAAACCAAAATTAAACTAATGTGCTTGAATAACACTTGGAAGAAAACAAACAAATAAGGAATCTAGCTAACCATGACAAAGCATGATCCACCTAGATCAAATGAAAAATTCATGAACTCACTCCTTCTAAGAGATGGTACAAGTTACAAAGCAGGATGTTTATTAATCATAACCTTTGATGAGGCACTCCTCTTGCCTACTAGCTTTCTTAGCATCTCCTCAAATGAGTCATCAACAAAAAACTAGTCACCAACAAAGACAAACTCATCTAATACTTTTGGATCCTTTTCATACTGCTTGTGATCTACAACTTTGTCAAGTGATAACTCATATATGCATTGTCCTTGAATGACCTCATCTTTTTTATTAGCTACTGCAAGTTCATACAACTCTTCAAGGAGCTTTGAATAGGAAACCCAATCTATATTATGATCTTGAATAGGTGATTCTTGATCAGATTTATCATAAACATGTTCTTTAATAGACAACATATCCATACAAAGTTCTTCAATCTCTTGTAGAGATTCAAGGTACAACTACCAATCATCCTTTTGTTTCTCATTTTGATCAATTTGAATAGGATCATCTGGAAAGTTATTTGGATCCTTCTCAATAGGAGATATCTCTAACTCAGCTATGGCTTCAATTTGTACCAACTCCTCTTGGAGTCCCTTATCATCAAGATCAACCTTCTCACTCTCAACTATGATTAGATTCTCAACTACAACCTTAAGTGAAGTATCAATGTGAAACTCTTCCATAAACACACCTGAAGCATCCTCTTCACACTCTATAGGAACTTGACCCATAGCTGCAACCCCTTTTTCAATCTTCCAGATAACAAGCTCCTCTTGAAGAAGGGAGATGGTGGGAGGGTGATGAAATTCATTTGTTTGAGAGGGAAAATAAAGCATGGGAGGTTGATCATGATCATATTTTAGAATCTTGAGGGCAATGGAATTATCTAGGGAGTTTTGGAGAGGAGAGAAAGAGAAACTCTTAAAGATCTCTGTATTTTATTCCTTCCACTTGGCCATTACCTCATCAAAGTCTGAAATCTCCTTGTCCTCATGGACAACTTGTGCTTGAGAGATGAGTGGTGAACAAAGGGGACTATAAGAAGGCTTAACCTCATGAATAGGCTCTTGAATACAAATAGGAAGCTCTCTTGACACACATTGGGCATGATTAAGAACTTCATGAGAATAAGGAACACAAGAACCCTTTGTAGATAAGTGGTTTAACTTGATTTTTTGCCTCTAACAAGCTTCCATCTTATCCAATACAAGAATACATAGCCCATTTATCTCTTCTAGGTCATTGGACACATTTTGAAATAGACCATTCACTTCTTCATACTGAGAGTTAGATCAAAGTTTTCTTGCATATGTTAATATTCTAAGCTCTATTTCATTCATTTTTTCTTGAAGACAAGACTACTCATATGCAACATCATAACCATATGGGAAAGATGAAATCTAGTCTTGAGACTGATATGGCTCACAAGGAAGGTAAGAATCATTCTCTTGATAATAAAGATAATGAGAAACTTGATAAGGCTCAACATAGCTTTGACAATACTCTTGATAAGGCTGATTAGGCTCATAAAGAGGCTCATAAGTATCATAATAAGGCTGGTATGATTCATCATAGGGCTGATAAAGAAACATATCATAGGAATTCTCTTCATACACAACCATCAAAAGTCATTCATGATAATGTAATCAAAATAGACTTACATAGAAACTATGCTTGGATCATTAAAAGCAATTATTTGAGCTTGGAATCACTAAATACTTCTTAAAGAACACTGTTACAATTGTAATTTCATCAAGACCAGCTCTAATGTGTTCCACTGGGTGTGCTAAAAACTATCATCAATTAGACTCACACCTTTGTGAAGGTGGTTTCAGGCCTTCATAGTCTACTGAAACATGAAAACAATCCTAGGCTGTGGGTAACCTAATCAGTGGATTGAATCTATAGATTTTAAGGGCTAGCTCCCTTTGGTGTATCAATTAAGATCTTTGCTCTATGCTACAAATTACTTTGGAAAAGAGAGAAAGAAAACTTGAAATAAAATCCTATCTAATGATGGTGATACCCCTGAATGATTAGTTGATCCACTCAATTAGAGCTCCTAAAAACACTGATTTAGATAAGAGAAAGGTTGAACTTTCAACTCCAATTGACCAATATGCATAAGTATTACATGAAAAGGTTCTATCTTGTGATCAAAGCTTGAGAGAAATGATGAATAGGCTTGATTCAAGGCACCAACCAGCCACTTGCATCCACTGTAAACTCAATCAAAAGACATTAAACATGAAACATGACCTGCATAATCTGACCAACTAGTAACTAGGTAAGAATCAGGACTTGACAGGGAAGAAAACTCTATCACTTATGCAAATCCATGACATAAATACACTATACCAGTAGCTAGAATTTGAAAAGAATAGTCCTTATATTAATCTGAGAAAATGTTACAACTTAATCTTTGGCACAATTTTGTCTTACCAAAAGAGGGATAAATATTACAATGGTTGGAAAACCCCACTTATATAAAAAAAGATACAACAACCAAGAGGATGGCATTGAACATAGAAGAAGAGGACAACTCCCACTTCAACCCAAGTCCAATTTGTGTTATCACATCCTTCTAAATTTGTCGTTTTCCTTGCATGAAAACTCTTTGGCATTGAAAAATGGATGGTGGGCTCAAGCTTGGGTTGTTCTTTTTCATGCATGAAATCTACGCCAACTTCGAATGTCTTGACTTAAGCTTGAACTAATTTGAAGCTGATTTAGAATGTTTGAAAGGATTTCCTTTGCATGAAATCAAAAAGTATATGTGGCACTTGATAACCAATCAACTCTATAAATTAACAACAATCAACTCCAAAAATAAGAACAATCAACTCTACATCCAAATTTAAAACTCTGCTTGAACTATTGAAATGTTTGAAAGGCTCATATTAATAAGATTGCATACATGAAATTAATGTTAAGCTCTCCAACATTAATCTCTTTGATTCCTTCATGCAAATGAGTCTCCATTTTTAGAACTAAAGGAGTCATGTTTGAAATGGTTACACATCTTGGACGTGTCTAATCTTTGCTTGGACTACTTTGCATGTTGTAGAACATGTAAATTTATTCTTTGGTTGTTAAAATTAATGGGTGAATATTTTGTCAGCTAGCTAACTGGTGACAAAAATAGTTCCTATCACCACAGCATAGGGAGATGGGTCATCTTGGTGTGCAGGTTTACTACATCAACGGGGGACAAATCTCTCCTCTCATCAAGGGGAGGTTCCCTATAGATACGTAGGAGCTATATACAATATAAATAAGTAGAAAGTAAGACACAGGGGTGGGATAAATCATCCATCTCTTTTCTTTCAGAGATGATGCTCATAGACAAAGGAGAAATCTTAGTGTAAACACTGAAGGCACTTCTCTTCTTTCAGAAGTGTTCTTGCAGGAAACAACAGGAGTTTCTTTCAGGTAGTAAGATAAGAAACCAGTTAACCAGAGGGCATAGTAATAGCAGGATGAAGTAGAACACAAAGTTTCCACCTCAACTGCCCAAAGAGTATATCATAAAGGATAATGGGGGCACAAAGTCACCCCCGAATCCTTAACACAAAAAGAAAAGGAAAACACAGACTGAAAGCAATTGTGGGAGCACAAAGTCTTCCCACAGTTGGTTTTAGGACACTTCCCTCTTACCTTCACTAATTTTGTGTACCAAATTAAATGAATAAGGACACCTTCAGAAGACAGACGTAAGAATGATCTTCTAAAATGACACAAGTCAGAACAACACAAAGTCTATGAAAAACCTGCTTTCTCATTCAAATAAAATAAAAATAAAAGTACAACCTAAGCTCAAAGTCTCAGTCTTCCTCTTTCAAAATGGGTAGAGTTTTGCTCTTGGTAAGGGGAAGATCTCCTTTTCAAATGAGAGAATTAACAAACTTATATCCACTACACAAGGATTGGCGCCCTTTTCCATGGGATGACCCATGCTGTAGTCAATGTCTTCAATGCGTCTCCAGTTTTGTCTGGAGAGACCATGCTGAGAATAGTGCACTACCATAACTATGGCATGTCCCTTCATCTGATATGTCTCCTTTTTAATATGGATCGTCTGGTCCTTTGCATATTTGTCTTTACTTCATGGAAGAAAACAGGTCGCGTCCTTGGTTTTGTGCACTCAGAAGTCTACTTGATCCACTGTTTCACCTACTAGGAATAACTCTTTTGAAGATATTTTTGGTCTTTTGGTTTCACTCCTCTCTTCACTGCTTAAGCACTTCTTTGCTCTCTGGTTGAACCATCACTTTAATTGATCTTGCCTTTGGAATCGTCCACGTTGCTTTTTTATCTTTTATAGCCCTTCTTGTCTAAGTCTTTGGGGGGTCCTTTCTACGTCTTTGACGAGTGGCAAGTTTCGCTGTTATGAAACTCACAAAAAATGGGGTCCACGACACGTTTTGCCCAAGCAACTCTAAAAGGGGAACACATATGCAAACACTTGTCACGTTCCACTGAGTCATAACAGGACACGTGACATATTCAGCTTAACTTATAGAAGCTTTAGAAACCTTTGGGGGTCCTGCAAAAGATGACACATGGTGGCTTCCACTCTGCTTTATAATGGACATGTGGCGGCTTCTACTGCACTTTGTCTTTTTCCATCAGGCATTTTTTGCAGGCTTTTCTCTTCAGTCGAGCTTTTCCTTTGGACAAAAGTCCAAAGGAATTCCTTCAGGCTCTGCCTTAGTCATTTTCCCATAGAAAATACTTCTAAAAAAATTCTAACAATTCTTTCTCTTAATAATTTCCTTTAGACAAAAAGTATGAAGGAAATGTTCTCTATTGGCCTTTAAATAAACCCAAAGGAATTCTATCTTTTTGGTCAGTCGCTTGGTTCTTCCTTTGAGTTCTGTGCTTTATTTGAATTTCAATGGATATTCCCTTACTTTAAATTTGATGTCTACGGGGCTGTCAATGGTCGCTAGCCGCTTGAACCATGTTGAACCTTAAACCTTTGAACCCACTGAAAGTACATTGGTTCATTAGTTCATCAGTTCATTCTGTCTCTTTTGTTCCATCACTTCCTGGTTCAATCACTTTCCTGCTCCTTGGTTGAACCATCCGTTGAACCACCTATTTGTTGCTTCTCTCTTGGACAGAGGTTGCCTTTGAACCTTCGAACCCATGAACCATTGAAGTTTGAACTCTTTTGGTTCAAAGTTCAATCGATTCATCCTTTTGATTTCACTGAGTCTCTTTGATACCTTTGAACCAAGCACGTTGAACCAATTGGTCATTGAACCCATTGAACCGATGAACCAAAATGGTTCAAGGTTCAACGGTTCAAGCCTTTGAAACTATTTAAGTGCTCAGAGCCATAGAACCTTTGAAACAGTTGAACTTTTAACCTCTTACAAAGCGCGGCTAGCTCTTGCAAATGACGTTGAACCTCTGAACCCACTGAACCCATCGAACCAAAATGGTTCAAGGTTCAACGGTTCAATGGTTTAAAGGATCAATCCTTGCTTAGATGCTTGCCGATGGACATTTTTGATTGAACCAAGGTGCCAACCCAATCCTGAAGATGGCCAAGTATTGGAAACTAGTTCTTTTGATTGAGCTCACCTACAGAAGCCTCTGAACCTGTTGAACCTACTAATCCCTTTACTGAAAAAGCTTGAAAAAAGAGGAATTTGAAGGCTCAGAACAAATTTTGAGAAGGGCAGAGAGAAATTTTAGTCCTGTCGGACCAAGATAGCTCATATGTTGTTCCAAAAATGACTGACACTTTTGGGGACCAACAGCTGGCTCCAGTTGGGGAACTTCCTTCAGATGAAAACTTGGAACAGTTGAGGGGAGTAAAAACTAGAATCTCTGGTGCCTTGAAGTGTGCCATTGGGCTACGGAGTCATGCTACCCAAAAATAAAGGCTCAAAAAAATGAAAAAAAAAAGCACAAAATAGAACTAAAGACTATACATATATACATATGTACAGATGATCTTATCTGATGCCTCAAGATTTGAAGCACTTCAGATGCCACCCATTGTGAGACAGTGAAAATGGTGTGCCATCTTGATAAACTAGCAGGAAACCATTTTGTCCCCAAAAATGGTGACGGGCGAATGGAACTCTCCACCAGAAAACCAATTTTTTATGTCTTCCTCTTGGCTCTTTCTTTTTCTTGCCCCATGGCAGGACGTGGTCTTCAAACTGAAAACCATAACTCCTTGCTCTCTTGGTGAAGAGTTCCTTTTGCTGACTTTAGAGTACAACAATATGGTCCACCACCATAGCTTGATGTTTTGTTGGTCTAGTCCAGCACATGCTTTGATTGTCAGCATCAAACTCCTGACAAACCATCAGCTCAACATCTCCTTTGGTGTGAAGGAGTTTGATATCTTCATCCTAAGTAGTCTTCAATCTAAGCAACAGAGATTCGCATCCAGCTGTGTTGTTGGTGTTGCTGAACTGCAACTTGCATGAAGGAAAAATATCTCCTTGAGGAGATATCAACACAATCTTGGCTCCAACATTAGTGGAAGAATTACTGCCATCAGATTCTAGGATCCAAGCATCATCAGAAGCTGATCTTCTATTAGATTTCTCTTCATGGGAGATAGAAGATCCTTCTTTATTTGTACTTTGCCCTACCAATTTTTTTGATGCCTTGTTTGGATTAAATCTTGGATTCCCAGCTATAGGACTTTCATCAGCTGGGACCTGAGCGTCCTCTATGGTCAAGAAGTAATTACCCCATCCTGAAAGCTCAAATAGAATTTGAGCAGTAGGGGCTGACGTTTGGGTAACCACAATCTTTGCCTCAGACAAGTTCACACCTGGTTCTCCACCAATGTTTAATTGCTCAGGATTGGCTTGTAGGGGTTCAAAATCAATCATTTGAATTTTGAATTTATTGACATGATCAATCATGGCAAATGACTGAGATGGACTTGGAAGAGAGGATGGGAGTTCATCCTTTTGGTTTTTGGGAGGGGGAGGACTGATCTGTGAATTTGAAGTAGAAGGTGCAGAGATGTTTGATGTACTTCTTTGGTAATCACCGGGTCCTTTGACTGGAAAGGAAGAGGGGTTCTTTGCTTTGGTTGGGGTCGCTCCTCTATCTTCTCTTTGTCAGCCTATTGGGCTGACTGATTCTCAGACCTGGTGAATATTGCGTATGATCCTTCAACTGCTTTACCTTCACTTCTGGGTTCATTTTGGAAATTTAAGAAACCAATGTGGGAGTCACCCGCTTATTCTTCTAGATCCTCGCTGAAGAGATCAATGCCATTTCCTTGCTCAAACTTAGGCTGGAAATAGGAAACATGTTCTGTTTTCAGATATCCAACTACTGAGTTGGTTGGAGGTGTTTCAAGGGCAAGGTTCCTCTATGGGGGAGGAAGACGATTTGGTTGCCCTTGAATTCTGATAGTGTTGCCTTGATATGGATGATTGGGGAATGTCCTCCTTGGCATATCTTGATTAGGAGGAGTAGACATACTTTGGGCCATTTGCCTTTTCAAGGCTAGCAGTTCATTTGCCAGCTTCTGCACCATTTGATCAGTGGTGGTTGAAGGTGGATACTCAAAAGATGAAGAGGATATACCTCTGTTAGGATCTCTCCTTATCTTTCCTACCAAGATAAGGTCATCTTCTAGCTCAGTAGCCAAGTCTTGAGCAGCCTCAAGGTCTATGTGTCTAGCCCGTCTTAGTAAGAAACTCAGTTCAGGTAGTTGTGAGTTGATGAAGAAACACTTGAGATTTTGAGGTGTCGGCTGGGCGATCATGGGAATCCTGTGCCTTAGCTTGTTGAACCTGGCAATAAAATCCCTCATAGGCTCATGAGGTTCCTTCTTCATTTGAGTGAGTTGGGCTAGCAAAGCATGCGCATCTTCTGTAGACTTAAAGCTAGCTTCAAGCTTGGCTTTAAGAGTATCCCAGTCAGTCACTGATTCAGCTTGTAGATGGTAGAATAGTCTACAACAGCACCTTGTAGTGTCTCCACAAAAAGCCTAACTGCCACGTCTTCGAATTCCACCCCTATCACACCACAGGCTATGCTGAAGGCTGTAATGTGTTCATTAGGGTGAACTATCCCATCACCAAAGAATTTAAGGAAATTCTTTCTTGAACTACGTGGGAGTTCATGCAGAGGTGGAGTCAAGTTGAGTGGGCCAAAAGAGTTACCCCAGGGGCCTCAAATTGCCATGATTTAATTATGAAAAATAGGGATAACAAATTTGGGTGGAGTGGCCAGATTGCAAAACAAAAATGGAAAAGAATTGGCCCTGCTTCAGCTTGAGGCTTGAAGCTTCAAACTGCGCACTCTTTCCCAACAGCTCTAGTTTTGCAGACCAGATAAAATAACGAAAGTGGAGGAAGATGGTAAGGCTATAATGATAATGGGTAAGACACAGAACGAAGTCGCTAGAGTCTATAATGGATAAGGGTTATAATGATTATGGGTAAGACACATATGATGTTTCAATCTAAAACTTGAGGTTCCAAATTGCACAATATTACTGTGTCCCTAGCGGAGTCACCAAAAATTGTTAGGTGAATATTTTGTCGGCCAACTAACTGGTGACCAAAATAGTTCCTATCACCACAGCATAGGGAGATGAGTCATCCTTGTGTGCAAGTTTACTACATCAATGGGGGACAAATCTCTCCTCTCATCAAGGGGAGATTCCCTATAGATACGCAGGAGCTAGCTATATACAATATAAATAAGTAGAAAGTAAGACACAAGGGTGGGATAAACCATCCATCTCTCTTCTTTTAGAGATGATGCTCATAGACAAAGGAGAAATCTTGGTTTAAACACTGAAGGCACTTCTCTTCTTTCAGAAGTGTTCTTGCAGGAAATAGCAGGAGTTTCTTTCAGGTAGTAAGATAAGAAACCAGTTAACTAGAGGGCATAGTAACAATAGGATGAAGCAGAACGCAAAGTTTCCACCTCAACTGCCCAAAGAGTATATCACAAAGGATAATGGGGGCACAAAGTTGCCCTAGATTCCTTAACACAAAAATAAAAGGAAAACACAGACTAAAAGCAATTGTGGGAGCACAAAGTCTTCCCACAGTTGGTTTCAGGACACTTCCCTCTTACCTTCACTAATTATGCGTACCAAATTAAATGAATAAGGACACCTTTAGAAGATAGACGTAAGAATGATCTTCTAAAATGACACAAGTCAGAACAACACAAAGTCTGTGAAAAACTTGCTTTCTCATTCAAATAAAATGAAAATGAAATTACAACCTGAGCTCAAAGTCTCAGTCTTCCTCTTTCAAAATGGGCAGAGTTTCGCTCTTGGTAAGGGGAAGATCTCCTTTTCAAATGAGAGAATTAACAAACTTATATCCACTATGCAAGGATTGACACCCTTTTCCATGGGATGGCCCATGCTGTAGTCAATGTCTTCAATGCGTCTCCAATTTTGTCTGGAGAGACCATGCTGAGAAGAGTGCACTACCATAACTATGGCGTGTCCCTTCATCTGATATGTCTCCTCCTTAATATGGACCATTTGGTCTTTTGCATATTTGTCTTTACTTCATGGAAGAAAACAGGTCGCGTCCTTGGTTTTGTGCACTCAGAAGTCTACTTGATCCACTATTTCACCTACTAAAAATAACTCTTTTGAAGATATTTTTGGTCCTTTGGTTTCACTCCTCTCTTCACTGCTTAAGCTCTTCTTTGCTCTTTGGTTGAACCATTGCTTTAATTGAACTTGCCTTTGGAATCGTCCATGTTGCTTCTTTATCCTTTATATCCCTTCTTGTCTAAGTCTTTGGGGGGTCCTTTCTGTGTCTTTGATGAGTGGCAAGTTCCGTTATGAAACTCATTAGAAACTCATAGAAAATGGGGTCCATGACACATTTTGCCCGAGCAACTCCAAAAGGGGAACACGGATGCAAACTCTTGTCACGTTCTGATGAGTCATAACAGGACACGTGACGTATTTCACTTAACTTATAGAATCTTTAGAAACCTTTGGGGGTCCTGTAGAAGATGACACGTGGCGGCTTCCACTCTACTTTATAATGGACACGTGGCTGCTTCTGCTGCACTTTGTCTTTTTCCATCAAGCATTTTTTCGTGGGATTTTCTCTTTAGTCGGGCTTTTCCTTCAGACAAAAGTCTGAAGGAATTCCTTTGGGCTCTACCTTAGTCATTTTCCCACAGAAAATACTTCTGAAAGAATTCTAACGGCTCTTTCTCTTAATAATTTCCTTCAGACAAAAAGTTTGAAGGAAATGTTCTCTGTCGGCCTTTGAACAAACCCAAAGGAATTCTATCTTTTCAGTTAGTCGCTTGGTTCTTCCTTTGAGTTCTGTGCTTTATTTGAATTTCAACGGATATTCCCTTACTTTAAATTTGACGTATGCGAGGCTGTCAATGGTCGCTAGCCGCTTGAACCATGTTGAACCTTAAACCTTTAAACCCACTGAAAGTACATTAGTTCATTGGTTCATTCTATCTCTTTTGTTCCATTGCTTCTTGGTTCAATCACTTTCCCACTCCTTGGTTGAACCATCTGTTGAACCACCTGTTTGTTGCTTCTCTCTTGGACAGAGGTTGCCTTTGAACCTTTGAACCCATGAACCATTAAACTTTGAACTCTTTCGGTTCAAGGTTCAATCGGTTCATCCTTTTAATTTCACTGAGTCTCTTTGATACCTTTGAACCAAGCACGTTGAACCCATTGAACCGATGAACCAAATTGGTTCAAGGTTCAACGGTTCAAGCCTTTGAAACTAGTTAAGTGCTCGAAGCCGTGGAACCTTTAAAACGGTTGAACTTTGAACCTCTTACAAAGTGCGGCTAGCTCTTGCAGATGATGTTGAACCTCTGAACCCACTAAACCCATCAAACCAAAATGGTTCAAGGTTCAATGGTTCAAAGGTTCAATCCTTGCTTAGATGCTTGTCGATGGACATTTTTGATTGAACCAAGGCGCCAACCCAATCCTGAAGATGGCCAAGTATTGGAAACTAGTTTTTTTTATTGAACTCACCTGCAGAAGCCTTTGAACATGTTGAACCTGCTAATCCCTTTACTAAAAAAGCTTGAAAAACAAGGAATTTGAAGGCTCAGAACAAATTTTGAGAAGGGAAGAGAGAAATTTTGGTCCTATAGGACCAAGATAGCTCATATGTTGTTCCAAAAATGACTGACACTTTTGGGGACCAACAAAAATATCTTGCATTATCTAGTTTTTTGTTTTTCATTTTAATTCTTGTGGAGTTTTTGTTTTGTCCTCTTTCCCTTCATATTTACCTTTCTGGCATATTCCCTTTAGACTTTTATCCTGGATTAACTATCCTTTTCTTCAGGTTATTTCCTCGAAGGAATTATTTTGATTTTTTTTGGTCTCTGTCTATTCTCCTTCAGGCTTTGTCTATTTTCTTACACTCTTCCTCTGACAAAAAGGTCCAAGACTTTTCTCTTTAGGTCTCTCTTTTCTTTTGGGAAAATTCCTCGAAAGAATTATTTTGGCCTTATTGTCTATCAATTTCTCATAGCTTTTATTCCTTCCAAAAGAATTCATTTAGACAATTTATCTGAAATAATTCTTTTGGACCTTTTGAAATGACTTATCCTTCATCTTTTTATGCATCATTTCCTTCAAATTTATTTCTTTATCATTTTCTTGCAGATAAATTGTTTGTGGGAATTATCTCTCAGGGTTTTCCTTTGGCCTTCCCAAATTACCCTTCAGAATTTTCCTTTAAAAAAAAGTCCAAAGGAATTCATCTTTTGGGCTTTTGTCAAGCAACTTACTTCATAAACTTCATTCAGATAAAAAGTCTGAAGGATTTTGTTCCTTTCTACTTGCCTTTTTGTGTAGAGCACATACCCTTTGACATTGTTGTAAGTGTCCCTTCAGATTATTTGTAAAGTCCTTTGGGACTTTGAGAAACGTCCCCTCATCTTCAAAATTACCTTTTTTCAAAAGGCATGCATATGTTGGCTTTCAAGTGACCCTTCAAATAAAGACAAGCCCTTCAACGTTTTTGTAATGAGCTTTCTTGAAGGGGACATACCGTTCGAGAAACTTGTAAAAGACCCTGTGGAAAATGACTAAACCCTTCAGATTTTTTGTAATGAGCTTTCCTGAAGGGGACTCTAACCCTTCAAATTTTTTTGAAGTCCCCTTTTGGGTTTCCTACAAATGGCCACTTGCCTTTTAATTTTTTTGAAAAGGTCCAGTTGCCCTCTAAAATGTGCCTTTCAGACTTTTTGAAAAGTCCTTATGCTTGTGAAAGTCCTTCAAATTTTTTTATCATGAACCTTGGAACTTTTAGAAAAGATGCCTCATAATTTATTTGAAAAAATTGTAATTGTCCTTCGAGAATATTGAAATGGTCCTCTCCTAAAAGGAAAATACCCTTCGAGATTGTTAAAAATGTCATTTTTAAAAAGGAATAATCCTTTTGGATTTTGTGAAAAATCCTTCTTCAATTTAGCTTATATGGAAAAAACTCGAAGTCTTTTCCTTTGAGAACCTGAAGTATTTTTCAAAACTCGTTCCCTTCAACTGCTTGAATCAACATCAAAAATATTCTATAAAGAACAAGACAAGTCAAAGAAAATACCCTAAATTACCTAAACAACCCTAAGACATGTTAACCATGGATTATTCAAGGACTTTTCAAGACCAATCATTGACTCACAAGACAAAAAAAAACATGATTATGTAAGTTTTTAATGGTAAGGGTTGTAATTTGACCTGTGAGGTCAAAATTGTCAACAAGAACTCATCACAGTTCTCTCATTTAACACTATTCTTTAGAACATTGGTCCCACAATACTCTACTTAGTGACATTTATAAATATAAAAGTAAGTTATGTGAATGTCACTTATGCTGATTGGTTCTATCATGACCACCCTAGGGTCTAAAACCACAAGAGAAGTTTAATAACAACTCGGTAAAAGTTTCACTGCTAAGTCAACAACACATGAGATCACCATACAAGTCAAAATAAATGATATTACGATTGAATTTGACAAGTTTCACTTGACAAATCTTATATTTGATAAGTCCATCTGTTAGATCCAACTCAGTAACAACCAAGTCAATGTGAGGCTAAGTAGGATTCTATCCTATCATTTAGAACTCATGTTCCTAAATCACCAATCATCCCTCAAATCTTCATGATCAGATGATCTTCAAAAAGTATACATGATGCTATGAAACACAAATCAATACTAACAGATCATAGAAAGCAATACTATATGCTAAAAAATTCCATAGGTACTAACATACACATAAGAGAAATCATACATTTTTCCCAAGAGTGTTTTAAGTTGCTACTAATCAAACATAACTAGTATTATATATTGCAACTTATCTATAGTATTATATTCATAGTTAAGATATAATAGTACTATAATTATCATAACATACAAAGGCGAAGGATCATACCATCCCTACAACTTTATAAGTGAGACAATATCTCCTTACTTTCATGATTAGCACACAATAATATAAAAAGTTTATCTAAAAAATTTAGACTAAGAAGACGTTTAGCACTTCTTATACCTTACTTGCTTCCGGTAAAAAGGTACACATATTACTCTTCAAAACAACATGCTTAAAAAAGAGAATGCAATTAGTCTAAACAAAGGTATACGATAACATAATAGTTATAATCAACTAGAATTAATATAAATTTAATGTTAGCCACTCCCTGTAGTCAAGTTCATAAGTTAGATAAAATAGTGACTGCAAAAGTCACTAATAGAAAGTAGAGAACTTAACATCTCATAAACAAACTCCCACATACCCTCATATGGTAAAAGGTAACATCACAATCCACGTTGCCAAACACTATTCACTTACCAAACTTGTAAGTGTAGTATGATCACCTACATCCACATCTAGAAAGAATATATGAACCATAAGGATGCATCACTCCATTCAATCCTACAACTTTTCTCAATGAGAAGTAGTAAACACTATCCCATAGACTTAAGGGAATAAAAAAATAATTCAAAAAGAAGTTTCTGCCTAAAGAAACTATAAATCAACATCCTAAACATATGAATATTATTGATAGCTAAAAATGATGTAATAGGAGAGTGACAACATAACAACTCACCTCTCAACTAATTAAGAGAGTTGACTCTTCTTCTCAAGTCTAAATAATATAAAGATGCTAATCCACATAACAAACTCTTAACACAAAGGAGTATCAAACAAGACATCTATTTTTAACTACAAGAAAATTCCCCCCGCACTAGGTGGTGTCAATTTAGAATAGTCTTCAATAATTCCCACTCTTAGGATATATGTAAGTAAAACACAAAACTAATGCGTAAATAACCAAGTGGAAAGCACTCCATGTTGCTTTTAAAAACACTCACAACACAAAAACACGAATAGTGAAGGTGATTTGATTACCAAAAAAGATGTAATCAAAATCAAGGTGTGCAACCTAAAAGATAACAAATATGGTAGGAAACTCTTGTTCACACTCATGAACTAAGCCATGTACATACCCATCAAACACCTTATAAAATCATCACCAATGAGATGCTCAATAAACCAACCCTTTAACCACTCTAAGGGGGCACAAATGCTCTAAGGTACACACTCAATATACCATACAAACATTCTCATTTATCTTTTTTGATAAGGAGAGGGATACAAAAACACTAATGAACTCATTAGGTCCTAGAGTTCGAACCATAGCTCTGATATCACATGTAACAATCCCTCAAGTTGTACTTAAAAAATGCAGGGATTTTTTTTTTAAGCAATTAAATAATTAACTTAACATTCATATCACAAAATTAAATAAAATAATATAACTAAACCATAATTAAGAACAATAGTATTTCTATTCAAAAACTAAGTCAATTAAGCTTTGGAAATCTAATGCATACCAAAACTAATTTCATACAAAAATTGTCACAAGCAATACACACTAACATTTTTATGCAAATAACATTTAAAATCTATTGTGCATTTTTCACTGATATTTCCTCCAATCATTCCATCTAGATGATCTTTTTCGATGATGCTCTTCCTCATCAAGCTTTGAGGGTAAGACCTATCCTGCATCTACCTCACAATAAGTAAGTATTTAGTTTGAGTCATCATAAATATCACCCATGATGTAAAAACTAACAAATACATATCCATAATGTAACATAATATAAAATACAATTGTTACATTTTGTAAACTAATTAATAATATCATTGTCGCATACCAACATATGTCATATGTTAAAAAATCAAAATAATAGTAATCAGATATTAACCCATACTAATCAATGGATTAAAGGTTTATAAGTCATAGGTGAAATCGAGATGTGACAACTAACATAATTGTGAGATTATGTGTCATAATTTCTTATGAATAATCAAACAAGTATTTTGGAGCCTTTTATAACATAAGGACCTCCATTATATTGGGTGCACTATAAAATCATAAAATGAAGTTTACTAATATCATATGAAATGACTTATTACAATGCCTTACAATGATAAGAAATATAGAGAGGAAGAAAGAAACATATGGCCATTGGAAAATGACATTGCCATGCACACTCCCCTTCAATGGCAATTTCAAGAGGCTAAACATTGTACAAAGCTTATAAAACTTAGGAACACCAAGTGGTTTTATGAGGATATCTGCCACTTGTTCATTTTTAAGATAAAACTACATATCAATATCACCATTAAAGACTTTTTATCAGATAAAATGCACATGAACTTCAATATGCTTAGTTGTTTGGTGTTGCATTATATTTTTCACCAAAGCAATACAACTTTGGTTATCATATATAAGGTGGTACTTTGAAATACATCCAAATGGAGTTATTTTAACAAAAAAATTAGTCACATGGTTTCTTTAACAAATTTCATAGCACTTATATACTTTGATTTTGTAGAAAAGATATAAATAATATATTTTTTTCCTGCTCTAAGTGATAACACCTTCACCAAACTTAAACACATCCAAAAATAGATTTACAATCTATAATATCACCAGCATAGTCATCACCATAATAACCATATAAAGTAGCATTATCAATAGAAGAATAATATAAACTAAAAATTACAATTCTTTTGATATACCAAAGTATATGTTTTGCTAATTTCAAATGATACAAGTATATATTTTGCAAAAATTTAAAATCAATACCTACAACAAATGAAATATTTGGCCTAGTAATAGTTAGATAAATCAAACTATCAATAAGTTTTTTTATAAAGAGTGGGGTTAGTTGTGTCACAAATAGGTTTTGGATGAAGCTTAACACCAACTTCAATAGGAGTAGATGTAGGTTTACAATTAAGCATATTAAATTTAACAAGAAGGTTATATTCATATTGAGATTAAAATAAATAATTAAATTTTTACCATGAAATACAACCATTCCTAAAAAATGATGAAGAATGCTTAAATCAGTCATTTCAAATGTTTAACTTAGTTTATCTTTATATTTATGAATTAAACTAATTTGACTGTCAGTAATAAGAAGATCATCAACATATAATACACTTAACATTTTGAACATAGGATTGCAATAAGGGGATATTAGTATCATGTTGGTATAAGAATTCAAATATAAAAAACACACCAACAACTAACACCTTAAAATTAAATCAAAGGGAGGAGCATAATAAAAAAACTATGATGAAAACACAACTAAAACATAAAAGACAAATCTTTTTACCTTCCTTGTGTCTCCAAGATGGCTTGTTAAAGTGTCTTGCTCAGTTTGTGCTCAATAGATCTTCATCAATGGGGCTTGGCTATCTCCATCTCCTCTTGGCACCATGGTTTGCTTGATGTCTTGGCTTGATTTTGGCATTATAACATTATGCATTTATTTCATGGATTAAAATTAACATTATAACTCTACTACATTTCAAGCTCTTCAAATGAAGAGCTCTAGGCTTGTATTTATAGATTTTGCAACTAACCCCAATCCAAGGTGAGTTAGAGGGTAGTTAGGGCTTGGAATGAGTTCAAACTTGACCTAGGTGAGTCAAAAGTAACTTCAATAGAGTTATGAGTTGTCAAGCAGTCATGATTTTTAATAAATAGGCATGGGTGGGATATTTTGGATTTTGGACAACTCAAAAAGGTAATGATCACTTTTAAGATGCTCTTGATATTTAAATTTTCCTTTTTGATAATTGATTTAATTGTACATGGATTAATTCAATTAAAACTTGATTAGGATTTAATTTACTTTAACATGGTAATTAATCATTTTTAGGTCTTTGAACATTTTTGAATGATTTTGAATTAATTGATGGTGCATTTGTTCAATTTAATTGATTAATAAGCCAAATTGATTTATTGCATGGTTATAAAGCCAAATTTGAGACATTTAAAAATTCTTAGGCTAAATGGTCAATGGTTGGTAAGAATTGGTCTAAAGTCGGATAAAAAGCCATTAATGGCCAAATTTAGGTGTCTACAAACATAATATGACCATTTCCAACTTTTACAAATAAAGTGTTATCATAATAATAGTTAAAAAAACTTAATTCTTTAAAATAAATAGTGATTTTAGAATGCCAAGTTTGAGGAACTTGTTTTTAAACCATATTGAGATTTCTTTAACTTACACACATAATATTATTTGATAGGTTCAAAGAAACATTTAGGCTGAGTCATATAGATTTATTCTTCTAAATCACCATTTAGAGAGGCATTTTTCACATGTATTTGGTGTATAATTCAACTATTTTGAGTTGCAAGGGCAATATGCAATCTAACAATACTCATATTTGCTATAGGAACAAAGGTTTTAACATGGTCAATCTCGAGTTTTTGAGTAAAACCACAAACAACTAATCTAATTTTGAATTTGTCAATTTTACCAATTGAATTATATTTGATTTTATAAAGTCACCTAAAACTAAAATGTGTCTTTTAGATAGAGGCGAGATAAGATCCCAAGTCTAGTTCTTAGTTAGTGCTTCATATTCACCATCATTATCAATTCTTAATCTTTTAATAGAAAAGTTAAAATAATTTTCAATCAAAAATTTAGATTATTTGAATTTAGATAACACTTCAAATTTATTTTTAAGAAAACAAGACCAAATCATTCTAGTGTAATCATCAATGAAAGTAACAACATATAAAGAACCATTATAGAATCAACTTTCAAAGATCCTCTAACATCACTATGAATAAGCTCTAAAGAATGAAAGGAGGTAGCATTATGATTCTTGTGAAAGGGTTTAGTGTGTTACTTACCACCTAACCAGCCCTCATAAGTTTCATGATGAGAAAAAATAATAGGAAGACCAACCACAAGATCATGTCGAGACATATATTTTAAACTTCTAAAATTAACGTGACCTAATCTTTCATGGGAGTAGTAAATAATTCAAGAATAAGTTTAATTATTTTTTAGAGATGAGTGCAATCATATATAGTTTCAAAGAGTTTCTAGGCATCGTTGGGTGACTCTTGATTACCAATATGGAATAGGAAATCATCCACTCCTCAAAATAATTGACATAATTTCTTACAATTTCAATTAAAATGCATTGGTAAACTCAAATGTGACATTCCTCCTTAATGGGGGTTTTTAGTTTTGACCAAAATATTTCACACTTTTTGAACCATAAATTCGGATTTAATGCAATTTTTTTAAATCTTATAGTTTGATCCATTTAACATTTGTGATTTTTCTAGCACAAAATTAAGAGAAGCCATTACTTCCCTTTAAAGTCAACACTACGAGTTTGAGTTTTATACTAAACCAACACTATAAAAGTTTAGAAAATAACTTTTTAAATGTGTTTTTATACTTAATTTTGTAATAAAGCAAATTTATAATGTTAAAATAAAAATAATTATTTAATTAAAAGCAAAATAATTGAAAAAAATGTAACTAAAGTGTCACAAAAAAGAACTATGTAAACAATGTGTTTCAAATTTTGTTGTAAAAAATATATAAATAATTTTTAAATAAAAAAATGGACCATTCCAATGTGTTTGGAATATGAAAAAACATAAAGATCGACTGGTTACATGACCACTTTTGACAAAATAAGTGAGTAGACAAAGTTTTTGAAAGTGTCATAAGTGGACACGTGCTAAAAGTGGGTAATTGCACAAAAATAAAAATAAAAAATTTAACTAACAATATTGAAAATTAAATTAGTTTTGACCATCAACTACTATTTACAAAAAAAATAGGATTGAAGGGATTTGAACTCTAAAAACTCAGTTTCACAAGTGTCTTACAAAATTTTAAAAACCAACTCTACTACCACACTTTAAGTTTATACATGCATATTATGATATTTAAAATTTATTTTGACCAAATTGATATATATATATATATATATAAACAATTTATAGATTTATGACTTTTTAGTAAAAAAACTCACACATGAAGTGCAGCGTACTAGATTTTTGCATGAATTTTGATTTATTAAAAAAATTATTTAATAAATAAACATTTAAACATTATTTCTTACTTTTGGAATGCCCCAAGTAGTAGAATGGCATAGATGATGAAGTAGGGTGCAGTATGGGAATTGGAGAAAGCCACTATAGAGACTCAGATTGGTCGTACAATATCTAAGTAGGGTTTTGAAGCCTCCACAACAATCAAAAACAAAAAAAATAGACTATATGACTTCTAGCCCACACAGGCCATATAGGGAGCTACAAAGGTTATACAGGGAGCCACAAATAGTTAAAAAATACCATAAGTCTTTTAGATGCCTTTCAGGGTTGGTAGGAAGGTTTTAGGCAAGAGAAGTATGAAGATATAAACTTTACAACTAAGAGATATGATGCAAAATCATCAACAAGAAAACAAATATGACTTTTTTTACCTTACATAGGGCATACAAGGATGCCTCTAAGGTGATTTTATGAATTTTTACTTGTCTAGTTGCATCCTAGTAGTTTAGATTCGAGATTTGGATGTTTGTTTGATTAAAAAACTTGAGATATGAATCCATGGTCTCCACAATAAATTTCCCTTCCTCCTCTACCATACCATAGGATGTATAGTTTGAGTTTTGGGAGGAAAATATCTTTTGTACATATGTCTCAAACCAAAGAGCACAATTCAAATGATCTTACAACTCAACCAACAATTCAATTTTGCTCTAATTTTGTGATAGAAAATATGTAAATAATACATATGCAATGCACAGGATCTAGAAATATAATTGAGGCAAAGAAATATACATATATGGACACAAATTTTAACATGGAAAGACTCACGAGGAGGTAAAAAACCACAAATGTTTATTCATTGATATGAGAAACAAAATCTAATACAAATCTTTCTTCCTTTGACTTCTTCACAAGATGCTTCTTCATAAAAACTTGAATTATTTTCACATGAAACTCTTGAGAGCAAATATGATTTTCATTGGTATGTTTTACAAGGTTAAAAGCTCTTTCTATAGTGTGAGGTGAACCGTATTTACCAATAGGTCCACCCTCTCCCTGAAGTACAATGATAAATTAATTAATATATTTTATTATTGATTTACACAAGGATCAACTCACAATAAGCAATAATAAATTATATTTATATTTACTTGATGTTATTATGGTAAGGGTACATTAATCACCACTTAACCATTAAATGTTCTAAAAAATCTTGTGCTTGAGCTCAAAACCTCTATTTGTGGAATGTCCAATGCATTGATGGTAGTCAAAATATGCATTGTTATCAAAACTTTTAGATTATGGTTTAAACACGTCTACTTCCAATGGTGAAGGAAGAGAGATGATATTGCATTCAAATAATTTTTATAAAAATACATGAGGAGGTAATGATAACCTTGAGTATTACCTCCTTGGTCGAGCTTGCAATTGAAGCTTTTGGTTTTGAGATAACATTATCTGTAATCTTAACTTTGTTCTTGTTTTCCTTGGATTTTATCATATAATTTGGCTTGCTTTAAAACTTAACATTTGAAGTAAAAGGAGCATTTAAAGTATATTTGAGCTTGTAATTGAAGGGTTTGAATGATTATTTGGGCTTTCAAATATACTTTTTCATTCTTAAATTAGTGTCAGATCAATGTTTCCTAGCACTAACTGTAGATGTTAAACCATGTTTGTAGCCCACTATCCCATATCCAAGGGTAGGGTGAGAGTAAATTCTCTGGGTGATATGCTTCTCTTAGGTCTACCACAAATCAAATGGCTAAAGAGGCTTCCTATGGTGTAAACAAGGGACCCTAGGCATTTATAATATATCATGAGGTATGAGGAAACTAAAATATGTGTATATCACTTTTTAGGGTCTATTATTGGGATAGTATCCCTCACTTCATGGTGCTAGTAAAATAGGTCACCACATAGCCATAAATTATAGCTCTTTATGTAATTTTACAACTCTCATAACACAATTGTTAAAAACAAACAACAATCAATAAAAAATAAAGTTATGTTTAAACCTTTTTGAATATGTGGTTTTAAGGGTTAAGGGGATATAAAGCCTATATACAAGGATGAATGAAACTATTCTATAACAAGCTAATTAATTGAAAATTTAGATAAATGAATATTCTAAATCAAAATACTGAGATGTGTTAAATATAGAAAGTACCAAATTTAAAATATGTTTTATTACAATGCTAATGATAAATTATACTTAGACACATTTATAATGTGCACACATATCTAAATTATACATAGGTAAAAGTGTGTAGGATCAAGATTTTGAGACAATCGTTAGGTTTTATAAATGATGTTTCTAGAGCCATGGACACTACCATCAATGTTATTGTTTGTGTCATGATGCTACTATCTAATACAAAATATGTGTTGGATTAAGATGCAATCAACTTTGTTGTTTTGGGTTTTCTATCACCTTTTTGATGATGTATTTAGGTTTAGAATACATGTTATATTGTGTGATTATGGATCAAACCCTAACCCTTCACCCTTATTCACCCTTGGCATGTGTTTGCTAAAAATAGGTTAGTGGGCTCATGATGTTGAGTTGACCTCAAAAACCCTTTTATCAATGAGCATTGCCTACATAGCAAATAATCCAAGAGGGGCCTCGTACTTATGTATTTTCCTCTATGTGTGAGAGTGTGTGGGAATAATAGTGCAATATGTTATATGTAAATGGATGCAATGATCCAGCTCGTAACTTGACAAATACCACTCATGGGTTTCTCTTTGGATGTTTTATACATTTTGTATCATTACTCTTATGACTAATAAAAAATAAGGATGAATAGAGAAAAATTTTAGTTGTGTGATTGATTGAATAAGCCTTGGTAGTTGTTTTCTTAGATTTTATAGATCCATAATGAGAAGGCTTAAACTTATATTTATACGACACCTTTTGAATATATCTCACATTAGGGTTCAATAAGAAAAATAAGCTAACCCATAGGTTTTGAAAAATTTGTAAGATTAAGATGGAGGACTGAACACTAGATAAAGATCTAGACACTAGCATCAATGCTAGTGTCTCTATGTGGCTGATAGTGTCCAAAAGGCTAGAAAATAAGTATGGATCTCTAACTGATAGTGAATGATATATATCAAGTTTTAAGATTTTTATAGTTTACAGGTGGTCTAAGTCATCATAATGATAAGGGATATATTATAATATAAGCATTTAAACACAATGAGATGTCAAATGCAATCCTTTTAGTAGAGGGAAAGTCCACAACTAAATGGTATAGCCCTGATTGGTATTTGTCAAATGTACAAGACTAAAATGTTATAAATATTCAATTTTTGTATCTAAATTCCCTTGCCCCCACACCCCCCCATTAATCTAGTAATGCATAAGGATGAAAATACTAGGTTAAAGAAAATAAATACACACTTAGGTGTGTACACCACACCTTGCCTTTGCTTGAGCCCACTTCGAGTATTTTACTGGTGTATGACTTGTAACAAAGAACATGCTACAATATAAATCAATGCATATAATCTAAAATTTGAAATAACTAAAATGTTTGAAATTAAAGAGAGCAAGGAAGGAATACACATGTGTGTCGATGCAACCATGTTGTCCCTTTATACTATGCCTTGGTAAAGATGTTTCCTTATGAAGTATTGAAGCGGAGAGGTTCAAAACTGAACTTTATATATTTGAAGGGGAATATTGGAAGGCATTATGCCCCTAATATAGTATAAATATGAGTTCTGACATGGCCATTGAGATCTCTAAATCTCAATTACAATCTCAAGTGTGAATATATAATCTGGTGAGGGTGAGCTATTTAATCAACTCATCCTATAAATCTAGTGAGGTTGGGTGATATAATCAACCCAACCTATAAATTTGGTGAGGTTGAATGATTTAATAAACTCAATGAGAGCTAACCATTATAAATAGAAAATGTTTGATAACAATACTTTTTGGTGTAAAATGTTGTTTTTTATTGATAGTAATATGGAGATATATTTGGTAAATTTTGTAATTTTTTATGCACTAGCATGGCATATGCACCTCTAACATGTCTCAAACTGAAGTATATATCAAAATGTAACATTTTCTCTATAACTTTGAATAATATATGTACCACAAATATAAATTTTTTTATCCCAAATCTATAAAAATTGGTGCAATGTATAGGATTCTAACCCAAGTGTATATTTGAATCAAGTAATTGTACTGTAGATTGTGTGAATGTGGAGGTCATGTCTCTACAACATGGCCCCACTAAAATTTGAAGACACTAAAAATTGGGTAGTGTGGAGGTCATGTCTTTATGACATGCCCCCATTAAAACCTATAAAGTATGTAAATGTGGAGGTCATGCTTTTGTGACATACACCCACTGATAAGCGCCCCTTTTGAGGTGAGGGAAATAGAATATGGTAGGTACTTTACCTTAAAATTATAAAGTAACTATATAAGTTGTGTATGAATCATGTAACATATAGGAGCAACATGTCTAAGTAAATACATCAATGAAATACACAGTATGTGATCACATCAAGCTCTAGAATGCATGATATGTATCATGACAATGTCTAGAGAGTACTAATACAAACTCAAAAAATATTCAATCACACACAAGAGCACTAAATGCAATTCCAAATAATGGTCCAAGGAGACCTCATATAAATGACATGTTTAAATGCTACACAATCAAAAAGAAACAACATATTCAAATGTCCAATCAATATGGAATGACATGTTCAAATGTCCAAACAACATACAATGGCACAGGGGCCAACATGCGAGGAACATATTTAAATGTTCCACAAGAAATATAATAAAAAACAATGAAATACACTCATGGAAGTTAAAATATGAATAAATGAAGTATAAGCAACCAATATATGTGTTAACAAAACACATCATGTAATATAACATATCAAGTATATTGTGAAATATGTGAGCATGGATATAGAACATACCATATGATATGGGTAGATGAGAGGTCCAATAATTGTATGTGCATTTATATTGTGTCTTTGGTATGATTATATCACACTCAACAATTCATTAAACATATATGTTTATAGAAATGATATGTTATCTACTAACATGAAACAAACAATATGCCAAGGATCTAGTAAACAAGGGAATACTAAATATTTTTGTATTTTCCAGGATATTTGAATATTTTTGTATTTTTTGAAATATTTGTTTTTATTTTTTATAAAGTAAGGACTATCCGATTATCCCATCTAAGAGATGCTCATAAGGTGCTCGATAATTGAAATATGTTGAATCATACTGGTGATACTACCAAGGAGCATGTATAGGTGTCATAGCTAGATTTGGAGAGTTGACAATACTTTGTTTATGCCTCATAAGAGTATGGTCATGAATCAATACTAGTATAAGTAGTGGCTCATGGAACCCATTGTGGAGTGCTCTTTAGTTTCTTTAAGGTACCAGTAATTAGAACATGTTTCATTGCACTATGTAAACATGCATGTTGTGTAGGAGTAGATGAGGATTATGTGGAATCCATCATATAATTTTAGTGTAAAGGTCTCTCAAGTATATGCCACTTAGGAAATGGGATTGCCTATTACTCACCCTTTCGTGGATAATTAGCCTTAGTATAATTGATAAGTAGTTGTTTGGGAATTAATTTTTCTTGTTCAAGTGGATGTTCAAATGTAATTATAGAAACTGTGACTATCCTATTGGTATGAATGTATTTAATACACCTATTCACTGTGGAAGGTAGTACATGGATTTTATGTTTCTAATTTCATCCCAATAACATATCAAAGACTCCTATGTATGGTATAACTGAAAAGGTAGTAACCACATGTGATAGACTAACCTATAAAGGTAAGTCAATCTCACTAATAACATATTATGATGTCCCATCAAATGATCTGACCATTTTGGTTGAAGGGTATAAATCAACATGTGTATGTCCCAAATATGTAAGTAATGTCATGGTACATACATTTTCACTATCACTATTATTAATTGTAACACTATGTATAGGTTTATGATCAAGGTATGATCGAATAAATAATGAATGAATATCTAAGTCATCATCTATAATTTTACTATTATCAAATGAAATAAAGGGTTTATGAACCATATGAGGTGTTGTGCATGTATAAGTGCCAATAATCCCATCTAATGGGTGCCCACAATGTGATGAAGGAGGATGTACACGATATGCCATTTGCACTTTTTGATCTTTCTTAGAATGATCTTACAATGGATTGTTAAATATCTTTTGGTTTTGATGATCACCAGGTTGTGAACCAGAATCTTTTAGAGGATCATCAAAAGTGATCTATTAGTTATCAATAAGGTCTTGGATCTTATGTTTTAATGCATAACATTTATTTTTAGAATGCTCAAGGCCTTGGTGATAATCATAATATGCATTATCATCATATCCTTTCAGTAGAGATCGATTCATATCAACCTCTATAAGAGGAGGGAGAGATGTGAGCTGACACTCTATAATATTCTCTAGTAAAGTTGAAGGCTTAGGGAGTCAATCTTAGGTACATTGGATAAGATGAGGTGATTAAGTGGTTATGACACTATATTAACCATTATGGTTGTTTCCTTTTTAGGTTTTGTAAGTTTTACCTTGTAGCTTGGTTTGATATGAAACTTGGTAGAAGATGTAGTCAGTGTGTTTACTACATACTTAAGCTTGTTCAAGGAAATACGTTTCATTTCTTGATCTTAGAAAATATGGCATAAGTCATTAAAACATTTAAAGTTTTTGAAAAAAACACTCATGTAATGGGATAAATAAACTTTCCTTAAAGATGTCCTGAAGCTCTTTATCTGCCATTCATTTTGTCTAACATTGTTTTAAACCTCAAGACATATTCATTAATAGGTTCATTGGTTCCTTATTTGATCTTATCAATTTTCACATATGACATATTTTCAATGATGTTGATGGAGAAATGTGTTAGAAATAGATATACTAAGGGTTTGAATGCTTTCATTGATTGGATTGGTAAGTTATAAAACCATCTAAAAGCTTAGTCCTTTAGGTTCATTGGAAATTATTTGGTCAAAAGTTTATCATTTGAAGCATAATTAATACATGTTGCATAGAAAGATCAGAGATGTTTAGGATCACCCTTACCATTATAAAATATTAATTTAAGTGCAACAAAACTAGTTGGCAAAGGGTGCAAAGATATTTTAGGTGCTATAATATTATGTAATATATGTTGTGAATCAATAACATAAGTTGATTTGAAATAATTTTATTGAATGTTGGTAAACTTGGATTCCAAAGTTTTAATAACTTGGAGAAGACCCATTGGGATTAACATTTGAGATTTGAGAAGCCATCAAAGGGGATGAAAACACCACTTATGTAGGTGTAAGCATTGAAATTAGTAATTGGGTTGAAGTATTAATTATTCCCATAGAATATGTGGTAAGAGTTGTTCCATCTAAGGGTTCACCATTATTAGATGTGGATGCACTAGCCTTAACATGGTTATTGATCTCTTCTTGGGTAACATATAACAATACATTAATCAATTATTTATAAGTGTTTGGATGGTTGACTAAGGCTTCTTTATCTTCCATTTCAAAATGATCTTTGTTAATTTTTTGCATATTTGATAAATATAAATATAGTTGGCAAAGGAAATTTAAAAAATCAAATCTACAAATTACTAAAATCAAAAACCCTAAAAATTTGAAAACCCTAGAGTAAATTAGGAGTTGCATGAAAAGACACAATGGTCAAGGTTACCGAATGTTTAACCCTTTTTGGATATGGGGTGTTAAGGGTTAAGGGGGTAGAATAACCTATATATAAGGGTGAATAAAACTATTTTATAATAGGCCAATTAATTACAAACTTAGATAAATTAATATTATGTTGTAAATTAAAATATTGAGATGTGTTAAATATAGAAAGTACCAAATTTGAAAGATGTTCTATTGATTACAATGTCAAGGAGAAATTATACTTAGATGGATTTATAATTTGAAGGTGGATCTGAATTTTACACAGGTGGATGTGTTCAGGATCATGATTCTGAGACAATCATTAGATTCTAAAAATCATGCTTTTAGATCTGTGAACACTATCGTCAATGCTATTGTTTATGAGGTAATGCTATTATCTAATATAAAATATATGTTAGATTATGATGTGACCAACTTAATTATTTTGGGTTTTCTATTACCTTTTTGCTGATGTATTCATATCTGGAACACATGTTGTATTTGTTTGCTTATGGATCAACCCTTAGATCTTCACCCTTCTTCACCCTTAGGATGTGTTTGCCATAAATGGGTTAGTGGGCTCATGGTGTCAAGTTGACCTCAAATACCCCTAGGTTAATGAGCATTGCCTATATAGCCAATCTCCAAAGAGAGCCTTAGGCTTATGTATCCCCCCTATGTGTTGGAGTGTGTGTGAACAATGGGGTAATATGCTATATGTAAATTCATGCAATGATATAGATTGTAACTTAACAAGTACCACTCATGGGATGATCTTTGGATGCTTCAAACCTTTTATATAATTTCTCATATGACTAATAAAAAAATAGGGATGAATAGGGCATAATAAATCATTTGTGCAATTAATTGAATGAGACTTGGTAGGTGCTTGCTTGGTATTTACTAGATCCATAATGAGAAGGCTTAGACTTTTATTTATACCACACATTTTGAAAATATCTCATCATAGGGTTTAATAAGATAAAAAGGCTGACTCATAAGATTCAAATTATTTTTAATTTGGATGAATTTTTAGGACTGACACAAGATAAGGATCCAAACACCAGATTCGATGCCAGTGTCCTTATGTGGCTGGTAGTGTCCATAAAGCTATAAATCAAGTATGGATATGTAACTAAAAATAAAAGATATATATCAAATTTTGAGCTTTTTTTACAGTACACATGGTCTAGATCATTATAATGATAGTGTTGGACTATAAGATAAGCATTTAGGCACAATGAGATGGCTAATGCGAGTCATTTGGTAGCGAGAAGGTCTATAACTAAAGGGTAAAGCCCTTATTGGTATTTGTCAAATATACAAGACCGAGATGCTATAAATATTCAGTTTTAGAATCTACAAGTTGAAACATTTTTATGTATAGAGATCAACAAATTTTAACCTAAGGTTGAAAGAAATGTTTCAATGTTAAATGTTATCTAAGGTGAGAAGACAATTTATTCAATGTTAGATTAAAATCTAGGGTCAAAGAAGATTGGCTAGTGGTGTCAAATTCATATCCAAAGTTGAAGGTTATTTCTCTCAGTGTTTGGAATTTATAAAACTTTGTTTGAAATCCTAGAACAAAAATCAAACAAACAACAAACAATGTTTTAATAAAAATTTATGGGTTTACCAAAATGGTTAATGGTTATTTTGGTTTAACAATTAAATGTAATAAACATAAAACTATTTGAATTCAAATTTATATAATATACATAATCTAAATGTAAAATATAATAAATTACATTAATTAAAATGATTTATAAATAGTAAATTTGTAATTAAATATATGGAGGTAGTTCAAATCTGACCTGTGTTGACTTTTCAAGTATATCTCTAATGTAAAACTGATTGGGAGGATATTTGAAGTGTGTCATGCCTAAAAATATAATCTTGCAATGCACTAGCATATAAATGCACTAGGGCAGATATATGCACACTTCGACCTTGTCTATTTAACTATGATCATGTTTACATTGACTGTGAGGGTAATTTTCCTACTTAAATACCTACACCTATCAGATGTGGTCTGCAGATTTTTATGGGTGCTGAGTTGTCATGTAAAAGTACTTGTAATGTTAAAACCCTAGTTATTGCACATAAAATGAATAGACATTCAATGAAAAGGGTGAGTTAGGCAAGGGGAATAACCAAATCTTCAAAAAAACCCCATGTAATTTGAGTATTGCCTACATAGCTCAATGGGTCTCAGGCTAATGTAGTTTGTTGTCCTGGAGTGAGTATGTGAATTTTAATATTTGTAATATATGGATGCAACTAGTAAATTGATTTGAATGCTTGTTAATAAATACCATTGACATTCAATAAAATAACTTCAGACTTGGCTTATTATCGTTAAAATAAATCAAAACTTGAATTGGGAAGAATGAGACCTTTTTACTCAATATGTAGTAGCTTGTATAGAGTGCTTTTGTAATTTTCCAAGTTGTTAAGTGATACACTGAGTGACCTTGATCTGTTTATATAGTGGTAGATTTAAAATATTTCTATTAATCAAGTTTTATAAAAGTGCAAGATGGTCGACATGAAATGTCTCAAATTTGAAAAGTAATTATTAGAGTGTGGGAGACAAGGCCACACTAGTGGACAAGACCAAACTACGACCCTATCCGACCTAGTGTGGTATTGTCCCAAAAGGCCATATACTAATGGAACTTGGTTGATAAGAATTTGTAAGAAAAATAAGAATGTTTGAATGATTTTTTAGTAATTACAAGATAGTGAGTAAAATAGTAAAGGCTCTCATATAGATGATTAGTTAATGAAATGTCCAATTGGTCAAGTAAGGTAGGGATGTCAAGATTAAATATTGTCAAACACTTTGTGGTTAAATTTTACTGTATACAACTTGAAACCCTCAGTCCACATGCAATGATAACCTTTGACTTGCAAAAGGGGATGAAAGGTGGGTTGAGTTGACTCCAATCACTCCCCATCGAATGGTTGAGTATTGCCTACATATCTAATGCTATGAAGATGGAAATTAAACCACATGTAGTTATCCCCATGAGGTTAATGTGTGCATTAATACACATTCAATGAATATAACCTATAATCTATCCCTTGGTACTTGACAATTAGAAATTTGGGATAACCTCATATGTTCTTTAAACTTGGCCAAGACCTACTTTCAGTGCCTAATTGGTAAACTAGGAAGAATAGGGAAATATTTTAGAATGTGTTAAAGTGTATGTGTTTATTTAATGAGTGCTAGATAGATAATAAGCATATACTTATTTTTAATTTATAAGGGAGACTTTGGGTACTTTCTCATGTCACTGACATGCAAAACATATGAGGTAACCCATATGAATGATTTGAATATGAAATGTGACCATTGAACATCATGGAATGAAATCATCAAACTCATACTATACCATTATACTTAAATGGTGTTATCAGATGATATGTTATGAGTCTAATGTTACTACCTAAGAGACGAACACTGATTTGATGATATAGAGATGTCTAAGTATGATAATTAACTAATTTGACACATATTGTGTTATTTTTTATATGTGATTGAGGGCAAATTTGGAGGGTCAAACCCATAAAAGGTAGATGTATGTGAGAGAATAATGAATAAGAATCATATATGTATGCACAAGTCATGTAAGGTGAGGGTTTTTACAAAAATTAACATTGTCAAGTGTCAAATACCTAATTTTAATGTCTGTAAATGTCCCCCTTTTATTCTAATATTAAAATTCATTATAAATACTAGAGTAAAAGGATATTTAGAGATGTACCTAGGTGTGTACAACACACTTTATGTTTAGGAGATGCTCCAAACATGCAACCTTCTTCAAACAAACCTATAATGAAAATGTAGCAATTAATGTTCATAAAATCAAATTTGAAAATGCATAAATTAGAACTTAAATTTGAAGATCAAAGAAATAATACACATGTAGGTGGGTGAACCATGTTGCACTATAACTTGTTGGAGATGATACTTGCTTGTTGAAGCATTAGAGAATGGTTACTCTTATTGAACCTTTTTGGAGTATTGGGGGTGATCAATCCCTAATTTTGTGTATCTAAGGTGAGGCCATGGGTTGGGAAGGCAAATGTCCTAACCCTCATTAGAAAATAATAAAGGGAATAATGCCAAGGATGTTGAGTATTATAGAAACCTCAACCAAACTAACCCATATAACTAATATTGCACTAATCTTGTAACCCCAAGATGGAAGGTAGGAGCCACATATTAGGTTTGTAGAGTAATGCTAAGGCCATTAAGGGTGTTGAATCTCAACTGCATTGCTCATTTAAACATGAACCAACCACTACAAATAGACTTATAGAATCAAGGGTACTCACTGTTAGGTACCATCAAATATGTTTGAAAATAAAATTTGTAAAAATGTGACTGTGCATAAACAAGCTTCATACCCTAGAATCAGTGCTAACATTGTAAATTTTGATAGTGTATGTGTGAAATAACTTCATGCCCCCATAATCTGAGTTGCTCAGTGTGACCATGATATATAATACTATGAATCTATATGATATTTATGTTCCATCTAAAAAAAATAAAAACATGTATATGATGTCCTGTAAAATGAGTGCATATGGCTTGCATATTCCCCAAATTTATTTGAATATGTGCATATCTAAAAATCTTGTAATATGGCCCATAAAGTGGGTACTTATGCCTTGCCTATACCCACCAAATTTTATCAATATATATCCCACCATGATATCAGAATAACTTTAAAATCTATATAATCTATGTGAAAACTTGTACTCTCTACTCATGAAGGCTTAAGTCTCTATGATAATACCACTAATATGACCCCTTTTAATGTGAGGTACATAGCTTGCAATTCAGTTATCTCAAAATAAAGAGTTAGTTGTATTATGTTATGTATAAATGTGTAAACATGTATACTCATGTCAACATGTGGAGAATATGTCATCATAGTAATAAATTTGTCATCAAAGCATGTATGAATCATATGCAATGCAAGGCATATAAGTGTAATGTCAAGAAATATATAACAATAAAGTGTGCATTCATAATCATCACTATTATATTTATTTAATAAGAATATGCAAAAAAGGTACATGATATGGATTGTGGCACTACACACAAGGGGTAGGTGTGTGATATGGATCACAACACCTACAAAATCAATAATCACAATAAGTTGAATAAGTAATGTCATGATCATAACTAACACAATAAAATACATGTAATTGCACACAATGTCACACATAAGGCTAAGGGGCCACATATAAAGACATTAAATGTCACACACATGAGGGTAAGGAGTCGCAAACAATGGATAATAAATGTTGCACACTCGAGTTTAAGGGCCCAATAAAATTAGACAACATCAAAGGAGCATAGAACATGTAAGGTAGTCTACACCATCCAAGTATGTAAATGTCATAACATAGTAAAATATCATATCCATGTAACACTCGATAAAATATGAGCAATGATAAAGCATATAAAAGGAATAAAGGTAGCTCAACATGGTAAATAGAAAGGTCATATAAAAGTATAACATTGAATTATGTAACATATTAAATAAGATGCCCTCAACATTGGTATGGCCCCTAGGTATAAGAATAGTCTAGCATTTATGTATCCATGTATCAAGTGTATTTTTATGCCCTAAACACCACTCGTGTATACTATGAAATACATATGTATATACAATGAAAGATATGCAATCCACCAAACACATGATAAATAATAAATGAAAATGATGGAAACTAATAATCATGTCATACTCTAGTTATTGTTTTGGTTTTTTTGGAATATTTAAATGTTATATATATATATATATATATATATTGTATTTTGGTAATATTTGCTCAATGGAGATGTTAATTTATTAAACAATCTAGGGGATGGCCATGGGGAGGTCCTATATCAAACACAGGTTGGGTCACTTTGTAGGAATGGGTGGAGTGACACACAACTACATGTGAATTTGAATCAGAGTCTTAAAAATGATCTCATGTTGTACCATAACCATCATGATCATTACTAAAGTGTCTTGTGTATTATGAGTTACTTGAAGGGGAAACATATCCTGTGAAATTTGTTGTATAGTAGGAAAACCTTGCGCTTGTGTTCATTATGGAACACATTGAAGTGCCACTAGTTATAATCCAGGATGTTGATGCAATATGGGTTGTCACGAATCGTAAATGACCCTTTGATATTATGGGCATTGTAATACTGGATGTCTATGAAATTCCACTACTTTCCTTTGAATAATATGTGTGGAATAAACCTGAGTAGGTTGTGTAACTGGATATGTATAATAAGTTGAGATTGGGTAGTAACTACCTCTATAACATAATATTTAATAGGTTTACTAACTTACAATATAGAATGATCTTGAATAGGTGTAACAACTGTATTTAAAGAATAATGTTGAATAAGTGTAACAACCGACTGTGGTGGTGGTGTGGGTGGGGGAGGAAATGCCTATTATGGAATAGGGTACTCATATGGAAAACATAGAACTATCACAATCATGTTGTAATGTATATAATTGACACATTGATGTACTGAGGATGGTATTATGCAGATCTTGTGTGTTCAATAGCATCCTAATAACATATCAAAGAGTTGTGTAGTTGGTAAGACTAGGAATGGAATAACAATTGTTGTAGGGTTGACCTTAAGAGGTATAACAATGTGTCTTGAGGGTATTTATCTTATGTCCATCAAAACCTTTGATGATATTAGCTATTTTCATTAAATCATAATGTGTGTATCCAAGAGAATGTAAAAGTGTTATTATACAAGCATTCTCACTTGAACCATTATCCATCATGACACTATGAATGGGCTGTGATCCCATATAAGCTTGTACGAACAAGGAATTCAAATAAGAATCATCATACAAAATATCATTATTATAAAATATAAACATAGATATCGGTATTGTGATTCATGCCAATGTACCGAGAATAGTATTTAAGGGGTGATCATATATACAAGGAGGCATATGTGCATTGTATGCATAATGCACTTTAGAAGCATCCTTAGTTTATACTACCCTCTGATTTTGAAGAGGATTAGAAAATATTTGTAAATTTTCATTTCATTTAGATTTTGGTCTTGAATCCTTTGGGGGTTTGCTAAGCTCAATAGTATTATCATCAATGAGATATTGTATCTTATGCCTTAACTTATAACATCAGTTTATAGAATGTCCAACACATCATTGGTAGTCACAATAGACATTATTGTCATAGCTCTTAGGTAATGGTAAGCCTATATTAACCTATAGTGGTGGAGGGGGAGATATGAGGTTGCATTCAATAAAATTCTAAAACAACACATGATGAGGCCGAGGTAATTGTGAAATCTACCTATTTGGCAGGATAGATAAGAGAAGCCAATTTGTAGGCTGTGATGCTCCATTAACAATTATTTTGGATTCATTCTTGGTATTGTTTGATTTGAAACTATACTTTGGTTTAATTTGAAACTTGGAAGTTGAATCAGCTGTAAAATTAGACATGTACTTGAGTTTTTTCAAAGCCATGAGCTTTACTTCTTAGTCTCTGACTGTATATCATAGTTAATTGAAGGACTTGAATATATTGAATACAATAGACTCATGGGGCAATGCCATAAAAATTTGTTTGAATATGTATTGGATTTAATTATCAACCATGATATTGGTCATCTTGGATAACATGGTATTATACCGTAATACATAGTCATTTAACAACTCGTTGGATCCTTCCTTGAGTTTAGCAATTTGAGCATAAAATAAATTTTCAATGGTTTTGGTGGAGAAGTGGGCTAGAAAATAAGTTTTAAATGGATTTAATTTCTTAATTAATTTTTATGAGATATCATAAAACCGTTATAAAACATAATCCTCAATACTGCATGTAAAAAAATAACTTATCATTAGATGCATAATCCAATCATATTGCGTAGAAGGATCTAAGGTGTTGTTTTGGATCACCTTTATCATCATAAAATCTAAGCATATGAGCTAAAATATTCATAGGTAAAGCGTATTCTAAAATTTTTGTGGCTTACATATTATGAATCAAAGCATGTGAATCTATAGAATGACTAGCTTTAGAGGTTCCTTGCTCTAATTGCAACACCTTAACCTATAGAGTTGAAATGATTTGCTTGAGGGATCATGCAGCAGGTGAGATTGATGATGGTACATGTGTAGTCACTATAGGATTGGCATAGGTTGGATTTTTATAAATAGGCATGGTACTATGAGAGAAACCTTTTTTCCCCCATACTATGGGTGGGCAAGACATGTGTAACCAAGGGTGTAGCAATAGGCATGGTAGCAATGGTAGCTGCCTGAATGCCCATGGTGGAATTGGTTCCTCTAAAAGGTTGATTAATAAAATTAAATGGATCATATTGTCCTTGGGATGAGCTATCCCTAGCTAAGTTTTTATGGTTATCTCTTATTACATATAACAATGCATCATGCATTTGTGGGTTCATGTCAAGACATCAAGTTAATTCTCTTTCGTTAGTGTCATCAAATATATTAGGAAATTTCACATATTCATTCTTTTTTATTAGCATCCATACTTTTTTCATAAGCAATATCATATTCATGAATCAAACAAGTTCCTTGGAGAGAATGAATATAAAGAGGAACAAAAGGATCCATATATTCCCTTTGATGCCTGGTAATGACAAGAAGCAATTTAGATTTAATATCAAAACATTATAAATTGGGAAATGATTGAGATTGATCATCAATTTTTTTAGCCTCATTATTGTGAAAATATTGGATCCATGGGATTGCATGCTCGTTACATATTTTTCATATCAAAGGAAAGCAACATATAATAATTACAAGCATAGCTTGAGTAAGAAAATAGAAATTGTGTACATCCTTTATAGTCATGTGTAATTTTTGTGTAAGGAAAAATCATAGATCCAGAATGAAAAATAGATTTATATATAGAAATATAAAACCTTATAATAAAGGAAGAAACCCTAAGGGAAACCTAGGTATGTTCGATATAATATTCAAGTTCACTAATATGTTTTACCTTGTTTTGGATTGATGCTAACCCTAATAAGGTAGTACCATTTGAATGAATTTAGATTATTATGTTTTAAAATGAATAATAAATTTGAATGTAAAATATTGAAATTGATTTGGCACTATAACTTTATAAATATAGAAATTACAATAAGAGATAAGATACTTATAAGTTCCCTATACTGAGTAGGACTGAGATTGCATGCAAATGGTTGGAAAGGTAGAAAACTAGACAATGAGTCCTTCAGATCTCTATGTGTATCTGGATAGTAACATCAACATTATGTTGATATCACCAGTCGTTATGTTTGAATTTGATGGTTTTATATCTATAAATTTTGCCTCTCTATTTTGATACAGGTAGGTGTGCATATTTGTCCTTCGACTTTTGTATGATCTTAAGGTCTGGTGATGTGATCAACTCCTATAAATATATCTTATTCACTTAAAACCCTAGGTCTAATTTCAATCATATATTTTTACTTATAAAATTAGATGAAATTCAAGTTGAGTTTACCCCAACCACTCCCTGTTGAATGGTTGAGTGATGCTTACATATCCAGTACTCTAAAGAGAGAAGTTAAACTGCATGTAAAAATGCTTATTCAATGGATGCAACCTATAATCTATCCCTTGATACTTAGCAATTGGCAACTTTGGTTTGATTCCTAAGTGCTTTATACTTGGCTAAGACCTTCTCTTAGTGACTAATTGGGAAATTGGGAAGAATAAGACAGTCTCTTTGAATGTGCAAAAGTGTATATGTGTTTCTTTGATGAGTAATAGGTAGATAATATGTATATACCTATTTTATATTTATACATGACTCTTTAAATACTTTCTCATGCCATCGACATGTGAAATGTACAAGCCAACCCATAAGAATGATTTAAATTTTAAATGTGATTGTTATTTGTCATGAGACAAAAGCTTCAGATGATATGTCTTGATTATGATGTTATTTTCTAGGAGACAATAACCCTAATATGATGATCTAGAGATGTCTAAGTATGGTAATTAACTATCTATCATAACTATGGAATTTACTATAGGTGACTCAGATAAACTTGGAAGGGTTAGACCCATAAAAGGCACGTGGATGTGAGAAAATGGTAAATAAGAGTCACGCATGTACACTCAAGTCATGTAAGGTGAAGGTACATCAAAACTGACATTGCCAAGTATCGAATACCCAATTTTAGTATATAGACAACCCATATGCATGCAAAATATCCACTAATTTGGATTGTCTGTGTGATTTCTTATCTCAATACATGAACCCATTAAACTAAATAAATTTTTAGAATAAATGTTACAAATTTAATGTGAAGGTAAGTTGAAACATTTTTAAGTAACAAGCTCCAAAACACATTTGAAATATATCAGGGGACACAATTCCAATAAGTTTAAATATTGATTAGAAGTGACCATTTATTCTTTCTCTTTACACATAAGCTATTTGGGGGTTCTTACATGAAAAGTATTATGATGATGTCCAAAACATATAGATGAAGATTAAAATTAGAATTAAAATTTTATAGCAATACCCACTCTTACCATTTATCACATTGAAGGGTATTCCTTCATTATAAATAATACTTGTGTGCAATAGATGAAAGATTCACAATCCATACTTCAACTTGATCTCTTTTTCATTTGTTCAATAAGAAGGCTTGTCAACATGAAAATGACACGAGACTTAATTGTTTACCAAGCAATAACAATAGAGAACTAGAAAGTAGACAAGGTAAAATTACAAATATAATAAGATTGTAACTAAATAAATTTAATAAATTTATATATTATTTGAAAAATTAAAACAAACATGATAACCCACACCTTCCCAATAGAAGGGGCCTGATGGTCTCAATTTATTATACCAAACCTGAAATTTGGTTTTAAAATCTATGTTTTATAAAATTTGGAACTCTTATCAAAGATTTAGGTTTCTTAAAAGGGGTTGTCTGAAATGATAAATAGGAGCATTTGTTAAAGTGTGGGCCAAATTTAAATATGATCATTGTAGTAAAGAATCCCATGACTCCTATATACCCACCCCACCATAATAAATAAAAACGTATGTTACATTCCATAATATAAATAAACCTTTGAACTGTTAAAAAAGGTTGTATTAAAAACTTCCCATAACCAAACACAGGATGTATCAAGTAAAAAAGGAACACAAAATCCCATATATATCAATTAGAAAAAAAATCAAACATAATAAAAAAGATCAGAAACCCCATATCTACCAGGGAAAAAATAGTAGGCAGTTCCATGGTCAAATATTAAGGCAAAATTTCAATTGTCATGACCTCGAGTGATAAAAGCAAGTGGACTACCCTAGGTTACAACAGGCAGGCAAATACCGATAATGATGAAATGAATGAATAATTATGAATGAAAAAAAAAGTTATGTAAAGTGAAATGTAACGAAGAAGAAAATAAGTGCTATTTTGGGAAACCATCCATGTGCTTTTTGTATGCTTCCACATATGACATAAATGTATATTAAGGCATTTTCAAGTTCAACATCTAAAAAAAATCCCATTCTCTTCTATCTATTAAACATTTATGGTGTGTCATTTAACCAAACTAATGAAGGTTTATATGTCCAAGTCACTTCCTCATATGGCTTTGAAGGATCATATTATAATAGAGGAGGGGAGGGCAAGGGATGTCACATATTTTTTTTGCAGTGGTCTACAACCATTGCAACTCATCAAGATGTTGTGTTGAAAATAAAGAGAGGGATTTGAGATAAATTTTCTTGGCTTTTGAGCTAAATATATACATCAAATAGTGTCAACATAGGGATTGAAAGCACCCAAATCTAATGGAAACCATTCTTTTGTGAGTTGCCACAATATAACAATGTGTTTTCTTATTTTTTCCTCTTTTAGTATTTAGTTGGCGAGCCCCAATGTGAATGATAAAATCTAAATCCCATTTAATGCAGGAGCATGCAAGTTCACGTGAAATCTTGCATTAACCAAAAACATGAATAGGTTAGTATGATAAGCAACAATGAAGCCCTTGGATGTTTTGATGGTTTACTATTTGTTTCATAATGGCATATTAATTTTGTGAATTAACAAAAGATCAGATTCTATCCTAAGATGAGATAAGGTTGGATTACTTTAGTGAGGTTTGATGAAGTTATTTTCTCACTACATCTCACTACATAAACATGATAGTTATCTACATTAAGCATAACTGTTTGCCTTGATTTCATCTCATAATACATTTGATCACGAGTCATTTGAGAACTAGGTGATAATGTATGAGAAGAGAAAAATATCTACCAAAGATACATTCATATTGGAAATAATAGAGTTAGTAAACGTCACATGGTGACAATTTAAGGGTCATTGGAACTATAACATGCATTTAATGATGGTAGTGCATCTTAATTTATTAGGGAACTTTAATATTTAAGGCCTTAGTGGGTTTCTAAGAATAATTAATGTAAATACATGGATTATGTGGCTATATAATTAGATCCCTACGTTTTTAAAAGGCATTTAATTCTAAATTGGGGAATTAGTCTAAAGTGTAGTTGCAAGGATTACTATAGTTAGATCTATGTGCATGCCTGGGAAATACTAAGGAATTGAGTCATCAAAACCACATTGTAGTGTTAGACTATCATCTAAAAGCCTATGAGTATTAGTGAGTTTTTTTATGTTTGGGTTGTAAAGCTGCATCATTGGCAATCAATCTGAGTTTGTAGATATTAGTTTGAAGCAATAAAATTTAAGTTATTTTTGTAATTCTGTCATATAATTTTGGACTGCATGGTAGAAGGTATGTCTTAATTAAGATCCCTAACTATGGCTCCATCACCATCATCCCCCAAAAAAAAATCCACACCAAACCCAATCAAATAAGCATCAAATCCACATTTGAATGCATTTGAGCATCGTTATATTAAAAAAACACTACAAAAAATAATGAATATAATTTTGATTCCCATAGTTAAATTCAAGCAATGGCTATTAGGGGCATCATTAATCAGGAAGCTCACCAACAAAACTAGTGGAAAATCAAACTAAATCTTTCACTAACCATAATTTAACAAAAAATGGCCTTGAAATAGTCAACCATAAATGAGAATATACTAACACTAA
The DNA here is from genome assembly GCA_037957365.1 of Torreya grandis. Lineage (NCBI taxonomy): Eukaryota > Viridiplantae > Streptophyta > Pinopsida > Cupressales > Taxaceae > Torreya > Torreya grandis. Next base: position 2,645,207 of record JARHVA010000520.1, read on the forward strand.
GGAAAATACCATGGGCAATCTAAATTTAAAATACTTAAACATTCATTTTGATAGTTATATATATATATATATATATATATATATATATATATATATATATATATATATATATATATATATATATATATCATTTCAAAAATATGTCAGACATGCCACTTATCAAACACCAACATTAACATGTAGCTCAAATAAATAATCCATAACAATCAAAAAAACCTAAATAATTTAAAATCAGTCACCTTAAAATCCTTTAAACAAGTATGACATAAAATCTTTGAGAAAGGGATATCCAAAATCTATATGGACTTTCAACAATATGTAGAGGTTGAATGAGCTTAACAAACTAATAAATCAATAACACACTTCAGATTAATGAAAACATATATTTTTTAACTCTTGTTTTCAATCCTATTTGATTTTTTTATAATAAATCTAATCTTTAAACAAATGATTTCGTTTGAGACAATAAAGGATACTAGTTTTGTATGTATTCAACTATTGTTTCTAAAGTTCATCATAATAAAATACAATTATGTTCACGTAATGGATGAATTCAACCATCGCATTTGCAAATATAGGAAGGTATATTATATTAACTCTTCTTTTCATTAATCAAACATGTACCAGGACCTAAAATAAACAAATATGAAACCATAATAGACCATGGAAAGTCATGAACATACAATACGTACTATAAGAATTGAAAAATAAAATAAAATCAACTCTAAGTTATCAAAGAAACAATCCAAAATAAAAATAGGCTCCAACACCCTAAAGTTGCTCATTCAAGGCACTAGTCAACCTAAACAATGCATGGTGCAATGTGAAGGGCTATTGTAATTTTTGATTGAGTGGATGATGGCCATTATGACCTCTTCATGCCACTTCTATGCCAAGATTACCTTCTCTCTCTTGATCACATTTCTATATATTCAGGACCTGATGCTTTTTTTTCATCCCTCGACTGGGTGTAGCAAAACACTGCCAAATTATATCTTGAACCTTGAAAATCAATAGAGAAAAGGATTGTTTGCAGACTTCTTGTTAGCATTAGTGTGTTATGGTTGTGGACTTGCAGAAAATGTGATGTTTGATCTCATTTTCAAGTTCTCCCCTTCACCTAACTATTATAATGTCATCCTATGAAGGTCATGTGAAGTGTTAGAGTGTGGTAGTTATATTGAAGAGTGAGTTGGTTGATAGTTCCTCAAGTAGGCCTCTCTTTCCATTGCCTTCAAGTTGCATACCTACCATATAGCCTCCACATGAAATACTTATGTTTAGGTGTTCACCAAGAAGCTTGTTTGGTCATTAGTATTTTATTTTATTCACAAAGTGTTTTTAAACATCAATCAAGAGAGGATAACATGAATATTAGTACATCGCCATCCCTATAATAGGTTTTATTTCATGTTTTCATTCTATCTCTTTTCATCCCAATATCAATAGGTCCTAGAAAGAGAGCTTAAGTTGATGTACTAAGGGAGATCACCCCATAAACTAGAGTTTTGGTCTTCTTATAGGTCACCCATAGCCTTTTTACCAATCTCATGTTACCCCAAGTTTGAATAGATTTGAACTATCTCCTTAAATGGGTGTAGCTTGGAGTGCGAATAACGAACCAACAACCAACTATAATTACACCGAGCAAGCACCTTAGTGAGGCAGAGATGGGGCTCGTAAGGAGAAATAACTATGTTATAATTGTGATGACAAATGGGTTAAGGGTCACCAGTGTATCACACAAAATCTTTACTTGCTAGATGTGGAATCACTACTAGATCAAGATAATGAGCTTGGTATCCAATAATTATAGGATGCTCAAGTAAAACCAAGCCCTTCCAATGACTCCATGGATCATGATAACCAACCTGATATCTCTCTCCATGCATTCATAGGTTTTATCACCCCTAAAACTATGAAGGTCAAGGGGTTATTTACAAATATCCCTCTCACAATCCTCATTGACACTAACAACATGCACAATTTCATCTATCCCTGCATTGCTAAGCATGCAAACTACTTTGTACATCCTTGTTCTAGCTTTCAAGTCATGATTGATAATGGGGGAACATTACCATGTAAAGGGAAGTGTTGGAATGTGTGTACAATGATAAGTAATTATAATATTCACTCAGATATGTTTGCCCTCCCTTCAATGGGATGTGATGTGGTCCTAAGGGCATAATGGCTCCATGCATTGGGACCTATTCTATGAGACTTATTTGAGCTTTGGATGCATTTCACCGATAGTGGACAAAAACACACCTTAAAAGGGTTATTACCTAGATCTACTAATATCATCAGTTCCCATCACATGGAAAAGCTTCTAAAGAAAGCCTCACATGGGGCCATTGCCTAATTACACTCTATTTGACTCCAAATTCCCATTTCTACTAACTACCTCATTGATTTACAAACTATCCTTGATAAACATGCAACCATTTTTATAGAACTAGTGGGTTTGCCCCCTTCACAATTTTTAGATCATCTCATCCTACTCCTTTCAAGAAACATCCCACCCAACCTCCAACCTTACTGCTATACCCATCTATAAAAAACTAAGATTGAATAACTAGTACAAGAACTCTATAAGTAATAGGCTTATTCACCCAAGCACCATACCATACTCCTTCCTAGCGCTTCTTGTCCATAAAAAGGATGGGCCATGGTGACTCTGCATTGAATTCCATGCCCTTAACGACCTCACTATTAAATACAAGTTTCCAATTCTGATCATTGATGAGCTTCTTAATGAGATCCATGGGGAAAATGTTTTCTCCAAATTAGATTTTCATTCTGGCTATCATTAGATCAACATGCATGATGATGACATTCCAAAGACAACCTTCTACACTCATGAGGGCCACTATTAATTCTTGGCCATGCCATTTAGACTTATAAATTCCCCTTTAACATTTCAATCCATAATGAATAAAATCTTTTGGCATTTCCTTCATCATTTTGCTTTGGTTTTCTTTGATGATTTTTTGATCTATAGCTACACGTGGGCCAAAAATATCCAACATCTTGGTAGAGCATTACAAATTCTAGTAGATAATAAATTATGTGCCAAGTAGTCCAAGTGTTCCTTTGGTCAATAAGAAGCTAAATATATATGACACATTGTTTCAGCTGATGGCGTCCATGTAGATCCAAATAAAATTAGTGCCATGCAACATTAGCCTCGACCAACAACCTTAAAGAGACTTTATGGCTTCTGTGACCTTACAGGATACTACCATAAGTTCATCAAGGATTATGAAAAGATCATAGCTCCTTTTACTTCCTTATTTAAGAAGGATACAATCACATGGGATGCCATAACTAACTAGGCATTCGTGGCACTCAAATAGGCTATGTGTAATGCACTAATTTTGGCCATGCCAGACTTCACCAAAATTTTCACCATCAAAAGTGATGCATGTGGCAATGACTTAGGTGTTGTTCTTCTCCAAGAAGGTCATACCATTGCTTTCATTAGTTAATCCCTTTTTGGATAAAATTTGGCTTTGTCTACATAGGAAAGAGAAATGATGGAAATTATGAATGTAATATAAAAATGATCGCCATACTTACTTGGGAATAATTTTTGCATTAAAACCAATCATGAGAGTTTGAAATACTTCTTAGAATAATGGGTCTCATCCCCAACATAACAAAAATGGGTCAACAAACTCATGGGCTATGATTATGAGATCAATTACAAGAAGGGTAAAGATAATGTCATTGTAGATGCTCTCTCTCACATGTTTGAGGACCAGACTTATCTTTCTACCATCTCCATACCCATTATAAATTGGATAGAATCTATACACCAACTCATTCAACAATTGACCATTAACCCCTCTACAGTATCACATTATTCATGGGATGATGTTTCTATATGTTTAAAGGGTCATCTAGTGCTTCCCAATATCACATACCTTAATCAGGCCATATTCTATGAAATCCATGCTTCTCCATCAGTAGGGCACTCATGATTTCTAAAAACATATGTGTGGGCACATCAAAATTTCTTCTGGAAGGGGATGAAAGTGGAAATTAAAGATATGGTGGCCGAATGTGATACCTACCAATGTAACAAAGGTAAAACCATAATGATTCCTAGTTTTCATGAGTCGTTGCCCATTCCTACTAGGATCTGGACTGATATTTTTATGGATTTCATTAAAGAACACCCTAAATTTGGAGGCAAAATATTGATCTTGGTTGTGGTCGATTGCCTCTCCAAATATAGTCATTTTTGTGCCCTTATCCACCCTTATACTTCCTTTATAGTTGCACAAGTTTTCTTGGATCAAATCTTCCATCTTCATGGAATCCTTTCTAAATTTGTCTCTGATCATATGCATCTTTCACTAGACATTTTTGGATAGAGCTATTCTTATGCACAGTCACACAACTAAAGATGAGCTCCATGTATCATCCCCAAACATATGGCTAGACAAAAATCATCAAAAAATGCTTGAAAACATTCCTTCATTGCTTTGCATTAGAATAACAACACCAGTGGGAAAAGTGGCTCACCTCATAAAATGGTGGTACAATACCTCATACCACACTTTCACTAAAATGACTCCATATGAAGTAATTTATGGTCAAACACCCCCAACACTTATCCCGTATACACCTAGTAGTTCCTTAGTTCAGGTAGTCAACACTATTCTCTGCCATCAAGATCAGATTCTCAGTACCCTATATGACAATTTCTAGTTATCATAGAATCGAATGAAGTAGTAATCAGATCAACACCACTCTGAGCACACCTTTCAACCTAGTGATATGGTTTTTATTTGTCTCCATCCATACAAGAAATAATCCTTGAAACTAAAAGGGCTTCATAATATTGACCCAAATTTTTATGGGCCCTACAAGGTTCTCCAATATACTGGGTTTGTTGATTACAATTTGGAGCTTCCACCTTCCTCTTGAATTTACCTAATCTTTCATGTCTCTTATTTGAAGAAAGTTCTTGGACCTACCATTAGAGTGAAAATAGTTTTACCAAAACTTGATAATGAAGGCTCCATCCTTATCAAACCAAAAGTTCTCTTGGATAGGCACACCCAACAACTTCTATCCCGCTCCACCATGAAAGTGTTAATCTAGTGGCACAATATACAACTTGAAGATGCCACATGGGAACCATTATTCTAGAATCAACAACTATTCCCACATCTAGAGTTTTGAGGACAAAGATTTTTCTAAGGGGGAGGTAATGTTAGGAACCCGTGTCCTACCCTTGTCTTTGTATTAATAGTGTATTAGTCACTATGGATGCATATGCTTTGTAACTCATCCCTTTAGCATATTTGAATTATCCCACATGCATGGGAAGTATTAGTTGCTATAATATAAATAGTATTTAAGTAAGTGTTGAGGCCTAATGAAGGCATCCACGAATATTATTGTATTGAGATTACTCAAAGGAGGTTACCCCCTCGAAGTGTCCTATGATCAATATAAAATATTTGAATTATTTAAGGTATTTTCTGAAGTTTATTTTATTATTCCATTATTTTATGTAGTTTGTAAATCTGTACAGAAGGTTCTTCATATAAAACTTTGAGTGTCTAATTGTGTAGGAATGGAATTAGGGCATACTCATTCATGTCCTATTTGGGTTCATCATCAATTAAGTTTTTTGTGTCCTTTTGCATCAATTATTTCTTGCACTCATGTTTGACATTTTGAGTTTTCCTATGTCACTTTGCAACTAGATGTCAATAGACTGTTAGTTTCTATATTTATCTAGTCTAATAGGAACAAATTTAGAATTTATGTTTTCTTCCTTCTCGTTATCATAGCTTGCCTTAAACTCACAAACAAACAAAGTTATGGGTTGAAAAACCATTGCGAGAGTTGAAACTACGTATACACATGATAGAATTAGAGCTCAACATGGCTATGTACAATATGAATGGAATTTTAAGAAAGGGTTTTGAACCTCTTAATCCATATATGTAAAGGTGAAACTATATGTAATTCACCCAATCCCTTATTTTGGTATAAAAGGGTGATGTACAAAAGATAAATATGTTGCAAGTGTAGATATATGTATATGAAATTGGATTTGAATTATGGAGTATATGATCTCTCTCTCTCTTTGGCTCTCTTATATTTCTAGATCCTCCTTTGTATTTAAATGGCTTGGAATGACTTGGGATAAATATAATGCTCTAGGATATAATTTTCACTTAGTCCAACCTAATAAATAATAAGTGATAGTCAAGGCACATGGAGTGTGAAAAAAGGCAAAGGGACCTACATAATAATGAAGGATAAGATTGATGGGCCCAAAATTACCACAACTGAAATAACTTCATCATAAGTAATTGATCATGTTGAGACCCAATACAAGGTACATATAAAGATTTGATATATTGATATAGATCCCCATTTCCACTAAATGATGTAGATTAAAATTATTGAAATGATGGAGGAAAGTGGTGAAAAATCACATCTTAAGCCAAAGGGTTGTGTAATACATCATAATACGAGACCACATGGCTAAGTTTTCTAGATATTTGAATAAATATATGTACCATATGGATAGATTTTCCTGGTTTTCATCCTCATGTCATTAAGTTATTGTTGCACTATTGAGTAAGAAGATGTACCACTCGATGCATGGTTAACATTTACATATATATCTATAGGTACCTTCAAATGATTAATATTAGTAAGTGAGGCATGATTGGTGTTGTGACTATGTACAAGACCATGAGATTAAAAATATGAATTCATTGGAGACACATTGGTGTTTGGCTTAATAGGTTAAGGCATATAAGTGTTAAAAATGGAACATCAACTTGAGGGGGTGCTATAACACTAGGTAAAAGCTTAGGAAGATTAATATCATGAGGAGTACTAGACTTACCACATGATGTAAAATGAGTAGAACCATTCAATGGAGGTTTCTCAATAAAAGGATCCTTATTCCTAATTCAGGTACTTAAAGCTTCAATAAGTATGAAAATCATAGCATCAAGATCTTTAGGTTTGTTTGTAATAAAATCATTCAATTTCTATTTAGTCATGTCTATGAAATTTGGTATATCTACAAACTCAAGAGGCATATAATCATAAGCATGGTTATTATCCTCACTAGTATTATCATCATAAAAAGGAATCTTCTTCCCAAGGTAACATAATTGATCATCCCATAAATGTCATAAAGAGTGATATCATAATAAGGTATATCAATAGATATTGTGCTTTTTTAACATGTGTGGCATGAAAAGGTAATTGTATCAATTCAAAAGTATCACTATTTAATCTAGCACTATGTTTATTATGATGTAGAGAGCTAGGTTGCCTAGGCATAAGATATAAGAATGAATACATAAACTAAGGTAATGTAATAATCTCTAAAGAAGATGCAAATCATAAAATTAGATTTGAAATAAGAGGACCAAACCCTAAGTAACCTCAAAAATATATATGTAATCAAGAAATAAATGTGTGCACACCTAATTATGAAGGTGGATATAATCTATAAACATGTAAGACAATATGCATACTTGAAATTAGATCTAAAAAATAAATAAAAAACCATGAACCCTGATGAAGGAAGGTGTGAGCATTTGAAGAATAGAGAGGCTGACCAAAATGTATTATATTTTTAGTGTTTTAAGAATGAAAACAAGACAAAGATATTACACAAGGAATATCTAACATTCACTAATGTAAAATGATACTTTTACATCTATCCTAGTGGCTAAAAATAGTAAACAAACATGATTGGAAATTTAAAAATAAGAAATGGAAAATATGAAAAATGAAAGATTTAAAAAATTCATATGATCTAAATTGTGTAGGTCTTTAATTAGTGGTATGTCGAATCTAAGTGTCGAAATATGTAGGGATGTGTTTAATTTTTTCATCATTTTCCCCTAGGTAGGATTGTTGCTAACTAGGTTTGACCATTGTTCATGTCTTCTTATGTCGATTGTGTCATGCTCTCACATTTTATATTATGATTTTTCATGTTTCAATTTGTAACTAGATGCCATGCTTGTCTATATCTTTTTTTCTATGATCTAATTGGAAGAAATGTATTAAGTATATTTTCTTATTTATTCTTGACATAGATCACCATCAACTCACAAAAAAATATGTAATCTAGAATCACCATGGGAGTCATGGCTACATATTTGCATGATTTAATTAGACCCCTACATAGTTATGTGTAGTATGAATGGAATTTTGAGAAAGTATTTTTAAATTCCTCTTCCCTCAATGTGAAGATGTGTAGATACTAAAATATGGTATAGACAATTAAAAATGTCAATTTTGATCTACCTTGACTCTACATGACTTGTGTGTACATATATGACTATAATTCACCATTATCTCACATCCACATGTTATATATGTGTCTAATTGTTATAACTTGTTATCAATTACCTACAATAATTCCATCAATCTATGCCAAAATAGTAAAATATCATACTCATATGTCTATAGATCACTAGATAAGTATTCATGTCTCCTCAATAGTAACATCAGACTCAAAACATACCATTTGATGATACTACCTAGGTCTAACAATTTTGTCCTTCACCTAACAATGGTCATATTTCAAAATCAAAACATTCTTATGGGTTGATCCATTTTCCTAGCACGTCGTGGTATGATAAATTACTCAAATAATCTCATATTATTACAAAATAAGTCTATGATTATTTACCATATAACACTTATCTATAAAACATTTATCAAGCATACTAAAACACTTGTACATTCAAAGGAACTGCCCTATTTTTACCAATTTTCAAATTATTCAAAAGGATTAGGTCTTATCTAGGTTTGATACACCTCATATCGAAGCCAAATTTATCAATTGACAAGTGTTTAAATATATATCATATGTTGCATACATTCAAGGAGCACTAATAACACACATACACTTAATAGGGAGACCTACATGCAATTTGCATTCCCTTTTCAGAGCATTAGATATTTAGGCATTTATTAACAATTCAATAAGGATTAGTTGGCGTCAATGCAACCCTAATTTATTCCTAAATCACAATCCTAAGTTTATAATTGCAGGTGGACTTAGGATTTCAAGTGAAAGAGAAAAAAACATACAAGTTGCATACACAATCAGACCTCATGATCGCCCACACAATAATAACATAAGCAATCATATTGGTATATACGTAAATAGAAGGGACATATTCATTCAGACATAATCATTAGACTTGTAATACAATACTAACATGAGTCTGATGATATTGTCTAGGTGCACACATAAGTCTATATCTTGATTTTAATGGCATGCAATCTAGTTTCATCCCTACCTTATCACCTACCTATAATCTCAGTCCTCTACAAAGTAAGTTTATTGATAAATATTTATACATATTATCATTTACTATTAAAAAATGACCTGATAATGTTCACATACACATACCCCATAGTAAAAATAAATAATATAGATCTAGGGTTCACCAATATGTATTTAAGGTTTCTATCTTCATGTCCCTTATATGTAACCCTTGGTCTTGCTTGTTGTGACATGTTCATGACCCTTGATTATGGCCATTGTGATATACTACTACTTGAATTTTTAAATAAACATTATAATTTATTGACAATGAAAATGGTTTAAACACATGGAGACTGAACTTGCTTGAACTTAAACTTTCATCATAACATTTTTACAAATCAATTCCAAATGTTCATTTAGATTTTGATTACAAACAATCTTGTCTCATTTATAATATCAGGCCTACATCATTCTTAGGATTTAATCATCGTACCTAGCATCGCTCATTTCTTGCATGTATTTATTGTTACATGAACTTAATTGGAGCTTATTTCATACATCTAAGCCGAGTGATAGGGTCACCCTAAATTATTCATCTTCCTTTATCTTTGGTCACTTCCACTTAATGGGAAACAATAATTGTTCAAAGTAAATATTAGGAATAACAATATCAATTTGAATTGAAAATCTACAGACTTCTCATCCATATCATATCCTCCATTATACCTCTTAATAACTACAAAAGTTCAAATGATGGTTTTTCATGTTATTTTTTTGAACCAATTTACACAACCAATCGAACTTGAGGCACTCACATAATGCATGCTAACTTGTAGCTTATTTCACTCTCTCTTAATTAAATATTTGAAGGATCTTAACCAACTAATATGCCTCCCTTCAAGGCATCCTTGGACTGAGAGTAATAAGCTGCTCAAAACCCATGCAATACATTAAAACAACAATATGATAAGCATACCTTGTATGAAAATTGATATCTTCCTTGTGTGACATATCAACCAAACCTTCCAATGAATTCAGTGCCTTATTTTGTCTTTTTAAGGGTTGAAATTTCATGATATTACCTCTACCATGTAATTCTCCATTCACTCCTTTCAGCATAGTAGTTCTGAATGACACTATAGTTACTCAATTTGGTTTAAACTTGACTCCTTTTAATGTCCTTTGATTTGATCAAACTTCTTGACTTTTTTCCCCACATATATATTGAAATTTAATGGACATCAAATTTATTATTCATAGTTGGAATGGAAGACATGAAACATTTTACCTCAAACATAATCAATTACATTGCACATAAATTCTCTAGGTCTGTCTTTGATGAATTTACTACATTATCTTGATTCACACTTATTTTTAAATCAAAATTTATGCAATTTAAAAATACTTCAAACCTTTTGAATCTACAAAATAAAAACTATATCTTAATCTTTAATGCTTACAGAAGTGTAATCATCGTTGGACCTGCACTGATATGCCTTGGCCTCTTACGAATATTCTTCACCTTCTTTTACATTTTAGATTATACTAGGGTGATTTTCCTATACAAATCTCTTTGAGTCAGACCAAAATATATTAAACATCAACCAAGAAATTGTAGTTGAGCTTTGCACAATGTATAATAAATACATTAAACACTATTATTGCCAGACATTCCAATCAAGCCTAGCAATTTGCCTTACACATTATTTAGATCTTGTTGAAATTGATAATCTTAGGACACATTATTCTTGATAAAAGATATATTTTAAATATCAAAGGTCAGGTTTGGTCAATTAAGACCAAAATGACTTTAGAGATATATATAATAGCTATAGCAAAATAAAATTTGACTTGACAATACACCAGAAGATTTGAATACCATTAGTACAACAAAGTATTGACTGAATCATCAATTGTCATGGGTCAAGAGTATTATTTGATACAAGTTTGAACTGATTATCCTAATTGTGCACACATAATACTATAACAACCCTGAGTGGTTTAAATGAGAGTGAACATCTTAATCCAATACATTTACACCTTCACAATTAATCATGATATGAATGCAATTGTAATAAAGACTTACTCAGATAGTACTATCTGATAAGACTCTGGTCACAATAAATTCTTCTTTATTTTATGTATTCTCCATCAGATACATGAATCTTACAGGCTTCAAATAATAATTCTTGTAAATTCCTATAGATCAATGTCTTCCATCGACTTTTCTGCTCTATCCTCCACAGCCTAAATGACGTAGTCTATATAGTTATTGTCTAGCTTTATTTAACTCCTTCATTATAGGTTCGAGCTTAATCTCTTGGAAACAATAAGAAATACTCTTGGGATATGAGCCCAAGTATCTCTTACATTTGAAGAGATTTACTTTTTTTAGTCTCTTATCCACCGTCGGTAGATTTTCTTTCTAGATAGATAGTAAGTTGTTGTATATCTACATAGATGAAAAAGGTCATAGTAATAACCTCTTAGAACCTAAGACTTTTATAAGCATAGTGAGGCATGACTTAGACTTATTATTGTTCACCATATGATTCTCTTACAAACACATAACTAATTTATACTTTGAACTGATGCTCCTGCATCAAAATCCCGAAGAGGGAAAATTTTTGAGCTCCTGCTCAAAAAAGGAATTTTTGTTTCTTCTTATTTTTTTTCCAATTCATTTGAACTTCCTTATTCTTTCTTAACTCTTCATAGTGCATGAACCCAAGTGGCTCAATCTTCTTATTAGCTTCCTCAATAAAGTCCAGTATGTAGGACTCCTCTTCTTCTCCTTCCAAACTTGCACACATAAAACTAAAAATATAGTTAGATTCAAAAACTTGTGGCATGGTAGCCTCTCCACCAGCATCCTCTTCTTTCAAGAGCTTCATTATCTCCATTTTAGCTTCCTTGATAGCCTCTTCATTGCCTATGATGCTTAAATATTCAGATTCCGTCATGATTTGATGCCAAATCATTTCATTTCCTTTATTAAAATCTGCCATATCTTCATTCAAAGCTAACTTTTCTTCATCTTGTGTCATTTGCAAGATATCAAATTTTACAAACACTTCAATAGTTGATTTTTTCTTACATTCATCATTCATGGATTTATCTAATAGTTTAATTGTTTACTTATACAAAGCATCTTCTTGAAAATTTGCATCTTCACTATCAAATACAATATTACAAGAAACAATTTGGGGAGATTGATCCTCTTCAACTACTTCCTTTTCTTCACATTCATCTTTAATGAGTTCAACTTCTTTTCCATCTCTTGTTTCCTGCAACACACCATCATCCTTATGCAATTTCATATTCATGCCAACAAAATCAATATTTAAAGTAAAACGACTTTTATCATCATCAATTTTTTTTGAATCATTTCTGCATCACTAATGAGATCTTCTCTTTACTTCATGTCTTCAAGCATTTCACCTTCATCTAGATAGCAAATCTCAATTTCATCATGCTCTTCTACATAAGTATGTTATTCATGCTTTTCTCTTGCTTCCAATGCCTTGCTTTCTTTAACATGATTAAATTTTAATCCCTCAAGATGGGCTCCTCCTTCCCTCAATTCAACACCTGCATGCACACATGACAAGAAATAATCAGATTTGAACATTTGAGGCTTGATTGCCTCTTTCTTTTCCCTCTTAGGTTGCTTTTCCAACATTCTCAACTGCTTTCTCAAATGGCTAGCTTCCTTCTGCCATCTCCTTTGCTCGCAAATTCCCCTGAGAGGCCACCATATTGCTTTCTTGATTCTTATCAAGAATCTTTATCTTGATTCCATCAAGACTTCCTTCATCACTGCCAAGATTAGCTTTATCTCAATAATCTCTCTTTCTATCTTCATATTGTCTTCTCTATGGCAATTTTCATGAATTAAGCCCTTCTTTTAATTATTCATTCTATCTTCTCTCAACAAGTATATTACACCTTGTTCCATCTCTTTTCTTTTATCAAGTACTCTTCTTAACTTGCAAACACTCATCTAAGCTACTCCTCCTATGCCTTAGTCTCTTGGTGTACTTATCTCACCCAAGCCTCTCTCTTCTTACTTGGTCTATTGAAAACCTTTTTGATCGCATCTAGGTCTATTTCACCCTAGTCTCTTGATCCCTTACTCAATGCCTCAATGGATTCTACCTGAAATCATCTTCTCATAATTTAATTCAACACGATACATTAAATGTTTACTTTATACCTTGTGTATGGCTGCCTTTACTTTCTCTTTTCCTTTGATTCTAATTAATCAATCAGGCCTCCAATGGCTTAAGGGATTAACCACTCAACTTATTACCTATTTTCACTTGAGGTTTCAAATAACCTTCTTGCCTCTCACTCTTTCTCAAATACCTACAAATTGTTAATTAATGTTACCTACTTCTTAACCAAATCCTCATAAATAAAAACATACCTTTTCAAAGAACTTGTGTATTGTATCTTCTATGCCTGAATCTTTTTATTGCAACCACCTGCAACTTGATCACTTCCACAAAGGACTTTCTCCTCCACCTCTTCATCTGATAGCTACAAACTTCTCATTACGTATTTTATCTTCCCATGAATTCAGCTTCACTGCTTCCTTGTGAACTAAGACCTATTATATACACTAATTAAATTCCCCAAGAGCTTCAAGCTATGATACCAAAATGATATACTAATACTTGAATTTTTAAAGAAACATTATAATTTATTGAAAATGAAAATGGTTTAAATACATGGAGACTAAACTTGCTCGAACTTAAGCTTCCATCATAACATTGTTACAAATCAATTCCAAATGTTCATTTAGATTTTGATTACAAACAGTCTTGTCTCCTTTATAATATCAGACCTGTATCATTCTCAGGAGTTAATAATCATACCTATCATTGCTCATTTCTTGCATGTATTTATTGTTACATGAACTCAATTGGAGCTTATTTCATACATCTAAGCCAAGAGATAGAGTCACCCTATATTATTTGATCTTCCTTTATCTTTGGTCACTTGCACTTAGTGGGCAACAATAATTATCAAAGTCAATATTAAGAATAACAATATTAATTCAAATTGAAAATCTATAGACTTCTCATCCATATCATATCCTCCATTATACCTCTTAATAACTATAGATGTTCAAATGATGGTTTCTCATATTATTTTTTTGAACCAATTTACACAACTAATTAGACTTGAGGCACTCACATAATGTACACTAACCTTTAGGTTATTTCACTCTCTCTTAATTAAATATCTGAAGGATCTTAACCAACTAATATGCCCCCCTTCAAGGCATCCTTGGAATGAGAGTAACAAGCTACTCAAAACCCATGTAATGCATTAAAACAATAATGGGATATGCATACCTTGTATGCAAATTAATATCTACCTTGTGTGACATATCAACCAAACCTTCCAATGAATTTAGTGCCTTATTCTGTCTCTTCAAGGGTTGAAATTTTGTGATATCACCTCTACCACGTAATTTTCCATTCACTCCATTTAGCATAGTAGTTCTGAATGACACTATAGTTGCTCAATTTGGTTTAAACTCGACTCCTTTTAATTTCCTTTTTTGATTTGATTGAACTTCTCAACTTTTTTCCCCACATATATATTGAAATTTAATGGACTTAAAATTCATTATTCATAGTTGAAAATGGAGACATGAAACATTTTACCTCAAACATAATCAGTTACATTGCACAAAAATTCTCCAAGTCTATCTTTGATGACTTTACTACATTATCTTGATTCACACTTATGTTTGAATCAACATTTATGCAGTTTACAAATACTCCAAACCTTCCGAATCTACAAAATAAATACTATATCTTAATCTTTAATGCTTACAAAAGTGTAATCATCATTGGACCTGCACTGTTATGCCTTAGTCTGTCACAAATATTCTTCACCTTCTTTTAAGTTTTAGATTATACTGGGGTGATTTTCCTATACAAAAATCTTTGAGTTAGACCAAAATATATTAAACATCAACCAAGAAATTGTAGTTGAGATTTGCACAATGTATAATAAATACACTGAACACTTTTATTACTGAACATTCCAGTCAAGCCTGGTAATTTGCCTTACACATTATTTAGATCCTGTTGAAAGTGATAATCTTTGGATACATTATTCTTGATAAAAGAGACATTTTAAATATCGAAGGTAAGGTTTGGTAAATTAAGACCAAAGCGACTTTAGAGAGAGATATAACAGTTATAGAAAAATAGAATTTGATTTAACAATACACCAAAAGATTTGAATACCATTAACACAATAAAGTATTGACTAAATCATCAATTTTCATGGGTCAGGAGTATTCTTTGAAACAAGTTTGAAATTCTTATCCTAATTATGCACACATAATTCTATAATAGCCCTGAGTGGTTTAAATGAGAATGAACATCTTAATCCAATACATATACACCTTCACAATCAATCATGATATGAATACACTTGAAATAGAGACTTACTTAGATAGTAATATCTAATAAGACTCTGGTCACAATAAATTCTTCTTTATTCTATGTATACTCCATCATATACATGAATCTTATAGGCTTCAAATAACAATTCTTGCAAATTCCTATAGATCAATGTCTTCCATCGACTTTTCGGCTCTATCCTCCAAAGCCTAAACGACTTAGTCTATATAGTTATTCTCTAGCTTTGTTTAGCTCCTTCATTATAGGTTCGAGCTTAATCTCTTGGAAACAATAATAACTATTCTTGGACTATGAACATAAATATCTCTTACATTTGAAGAGATTTACTTTTTTTAGTTTCTTATCCACTGTAGGTAGATTTTCTTCTAGATAAATAGTAAGTTTTTGTATATCTACATAGATGAAAAAGGTCATAGTAATAACCTCTTAGAACCTAGGACTATTATAAGCATAGTAAGGTATGACTTAGCCTTTTTATTGTTCACCATATGATTCTCTTACAAACACATAACTAATTTATACAAATTTATACTTTGAACTTATTCTCTTGCATCACATTGGCTCTATTTTTATGACATTTTCAAGTCCTTCATATATGGCCCTCAAGCTTACATGTAACATTGAGTGCTATTAAGTGTCACTTTATTGTGTGTGTTATAGCCATATCATTATTTGTTAATATTTTTGAGCTTGTTAAGCTTGCTGAGATCATTGAGTTTATAGATGTTGTTATCCATATCTTGCACCTCCCCTTTTCTGTAGTTCCATGATTCACATTATGCTCCTCTCTTATTTTATAAGCTTACTCATTGTAAATATCAATGATGTTTACTACTACGTGCCTAATTGTTACATCTATCTTGACATGACACTTACATGCATTGCGTTACTTATGTTTCACACATGCCTGAATGACAAATACATTACTATGATGTCATATTCTCTACATATTGACATGATTTTACATGATTACATATTTATACATGATATAATTAAATATTTCTTATGATATGAGTGACTTATAGACTACATCCCTCACCTCAAAGGGGGGCATATTAGTAGGCTTGTTGTAAAGACTTAAGCCACCATGAGTAAAATATTTAGGTTATTGGAAAAAGTATAGGATTCAAATATTTTAGAGTGGTTTAGATATTAGTTTGATTCAGATATCAAACATAAATTTACATAGTGTTACAAATTATGGGGGCATATTCCATATATACATTCTCAATTTATAGAGACATGAGTTACAAATTATAGATTCAAATATACTTGGGTACACATGTAGTGCATATATACATAGTTTTATAGGAATAATAATTACATGTTTTAATATATACATACATTTGAGATACAGGTTCTCATATTTAGCATATAGATGCATAACATTCTATATTAGTTGGCAGTGATTCATGGGGCATGATATTTTTTCATGCACATATACACTATGATAGTTTAAAGTTGACACCAATTCATGGGGCATGATCCTTATTCATGCACATACACACTAATACAATTTTATATTTTGCAAACACATTCAAAGATACTTAGTAGTGAACACCCTTGAATATATAAGTCTATGAATATATAAGCTGAGACCATATTTCTTAAAGATGTGGTAAGGCTTCATAGTAAAGTTAGAGGCACCTTGATATAATAGGAATTTAAATCTTGAGGAGCTCATGAACTGGATAATAGAGATGGAGAATTATTTTGACTATGATTCTATGGAGGAACACAAGAAGGTGAAGTTTGTTTGCATGAAGCTAAAGAGCCATGATTATTTAATGTTGAATAATGTGTAGGGTGATGTACAAAATAAAGGTAAGGAGAAGATAAAATATTTGGATAGGATGGTGAAAAAGTTGAAGGCCAAATTTTTGCCTTTTGATTATCAAATGAGTATTTTAAGGAAATTGTAGAATTTGAGAGAGAAGGAGATCAACATCAAAGAATACACCAAAGAGTTTTATAGACTCACTATAAGAGCTAGGCATATTAAGAAAGACCATGAGAAGGTATAAATATATGTGAATGGGTTGTGTTTTGCAATTCAGATGAAATTAGATTGTTGAACCTAAAAATTGTAGAGGAAACCTATCAAAGTATGTTGAAGGTAGAAGATAATTTATTAATAAAATAACAAACAAACTCGAGAGGAAGAGGAAGATCTTAGAGAGGATGAGGAAAAGTAGCAATGGGAGAGGACAAAAACATCATAATGGAGAGGCAAATAACTCACAAAATATTAATTAAAGCACAAGAGGAGGTTACTCCTATAGAGGGAGAAGATCCTTTGGAAGAGGAAGAGGTAAAATTGGAGGATTTCATGGTAAATGTTTAAAATGCAATGAGTATGGTAGAAATAGAGCTTGGGTGTGTCCAAAATAACCTCAAAATAGTGGAAGGAAGACTAAATCGAGCAACCATGTTGCTCATGATGATGAAGAGACTGTTGGATCACCAAGATGTATGGAATACCTAGAACAAGGATATGATCTATCTATGAATAGAGTGTTGTTGAAACCAACCAATAAGGTGAATGAACCAACAAAAATAAAAAGATTATTCCAGACTGTTTACAAATTATTAGGTAAGTGTTTCAAACTTGTGATTGATAGTGATATCATGGATAATTTGGTTTCTCAAGAGATGGTAGAAAATATTGGGCTGAAGTGGTTAGTATATCCTACACCATACAAGGTCTAATTATTGTTTAAAGGCCATAAATTGTTGGTGAATGAGCATTGTATGGTGAATTTTCAAATTATTTCACATAAGGATGATGTCTTGTGTGATATAATTCCCATGGATATGTGGCATGTGTTGTAGGGAAGTTTATGCCAATTTGATAGGAGATTCATGCATGATGGAATAATAAACACCTACACCATAATGAGGGATCACAAGATATTCACATTGAATATAATGAGGGATAGAGGAGATGAGGTGGATAATAGTTAGAAAGTGATGTTGGTTTCTAGTAAAGAGTTCTTGAAAGTAGACAAAGATAAAGAGACATGATTCGCTCTAGTTTCAATTCCTAAGAAAGTTATGACAACCACTAAGGTAAGTGGTCTTCCTGTGGAAATTTAGAATATGTTGAAAGACTATGTTGAGATTGTGTGAAATGAAATACCAGAGGGACTACCACCTATGATAATCATTAGTCATCACATGGATCTTGTTCTTGGAGCAAGTTGTCCAAATAAGGTGGCTTATAGATTAACTTCAATGAAGAATGAAGAGACAAAGAGACAATGCAAGATTTGCTAGAAATGGGACTAATATGAGAGAGTTTATGCTCATGTTTAGTCCTAGCTATATTATCACCTAATAAAAGTGGATATTGGATAATATGTATATATTCATGTGTAATCAATAAAAGCATCATTAATTATAAATTTGCATTGCCAAGAATGGATGAATTAATGGAATGTTTGAGTGGAGATAGGTACTTCATCAAGATAGATTTGAAGAGTGGGTATCATGAAATCCACATGAGAGAAGGTGATGAGTGTAAGACCACATTCAATATGAATTATGGATTTTATGATTGTATTTTCATGCCATTTAGTTTGTAAAATGTCCCAAATACATTTATGAGACTCGTGAATGAGGTGGTGAAGCCTTTCACAAGTAGTTTTGTGATAGTTTATTTGAATGACATTATGATTTTTATTCATTCTAAAGAGGATCATTTGAAGCATTTGAATTTGGTTTTAGATAGGTTTAAAGGGGAGGAATTGTTAGTGAACTTGAAAAAGTATAGCTTCATGTAAGAGAAGTTGTTATATTTGGGATTTGTGATCTCAAAATATGGGTTTAAAATGGACCCTAATAAGGTGAGATAAATTGTGGAGTGGCCTTTTCCAAATATTGTGTTTTAGTTAATAACTTTCCATGGGTTGGAAAGTTTCTACAAGAAGTTCATTAGAAACTTCGACAACATATGTACACCCATTACGAAGACTATAAATGAAGATAATAAGAAGTTTCAATAGATAGATGCAATAGAGGATACCTTTTAGTTTTTGAAGGGAAAAAAGGCACAAAAAATAGTGTTAGCCTTGTTAGACTTTGGAAAATTATATCAATTTGATTGTGATGTAAGAATAACAACCACAAGAGTGGTGTTTAGCCAGTAAGGTAATCCCATTGATTTTTTTAGTGAAAATTTGAATGGTGCCAAGGAGAAATATTCAATATATGACTAAGAGTTATATTCAATGGTATAAGCTCTAAAAAAGTGGAAACACTACTTATTTCCAAAGGAGTTCATTTTATATGTGGACAATCACGCATTTCAATTCATAAACAACCAAGGTAAGCTAAATCAAAGCACATGAACTAGGAGGCATTTTTTCAAATATATTATTTTGTTTTAAAACATAGAAGTGGGAAGTCCAATAATTTTGTGGATGCCTTGAGTAGGTGAGCTCTTGTGGTGAATAACCTCAAGGTGAAGATCATTGGTTTTGACTCAATGAGGTATTTTTATGAAGAAGACTTTTATTTTTGAGATGCATGGACATGTAGAGATCCAACAAATATAGGTATAAATCTATGGTTATACCATATGATTTAAGATGGATTTTTGTTCAAGGGGAGGAAGTTGTGTAAACCTCATGGAACACACCTCAAGGTTCCATGAGATAGAACCTATTGAAATAAAACCATAGTAGAAGTCTAGCTAGTCATTTTGGGTATTATAAGAGTTTGTCAAAACTAAGTGAAAAGTACTATTGGTCTTAGATGAGTATGGATTTGAATAAGTTTTTGAATAAGTGTAGAGTTTTCCAACATGATAAAGGCAAAAGTCATATTTCTAGTTTTTATTAGCCATTTCCTATTCCTAATAAACCATGGGATGCATTAGTCTGTACTTTATTATTGGATTACCAAGAACTCAAAAAGGTAATGATTATATATATATATATATATATATATATATATATATATATATATATATATATATATATATATGTCTCAATTTTTGGCAAGACTAGTGATGCCACACATATTTCAAAGTTGTTCTTTCAATAAGTTGTAAGATTGTATGGGTTGTTAAGGAGTATTGTATCAAATAGATATACAATGTTTTTTGGGCACTTTTGGAGGATGGTATGGAAGAAGTTGGGCATAAGGTTAAACTTTAGCTCAACCTATCACCCTCAAACAAATGGGAAAATGGAGGTTGTAAATTAGAGTCTTGGTAATTTTCTGAGATGTTTAGTTGGTGACAAGCCTAAATAGTGGAATTTAATGTTAGCACAATCTAAGTTTACTTACAATGATTCAATCAATTGAAGTATAAGTTTGAGTCATTTTCAAATAATGTATGGTAGCAATCCTAGAGGTGTATGTGAGTTAAGGAGTACTGTTGAGATGGGTAGGAGAAGTGTGAAAGGTGAATACTATGCTCAAGCTATGTATGATGTGCACAAGGAAATCAAGATAATAATTGAAGATAGTGCTAGAAAATACAAGAAACATGCTGATATGCAATGAAAATAATTGAATTAAGAGGTTGGGTACTTGGTTTTGACATATTTTATTAAGAAGAGGTTTTTGAAATTAAGTACAATAAACTTAAGTTGAATATGATTAAGCCTTGCAAGATTTTGAGGAAGTTCTCAACTAATGCTTATGATTTGGAATTGTCAAATGGATTAGGCATATTACCTATCTTAAATTTATAATATTTATACCCATATATTTGAGGACATACAATTTATAACATGGATTTTTTAGTCATGGATTAGAGAGAGTAGTTTCTACTAGCATCCAAAGAGGAAATGGAAGCCATTTTTGACATTCATATTGGTAAGAAGACAAGGGGAAGTGATTACTATAGTAGATGGTCAAGTGGAAGGATGAAGTAGCTAAATATGTAACTCGGATGAATGCATCCAAAGTTTTAAAACATGGTAAAAATATAAACAAGCTCATAATAGGTTCATGAGCAAGAGCTCATTAACTTTTTCATTACCCTGGGTGTCTGATGCAGGAACATCTAAGGTGAAGGGAAATATTTCATCAAAAAAAAAAAATATTATCTTAGGTTTTTGTTTCATTTTGTTTCACATTCTTGTTTTCATAAGCTTGTTAACCTCTAATAATGATGTTGTCAAATTATTCCCGGCCATGGGAAAAGTGTAGAGATAATTTGTCTACTTCTATCAATATGCATGGATTATTTAATATGTAACAATTGGATATATGGTTTTATTTATTTGGTAGATAAGAGATGAAATTTTTTGGTGAGGTCATAGTACCAAAAACTTACAACTAATGCACCAAAGTTCAAATCATTTGGATTTATAACATAAACATATTGTCTAATTCTATCCAACTTTATCTATGACACCTGGTAGGATGGTTATTTACTTGCATTAATAATTGAATTTAAAAATTTTGTGAGGTCATATTACATAGAATTTACAACCTATGTGACAAATTTCAAATCATTTTGAATTATTATGGAAATGCATTGTCTGATTCTGTCAACATGCATCATTAGATTAGTCTGTGACATTTGGTAATATGGTTATTTAGATGTGGTTAGCATTAGATTCCCATTTTTTGTGAGGTGATATAAAATTTAATTTAAAGTTTAATATCAATTAGATAAAACTTTGGTAAAGTTATGATATTTTTGGCATTTGTCATTCGACTCACATGAGCACTTGAGATTTATTTTTTGAGTTATTTATTATAGTAACACTTGGATAACTAAGTTTTTTGAGGTGTTTGGAGTTTTATTTTTCATCTTATATGTTTATTATATCCATGTGAAATGGTACTATGGTAATGTTTTATAGTTACATGTGACTGATTTTATACTATGATACATGGAAGGAGCCGTTACAGATAGTTTGGCATTGATCCTAAAAAATGGAGGCCGCCTAGCTCTTGTAAATTTTGTGGAAGATCATGGAAGTTGAAGCTACACCCTATGAATATATAAATGTTATAGGAATATTATTTGGTTAGATAAGTCAATTTAAAGAAGTAATCAAATTGTTGTAGTGGGAAGTATGGGAGAGTAGAGTAGAGCAAAATAGAAGTAGTTTTATTTTTCATGTTTTGCTTTGGAAAATAAGCGTATATGGTAGTGTGAAATATTTTAGTTGATCCAACCATTTTAATTATTAAATGAATGAGAATATAAAGGTTTAAATTATTATTTTTGTTTGTATGTTTGGTTTAAGTAATGATTTAGTATGAGTGAATATCTAAACATCATAAATTAGAATTGAACCAAGGAAACATAAAAATCGAGAGGTGGAATTTCAATCATAAATGAAAGTATCCAAAATCTAATTTGGTGAAACCCATAATCCAAAAAGAAACCACATATGTATCTTAAAAACCAAAGTGTGAAGTGTCTTTAGGTGGATACCTTGTATGTAATTGCACTAAATACCAAAAAATTGGACTTGAACCAAGGAAATATAAAAATATATAGGTGGAATTTCAATCATTAATGACAGTATCCAAAATCTATGTCAGTGAAACCCATAATACAAAAAAAAACTACATATGTATATTATAGACCAAAGTGTGAAGTGTCATGAATATACCTCAGAATACATTTGGTTACCTTTCAATGACTCTCATGAGGATCTTGGGAGAATTGGGAGGTAAGGATAACTACAAATGAAAAATCAAGGTGACTATGTATTAGGTATAAAATATTGGCCACAAAATTTTGATACAAAGTAACTTCAATTCTAGGTGAAGTGCAACTAGTGGATAATGTAATCCTTGACTAAATTTTTTTTTAGGAAAGGCTTGCAATAAATCATACCAAATCAATGAATAAATTAATGTGTAATTATATTAAAAATGGATATGCATCATAATACTAGATTATTTGTAGCCTGATTAAGTACTGTATAATTTCTAAATCTATCATGTCAAACTGCTCCATCAAATGGTTTTATACATCTTAAATCATAAAAATTAAACTACTTGTCCAGATCAAGTCATCAAAATAGAGGAGAATTATCAAAATTTAATCCCCATCCCTTTGGATGTAGACTGTAATGTATGAATGATAATGTGTGAATCTATAAGTAAGGAAATATTTTTCTAACTTCTCATACCAATCTCTAGAAGCTTACTTGAGACCATAGAGTGAATAATAAAACCTACATACAAAGGAAGACTCCTATAAAAATATGGATGACTAATCCTTATATAATCCTTATAAAGGCACTCTTAATAGCTATTTGATGCATTATCCATCTATGTGATGCAACTAGATAAAACACAAGTCAAATATAGTCTATTTTGGCAATATGGGTAAATGTCTCAGAGTAATCAATCCCTTCAATTTTTAAAAGCTTGTTGGCCACAATACATGAATTTAAATTACCAATATAACCATAAACTACATATTTATTCTTATATACTAACTTAGAGTGAACCAAATTTCTTCCCTTAGGAAGAAAAAACCAAATCCAAAGTGTTATTCTTCATCAAGAAAGAATGCTCTTCTACCATCATTGTATCCTAATTTGATATACCTACCACATCTACAAAATTATGTGGACCATATGAAATATCATGGATTAAAATACCATCCCAGACTATTTGTGAACAAGTATGACAAGTGTCTATGGGATTCTTTACCAAATAACTAGTCTCTTACTTAGTAATGTGAACCCACTTTAGAAAATAATATGTAGTAGGAGATAGTGGTGCATGTCAATATTAAAATAAATATCATCATCAAGGAGTAAATAATCCTCAAGATGTGAATAAGGAAGAGTAGGAGAAACTATATATGTAGGCTACATCAGGGTGAAGTTATTATCAACCTTTACATCCCACTGAAACATAACATTACGAGTGACTGGGTTAAATAATCAAAAATATTTTAAATCCTCATAATATCCAATGAAAATTAGTATTTGAATCTTATTATTCATGTATTTTCACCTATCATCAAGAATAAACACCCAACACTCACTAAAAAATACTTAAAATGAAGAAACATCTGACTTGACATGGGACCAAGCCTCCTCATGAGTTATGCTATGCACTTCCTTCTAGGGAAAGCGGTTCTAAATTTAGTTTTCATAATTAGATAACTTATTCCAATACTCAAGTGTCATATTCTTATACTATATAATATAATTTTTCATAATGTTCTTAATGTCGTGTTATTCCTTTCAACAACTCCATTTTTTATGGGTGTAGGGTAATGAGTGTTGATGTTGAATACCATGATTAGTTAAAAAAGTATTGAGATTCCTTATTCACATACTCACCCATTATACATGTGTATATTATTTATAGGAAGTGATATTCATTATAAAAAAATTCCTTAAAGGCCTCGAAGTGCTCAAAAACATCTCTTGTACTTTATAAAGTGCAACCATGTGAAATGTGAGAAGTCATCTATGAAATTGAGTACATACTTGGCCCCTAAAAATAATGAGTGATAAATGACACAAGGTTACAATGTACCAACTCAAGGTGAGCCTAATCTCATGAAGCCTTTCCTTTTGGAAAAGGTGCAGATGATGTTGTCCAAGAACACAACCTAAATAAACAGCTTCGATACAAGACATCTTCAACAGGATTAACACTAAGTGTTGTGAACTCAATTTTTAGAAATAATTACAATTAAATTTTCCTAAATTTTAATGCTATATATTTATCAAATACCAAATATGAGCAATAAGGGATGATCATAAGAAGACTCAACCCAATCAAAAACATACAAGTGTGAACCATGATCAACAACACATGAAATAATCACAACCTCATGATTATGTAACTCTCTCATCACAAAATAATGAGGAGAAAATTCCATTTCCTTCCCATTACCAAACTAAAAAATGTTATATAAGGAAAGAATATTATTAGGAACCTTAGGAACTAGGAGTACATTATTGATGCACCCATCTTTCAACTCAACAATGTCTAAACCTAGAAAATATATCTATGAATAATCCCCAACTATAATTTTTTAAGTGATACTATTAGTAATATAAGTGATAAGCTCATGTGAATGTGTCATGATGTGAATCACTTGAATTCAGTATTCAAATATCATAAGATGCATTAAATGCAAAAGTAGAAAGTGCCCTTTACCTTTGGAAGAAGAAAGAGAAGGAGAAGAAATTGTAATATTGTGTTATTTCATTGCTTCATATAATGCTTCTATTCTCTTCCAACATTTAAACTCTAAATGACCTTTCGTTCTATAAAAGGTACAAGGTTCACTAAACTTCTTCTTGGACTTAGAGGAGGACTCATGAAACTTATAAAAATCAGGGTTAGTGGACTTAGGAATGGTTTTTGAGGAAGATTGAAAGGATTTTAGATTATCATTAATCTTATTTTTTTATTTTATATTACCTTTACTTTTATGTGAATTGGCAACTAATGCTTTGGAATTAGGGATGACATCAATTTGTCCAAGCTTAGATTTTAATCTAGTGAGATGTTCACAAAATATATCAAATGAAGGCATCTTAAATTAAAAACATAAAACATGCATGGTGGAATAAAATGCATAGTAAAAAACTTTAAATGGGCCCATTAAATTTAATAAAATCATAAAAATCAATCTTCATTCTTTTTGGTCTTACCACAAGGTTTTAATTGTGAGAGAATTGACTTAAGTTTGGAAATTAAATCCTCAAGAGAAGGAAAGTCACTATGCATAAGGGAAGATAATTTTGTATCTAGTTGTAATGAACTCAATTAATTGAATTTACCAAAAAAATATTTACATGTATCCCATGAATTTTTTATGTGTCATGATTTATGATGTGAAACAATAATTCATCTAAAACATGCATTTTAATAATACTTACTTCGTCTATTTTGTTGGCATAATAAAGTGTCTCATATTCATTTGTAAATACCTGAGGTGTATATATTAACATCATCTCTGAACATTTATATTCTAACAATTCCTTCATTTTTTGTTTTTGAGAATCATAATTATGTGGTGTTAAGAGTTCAATAGTATTAGATTCATCCATAATTAAAGGAAATGAGACAACCCACAAAGTAGTGGAAATCAAACAAAATCAAGAGAAAACATGAACATAAATAATGAATTTAAACCCTAAACAATATGTATTACACACCAAATTATAAAAAAAAATTGCCCCAACAACAAAAAAATTAAATGTATCAGACTTAAGAACATAAAAAGAATCTCTCACAATTATTTATAATTTTACAGTGTGAATTACAATGTTAGATTTAGATAACAAGAGAGGAAAATATATATGAGTTTACAATTCATTATAGAATAATTCAAATATAATAATGTTTTTGGATTCTACAGGAAAATTTAAACACTTTCAAAAAACTATATATGAAAATTCTTGTGGGTCTCAAGATATGAGTTTAGAAAGGTCCCTAAATGGGGTATCTAATAGTCTTCCACATCAAGAATGTGTTTTTATAAAGAAATACCATTGTATAAATTAATAGGGGATTTTATCCTCAAAATATACATCAAAACACAATTCCAAAAAAAGGGAGCCTCTCAGGCATCTTGGATTAAAAATATATGGCCTATGGAATGAAAGTAGGTCTAAAAAAGGCCTTTAAACAACTTTGTCATCTTCATAAATTTACACTTTGATTTTTTCAAAATGAAAGGAAGAATCTATAAAAGAAAATTGAGGATATCTATCTTGCAATAAATCTAAAAAATCTATAGGGAAGTTGCATGGAAACCTCTTACCCTTATCTTTATAGGAGTCTCCAACTTCAAAAAGTCATCATAAAAAATCTAGCTAGAAAAACAATTCCAATAAAAAAAATCCTAAATTTTATTATAAAATTCACGCCATAGTCTATAAAAATGTATTTTTTTTATAAAATTAGAAAAAATCTAAAAATGGCCTAAAAGGATGATTCAACCCAAAAAAACTTGAATGGGTTTTTACATAATCCAAAATATTGAGTGGCTGAAAAACATCTTAGAAGGCTAGAGAAATATGTGAGAATTATGAAAGAAAACTCATAAATACACAACACCAAATGATAAATAACATCTAGAATGGGTTTAATTGGATAACTACTCTAATAAACATATTGAAATAATGAAAACATTCAATAGTGTCTCAATAAACTTACATAAGCTAAATAAACCTTCCACAAGTATATAGAGAGAATAATTCACAATATTAGACTTATATTAACAAATTAAATTTTAAAACAATTTATAATCCCTTATATTTATAATGAGGGGTATGATTTAAAAAATAATATATAAGCCCCTATATTAATAAAAAGGGGTACTACTAAAAATAGCTAATGAGAAGTGGAGTTACAATATTACAAAGGTGGAGTTACACACCTTTAGAAGTGCAGTTAAAACATCACAAAAGTCGGGGTACAAACCATATATTATGCATGAACATGTGCATAAATCACATGACTAATTTCCACAAGATATTAAATGAAATTCTATTATCCATACTTATTAATTATAACTAACTAAACTTACCTAATTGGAACTTAATCATTTCCTAGTGTGTACATGAATAATATCTAGACTAGTAAATAATGAGAACATCTAACCTAATGTGAACACACTAACAACCATTAACAATATTCACAATTTCAACAATAAATAAGTATTTTCCATGAGATTTATTTGAAATTTTTTATGATACATTAATTGACCTTTTCTATATCACTAGAAATAGAATTTGTGTCATTCAAATTCAACATAATTGCCTTCACCAATGACATAATATCCATTAAAATAATGTAAACTATGATGTTAGCTAAGAAAGGGCACACATTAAAATTAAAAAAATTGAAATAAACCCTAAGGATGGTATGATTTAATTAAACCCAAAAATAAAAACTAAAAATGAATGAAAAAAATGTAAGGGATATGAGGGAAATAAACCCTAGGTTGGATGTAGGAGTATCTGATCCATCAAAATATTTTAATAAATTATGACACTAAGGTAAATTATCTATGCACAACAAGTTAAAAGTGATTCAAAAGGGATATCATTGAATATACAATTCAAAATAACATTTGGATTTACATTATGGCTATAAACAATGACAAACAGTACAATACAAAGACTATGCTAAAAAAATCATGGGTATTAGCTACTTCATTAATAATATTTACAATTTTAGTAGTAAAATAAGGATTTTCCATAATATGTGCTTTCAAATTTAGCATAATACATTTATTAACCTTTTCTCTATCACTAGAAACAAAATTTGTGTCATTCCCATTCAACACAATTTCCTTCACTAAAGACACAATATCCATTTCACTAATATAAACTGTGATGCTAGCCAAGAAATGACAACAAATATATGCAACAAAAGAGGGAAATAAACCCTAAGGATGATATGTGGGATTGTAAACCTGAAATCACAACTGATAATGAATGAAAAATGATAAACCCTAAGAGGTTTGAGAGCAATAAAACCTAGGTTGGATGTAGGAGTATATAATTCACTAGAATGTTTTAATTATTAATGACACTAGGAAAAATTACCTACGTATAATAAGATAAAATGGATGCATAAAGGGGATCACTAATTTTATAGTTCAAAACAACATTTGGATCCACCTTATATCTTTAGACACCTAAATTTGGCACAAGTCTTGTCTTACAATGTCCTTTAGCCACTTTGCTTATATATGTCTCTAGCTAAGAATTAAGTACTTAGTGGTGCATGTCTTTTATGTTTTCTATTTTAGTTATTGATTTTATATGAATTTTCAGTCCCCTTTTCCCATCTTCATCACTTGGTTCATGATTTAACAATATAGATCTCTAACCTCATTTTATCATCCCAAGGTAGCTCTTATCCTAGGTCAATTTTGACCATTAGGGTCAAGATCGATCATTGGTCTTGACCCATTTCAATCAATCTTAATCCTTGATCATTTAATTTTTTTATTTTTGTGTGTTTCATTTTATATTTTATGCTTTGGTCCTTTTTATTTTCTTTTGGGTTTGTTTTAGTTCACCGCTAGGTTTTTAATTCAAATTCAAAAAGATTATTATATATACATAGTTTCTAGAAGACATTTAAAAATCAGCATTCTTAGATTACAAGAGCTGTAAAAAATTATATATTGTTTATATTGAATCATTAGAGCTACATCTGAAGTATTGAATATTAAACTTACATTTTTCATGCTTTTGATAAGGGTAAAATAGGAGAGAGAACATTGAAGCTTGCGTTCACCATTACAAACATACACATTAGTGAGATAACTAAATTTGAGTTTGATCCATCTTCAGATAAGTGGAAATGTAGTCAATCAAGCATTTGGTTTATAAATGAGGATTAAACAAGGTCAGTGCAACACAATCCCTTTCACCCAATCCTCCCATTTGATGTCAAAAGTGTTTGTGTCAAAAACCAGGGTTTGATATTTTAGGTGCATACATACATGTTCAAGGGACTGAGAAGGCGTAAAAAGGCATTATGAATGTAGGTGAAGTGTCATAGAATAAATCATAATCTTGCACCTACAAGGTCAAAATCGATTGTTATAGGTCCAAATTGAGAGTTGATCTTGTTTGCTAATAGTTGATATTGACCAAAATAGAGACAAAAATCAATTGTAGAAATGAGAAAAATACAGACCCTTTTACATATCATCAATACATAGAATATGTCTGTGTAGACCAGGGAAGTACGATAAATAATATTGTTTTATCTCTATCTCTTTATACTTATTTATTGCAATATTTGAATTTGTATATTTAATTCATAGTTTCAAATCTATATTTTATGTAGATTTAAATTATCTATAGTTAGCCTTTTATTCTATTAATTTATATATAATTAAAGGGTTATCATTTCATTAATCTAATTTTAGATAAAAACATATTTGTGAACCCATATATTTTATTCAAGCATTACTTACAAATTTCTATCTTAGGGTTTTCGATAAATTCTTGAATATCTAACACTAAAATAACATTCACCCCACCTTGGATTCAACATCTGACACCAAAATAACTTTATTTTGACCTTGGATACATTATCTAACATTGAAATCACTTTAATTTGACCTTACATTTGATATTTGGCATTAAAATCACTTCATTTTAACCTTGGATTTCATTGGAATTTCCTGATCTCCATACACAACTTTTTCTTAGGGTTTCTTCCTTCCCTATCTTCTTCCTTCCAAGTTTTTTATCTATCTATGTGGGAGTGTATTTTGGGAATAAGTCTTATCCTCATCTTTCTTTCCATCTTAGGATTTATTAAATTCAAAATATATACCTCTAATAAGGACCACAGTAGTCCCCATTCTTTATATTTTTTATATTCTACTAATTCTATACCTTACGATTACTCTAATGAAATGACTAACGATGACCATTATATGATTAAAAATACTAATGATGTGTACGAGGAATATAATTTTGAAGGCAATGATTATGATTATAATTACTAATAAACACATAATGAGGAAGATGATGAGTATAGTACTTATGAAATAGAAGATCCTAACTCCCCTAATTTTTCTTTAGACTCTCCTCTTAATCATACATTAGAATAAAAGGAACATTGGTGCAAGCAAAAATAGGGTGTCCACTTAAGGAAAAACTATAGATTTATGATTCTTAGTTTGGGCACACACACATACAATGACCAAATCAAAATTTATCTTACACACCCTTACTGCAAATAACACACAACATCCTTTTTCATTCAATAATCATTTCCAAATGAACTATAAGATCACCCTCAATGGGTTGGTTACATATTTTACACTCTTTTTATTCTCTATCTCTCTTAAGCTCAACCCCCTCTTTTATTTAACATTTTTCCCCTATTTTTTTAAAATTCTATTTAGAAAATTATTCAGCTACTGTTGGTTCACCTTTCATCAACAAAACGTTAGCCAAAAGTCTACCACTTATATAGATTCATTTTTTGTCCATAGAAAAATTATTTGGGTTATAACATACCTACCACATGGAAATTGATACAAATATTCTTCATGTCATAACATACATGCCACATGGATACTTATAAAAAATACAAACATAACCCTGAACCAAAGTTGTATCTTTGCACTAATGTACCCATAAATAAATGTCTACAAGATCATGTAAACATCATGAACTAAATGTTTGTTGTGTAACCATGCCAAAATAGTGAAAAAATTAAATGAAACACATAAGAACTATGTTTTTGGTTGACATAAGATTCCTTTACATTAGATACCCAAGGTAATGAAAAGAGGCCATGGGATCCTACTCATGAACCCGTTGTGAGCTCTTATATAGTTGTACCATGTTTTTAAACTTTGGATGAATTCATCCAAGTCACATCTTTGGTTGTTGCATCTTTCCACTTGACCAATACTCATAGTACTCATTGCCCCTTGTCTTCTTTCCATAGTACTCATTGCCCCTTGTCCTCTTTAGCTACTCAAGGAAATTGCTATCTCCAAACCATTAACAATTAATCAATGCTATCACTTTTTTCCCCTTCAACATATGAGTAAAAAATTGATAAATTGAAGATAGGTGAGATGCCTACTCCATCCAATAACTCTAATTATTAAGCATTAGCTGAGAAATTATTCAAAATATTGCAAAGTCTAATATTCTTCCACTTGAGCTTATTGTACTCACCTTTTAGAAACTTCTCTTACATAAATTTACCAAAACCTAGTACCCAACCTCAAAACTTAGCTCTCTCCTTCACACATTAGCATGTTTTTTCTAAATTTATAACATTATTTTTAAGGCTCATCTTGACTTCATTATGTGTATCATGCATATCTTGAGCATAGTTCTCACCTTCCATACTTATCCTACTTATCTCAATTATACTCCTCAACCCACATACACCTCTAGGGTTGCTCCTATACACTATTTAAAAAGGACTCAAACTTGTGCTTGGGTTGATTGAATCATTTTAAATAAAATTAGTTTATGCCAACATTAAATCCCACTATTTGGGCTTGTCACCATCTAAACATCCTAGAAATTTACCAAGACTCTGATTCAAGATTTCCATTTTCCCATCCATTTGAGGGTGATAGGTTGAACTAAAGTATAATATTATGCCAAAAATATTTTATAGCTTCCTCTAAAATTTCCCAACAAACTTTATATCTATATTCAATACAATACTTCTTGGAAACCCATGCAATCTTACAAATTATATAAAAAAATGTAATATGTGTAGCATCACTAGTATTCTTGCATGCCAAAAAGTGAGCCATATAATAAAATATATCAAAAAATAAAATGGGATCATTACTTCATTGTGTTCTGGGTAATCCAATAACAAAGTCTATACTCAATGCATCCCATAATATATCTATAGTGAGCAATGGTTGATAAAAATCAGTATTCTTACTTTTTCCTTTAGCATGCCGACAAAATATACACCTTTGTACAAACTTATTTACATATATACTCATTTATCACCAATAATATTTCTCACTCCACTAGATCAAATCCTTATCACACCTAAAATGACTATAAAGACATCTATTGTGTTTTTATTTTAGTAGACTAACTCTCATGGAACCTTGAGGTATACACAATATATTTCCTTTATACAAAATCCCATCTAGTATCATATAATATATCCACGGAGTTATATTCATATTTGTTAAATCCATGCACACTATCCATGCATCTCATATATCCAAGTCTTATTCACACAAATGTGACATTAAATCAAACCTAATGATCTCTAATTTGAGCTTGTTCATAACAAGAGTTCACCTACTCAAGTTATCCACAACTTTATATGACTTCCCACTTATATGTCTCAAAACAAAATAATATATATGAATTAGTTACACCCATTTCATATGCCTTTGATTGAGCTTACCTTGGTTATTTATAAATTATAAAATATGTTTATCCATATATAAAAAAAACTTATTTGGCAACAAGTAGTGTTGTCACTTCTTGAGAGCTTGTACCATTACAAATAAACCTTGGTCATAGATTGAATACTTCTTCTTGGCATCATTCAACTTCTCACTAAAATAAGTAATGGGATGACCTTATTGGATTAACATTACTTTTATGGTTGTTCTACCTACATCAAAATCTAGCTAAAATGCTTTTTTAAAATTTGGCAAGGTTAATACTAGTTATTTACTCACTTTTCTCTTCAAAAAATGAAAGTTACTATTTGTTGCAACAGTCCATTGAATTTTTTTTCTCTTCCTTCATAGTCTCTATTATGGGTGCGCATATTCCACTAAAATTCTTGACAATTTTTATATAAAAACTTGCCAACCCATGAAAACTTCTTGCCTCAAACATTGTCTTTAGATAAGACCAATCCATAATTATCCTCATCTTATCAGGATCCATCTTTAACCCATCCTTTAAGATTAAAAATCCCAAATATGTCATCTCCTCTTTCATGAAGATGCACTTATTTAAGTTCACTAAAAATTTCTCTTATTTTAACTTATCCAATACCAACTTCAAATGTTGCAAATGATTCTCTTTAGAATGATTCAAAATCATAATGTAATATAAATATACTATAAATAACTTACCTGTGAAAGGCTTCAACACTTCATTCATGAGTCTCATTAATGTAATTGGGGAATTGGAAAAATTGAATGGTATGACCAGCCACTCATTAATCTTGTATGCAGTCTTCCACTCATCACCTTCTCTTATTCAAATTTTGTGATATCTACTCTTCAAATATATCTTGGTGAAGTACTTGGCTCCACTCAATCAGACCATTAAGTCATTGATTATTGGCAATAGAAACATGTACTTAATACCACTTTCTATATTTCTTGGGTGTTAACACAATTGGATCTACACATGGGGTCAAACTATCTCATATTAAACCCTATCTCATAAATTATTTCACTTGATTCTTGTTCTCTTCATTATCCATTAGAGTCAACCTATAGGCTGCCTTGTTAGGAAAAATTCTCAAAGCACTAGATCCATGTGATGGGTAATGTTTTTCATAGGTTAGTAGTCTATCTTGTAACTCACTTGACACAATGTCGATGTATTCTTCTAATAAATTATGATTTTTTCAATGGAAAATCACTTTCCTTAGTGACTATCACAACTTGTATATGATTTGGAATCAATGCATAACATTCTTTTTATTTATTTTCCACCTTCAATAGCTATTTTATGCCACTCAACATCACTTTGGACTACTATCCACCTCATATCCTCTATCTCTCAATGGACTCAATGTGAATCTCTTGCCATCCTTCATTATGGTGTAGGTTTTTACTCTTCCATCATACACGAATCTCCTATCAAATTGACATGGCCTACCAAATAGAACATGACACACATCCATACATATAATATCACATTTAACATTGTATTTATATGAACCAATTTAAAATATCACCATACATTACTCATTTACTAACAATTGATGACCTTTAAGAAACCACAAAACTATGTATGGTGTAGGATGTACCACCCATTTTTACCTAATATTTTCTACCATCTCTCGAGAAACTAAATTATCGATGCTATCACTATCAAAAAATATTTACAACACTTACCTCCATATTTAAAAATAACACATAATAAACTCTTCCTTTATGTAACTTAATTCACCTCCTTTGTTGATTTCAACATCACTCTCTTCATTAATAGATCTCTCCTTGTTTTGTATCTTTCATGTGTGTTGGAAACCAAATAGTCTCTTCATCCCCATGGGATATATGGGATGTTACTTTAACTCTCTTTTTATTGTTTTGAGGGTCATCTGGACACTCCCAAGCTTTATGCATAATATAGTTATTACATTTAAAACACTTACCTTGAAAATCTCTGCCTCTACTTCTTCCAAGGATCCTATCCTTCTAAAAGAATAGCCTCCTCTTGCACATGAGTTCAATTTTTTTGAGTTGATTGTCTCTATTAAGCACAAAATATACTGAGAGGGGGGGGTGAATAAGTATATTATATATCTTTTTACTTAATCGGATTTTTTTTCTTTAACCACTTAATCACACATTAAAGATATGTAATAAAATTGAAACAATAATTTGCACCACACAAGAGAGAGAGAGAGAGAGAGAGAGAGAGAGAGAGAGAGAGAGAGAGAGAGAGAGAGAGAGAGAGAGAGAGAGAGAGAGAGAGAGAGAGAGAGAGAGAGAGAGAGAGAGAGAGAGACCAAATTTTTATGTGGAAACCCAAAGTGGGAAAAACCATAGAGAATAATCTCAAGTATATGAATGAGCACTAACTCAAAATACAAAGTTCACAAGCACCAACTTGTAGGAGCACCAACCCCTTTGCCAAGCAACAACACAACAACTATTTGTGAGCACAAATCCATAAGAGCACCAACCCCTTGAAAAGACTTGTGAGTACCAACCCATAGGAGGACCAACCCCTCTTGTGTATAAAACACAACTATCTCTCAATGTTGCTTACTCAACAAATGATAGAAATCTATAATATCTCATGATTTTCTCTCTTAAAAAATAAATACAAACCATGCACTCTCTTGCATTTTACAAATGGCTTCTCAAGCCTTTATTTATATATTTCCAAATGACCTTTAGCATTCACCCTTTGTGACCCTTCAATCATCATGGAAAATGGCGTCAAACTTACATGACCCTTCGTATCCTTGCATTTGAAAAGTCATATGGTGATCCTTCATAAGCAAAAGCATCCTTTCCTCTTTTGTCTTTATCTTGGTGACTTTTCATATTCCTCAAAGTGTCCCTTCATGGAAAAATTCACCATACCTCTTTTGTCTTCACATGGTGACTCTTGAAATTCCTCAAGATGACTCTTCATGAGAAAATGTGTCCCATTCCTCTTTCGTCTTTTACCCCGTGACTCTTTGACTTCTCCATGGGCCCTTTTTTGACTTATATGCAACCAAAAATATATTCATTAATATTAAATAAATATTAACACATATTATTCAAGATATGAATATTAAAAACACCATTAAATGCAATAGGGCCTTTATCACTAATAATGCTAGACCTTTGACATCAATGACAATATTTCCAATAGTCTCTCCATCATGATTTTTTATCCTCTATCACCACTACCTTATCATTGTTATCTTGAAGACCTCCTTCTACCTCTATATTGTGATTGTTATTTCCTTGAAAACTTATATTCTACCTTCAATACACTTTTATAGGCTTCTTCCACGGTCTTCAAATTCAAAAAAATGATTTCATCTTGTATGGAAAAATGCAACCCATTCACATACCTTGTAAATTTATCTGGATCATCCTCAACATATCTAGTGCTTATAATTAACCTATATAACTCCTTAGTATAGTCCTTTATACTCATCTCCTTTTGTCTTATGTTTTTTAGCTTCCTAAACAAACACATATGGTAATCAGAAGGCATGAATTTGGCCTTCAACTTGGTTACCATCTTGTCCAAAGACTTTATTTTTTCCTTACCTTTCTTTTATCTATTCGATTGCACATAATCCCACCATATAGAAGCATGGCCCTTCAACTATTTACTAGCAAATTTCAACTTATTGGACACATCCATTATCTCATTATCAAAATACTTTTCCATCTTATCTATTTAATCTAATAATTCTTAAACGTTCAAACTCCTATTGTAGCAAGGTGGATCTATATTTGGCTTGCTACTTATCTTTGAAATAGCTCTGAAAAACCTTGTCTTAGCCTCATTATCCATGTCCTCCACTCCAAGTTATTGAACACCTTATTAATCATATTCACTCACTCTTCCCCATGATTTCCCTTTCTTTGGGTTGTCTTCATAGCATCCAATCCTACCTAGATTTCTCTCATCATCTCTGTTAAGTCTACAACTCTCGGTCCTCTTGATCTTTCTCCTCTCCATTAGCATTTACTCTATTTTTTATCTTTTACCAAATTTTAATATTCTTAGCCTTGTCTCTCACACACTCTCCCAATAAGGGAAAAAAAAACCCTTCTCTGATACTAAATTGTGCAAACACAATTAGGTTGTCTACTTAAGACAAACTTTAGATTTGTGATGATTAGTTTGGGCACACATGCATATAGTGACCAAATGATAATTTAAGTTATATGCACTTACCACAAATAACACAACACATGCTTTTTCATTCAATATGTATTTCTTAATGAACTACAAAATCACCCTCAAGGGGTTGGTTATAGTTTTTACAATATTTTTAATCTTTATATACCTTAAGCTTAGTCCCCTCTTTTATTTAACATTATGTCACAATTTTTATCTGAATTCTATCTAGAAAATTATTCAATTACCTTTGGTTCACCTTTTTTAACAAAACATGAAACGAAATTATGTTGCTTATACAGGTTCATCTTTTTGACCCAAGAATATTATTTTACCTCAATTGTTTTCTTAGTTTAATGTCTCTTTAAATTATCTCATTTTAAAATTGAATAAACATCCCCTCCAAACCAAATTTTCTTGGGTTATAACATGCCCACCACATGTACATTAATACAAATATTCCTCGTCATAACACACATGCCACATGGATATTCATAAAAAACTGAAAACATAAGCCTAAATAAAATTTGTGTCCTTGCACCAATGTACCTAAAAATAAATTTGTTCAAGCTCATGTAAACATCATGAACTAATCTGATCATTGTGTAACTATGCCAAAACAATAAACAAACAAAATAAAACACACAAGCACTCTAATTTTTGTTGATGTGAAATTACATACTCACCATGGATTCTCTTGCATCAAACATAATAATAATGCACATATTCTCATTCCTCACATGTTGCATGATTTAAAATCTAAATAATATTTATTTGAGAATACACCTCACTGATCTTTATAGTTTTATACTACACTTCATCATATTAAGTGTTATAATACATAATCATATAAAAAATGAATAACGCTTAAATAAAATTTATGATTACTCTAATCATACATGTATAGACACTTCCCATGATATATACAATGCAAATGATAGAAAATTACAGTGCGATTCTCATTTTTTCTCTCTAGATAATGCAAATGATAAAAAATTAGAATGTGATTCTCCTTTTATCTCTACATAATATAATTATGTTTACTTAGAATGTAATCCTAGGAAATCTAATGATATTAGTGATGATTTCATCATACATATGTTTTGAGTACAAGGTAAATTACAACTTATGAGTACACCTTTCCAAACTATTACTATTCCTACTAGCTATATTGTGACCATGATGCATGCTATAAGAGACCTTAAAAATCAAGTATTGAACCTTAATTTTAAAATTTGATCATGTAATGATAATATTAAATAAAATATCATTCAAGATCAACGTATTACATGAACTGCATTTGAGTATCCATACCCAAAAGAGTTTAGCATGCCTATGCTTTCCTTATTTGATGGTTGTGGAGACCCTGCTAACCATTTAACATAATATGTATGTTATTTTGGCCATTGGGCCAATAATATATACTATGAGATGATAAATTTTAGAAATTGATTATGATATGCAAATTATATCAAAATCAACTCAAATTACCAATCCACTTCAAAATTGGAAACCATTAAATCAAAATCAATAAAATAAACATTTAAAACAACATTCTAATCTAAAGCCAAATGTTCCCAATCAAGATTCAATAAAGACTAAATATTATAGATGTTAGATTGCTATAATATACTCATATTTAATGATTACCTATATTATCTTGAAAAATTGACTCATGGACAATGGAGTGTTGGACGATTATGGACTTGAACAGATTATTGGATGGATTTTGGCTCAATAGATTTCATGCACATTCCACTTATTATTCCAAATGGAAGGAGATGGTAGGTTTTAATAGAGAGAAAGGAGGGAGATTTTATGGAATTTAAAATTCCACGAAATTCTCTACAGAGATAAATATCTATAAAGTTAGAGGAGGATTGGAACATTCTAGACTTCTTTAGAGGAGCCTAATGGGGTTTAGTGGGGGTTTAGCTAGGTTTATAGGAGAATTAGGTGGATATTAGGTACTAGGCATGTAGGAGAGCCTAGGAGATAGGTAGGTAGGTGGGTTATGGTAATTTTAAATTCCCATATAATGGATAAGTGGGTTGGTTGACAAGTAAGACATAGTTATAAGAATTAATTGATTTGTGGGATGATATAAGGTTAGTATAATGTATAATGAAGAAGGGAGGCTGATAAATGACTATAAGGGTGTAAGAAGGATAGGGTTAAATTGATAAAATATATGAAAAAATTAGTGTTGAATAATAATAATATTAGTGACAAGTGATGAGGTAAATAAATTTAGATGCATACAAATACATATTGTTAATATATTTCCATAGGATTCTAGCATAAGATGTGTATATCATAGGTAAAATATAGGTTAGTTCATTTTTAGTGATTAAAAACCAAAAATAAATTAAAAAACATGACATATCAAGCATGATACCTTAGATTTGGCAAGGTCTAGGAGAATGCAAACAAATAGAAAGACATAAACCAAAAGTTATACATTTCTCATGGATTCATTTTCCAAGCTGGATTGTAAGTTTTTTTGTGTCTAGATTGTAGAGCTAGGAATATTTCTCAATGGCACTTGTTAATTTTGATGGCATCTCCCCTTGTCTACGAGTGGTTTGTTTGATCAATGTGAAGAATGTTGAAGTTTTTTTCTTGATTTATGAATAGTATGTTTACACTAAAAAAGCTTATTGAAGGCATAAGGTGAGCCTTCTATTTATAAATTCCTTATACTAATTTAGACCATTGGATGGTAAGCAATATGAGTGGTGGATAAGTAATACAATTTGGGGTAATAAATATAATTAATATTTAGGTTTTGATTCTACATTGGGTTGGCATTTTTTGATAGTTCTTGCATTTATGCTAATGCTCGACAACTTTCTATGTGATGTCATAAATTAGATATTTCTTAAATATTGAATATTGTATAATTATAAATTTAGTCAATTTATATGAATTTTATGCTTATCCATTTGGTTTGATTTGATAGGCTAATTAATATTGATCAAATTTCATGTGATTTATGTAATGTCAAAATTTAAATATTTATTCTACCTAATTGATCCCAAAATATATCTTGAAAAGTTACAGTTTAACTTGAGATGAATTAAACAAAGTTTATGATTGGATACAATGCATCTCCCCAATTTGGGATTCCCCAATTCATTTCAAAATATGTATGTCAAGTGCACAAATTTTTTTAGGGGTTTTAGTGATTTTTTACCTAATTTATGTGTTATCACATAACGTCATTTTGATATCAAATTCAACATGAGAGTGATGAAATTGGAGTGTCTACAATATGTTTGGGATTCATTCTATAATCTCCCTAATGGTTATTTACCTACCTTAAAAAAATTATAAGACATATTCTTATCAAATTATCATAAGCATGGAATACCTAAATTAACATTGGAATATTTACAAGGCTTAAATCAAGGTCATGATTAGTTTATTGGATATTACATTATATGATTCAAGAATGATTTAAACTCTTTAACACATCCACCCTCAAATATGGAAATGTAATTTATATTTAATAAGGGTCTTTTTTTTCCATTTATAGAAATAACAGTGCATAATCCTTACACTTATTTTTAAAAAATATATATGGATGTGCACCACTATGCATGTCATCTAGATGGTAAAAATACAAGTAAATTAAGACCATCTTCACCAAAGCAACAAATTACCACTAAAAATGTTGAATCTAATTCATCTTCTATGTAATAAAAAATTATTATCAAATACTTGTGTGATGATAAAGAAATATTAAAAGAAGTTTTTACCAACAAGGTTAAAAAGAAATCACCTATTATTTCTCCTAATACAAAAGTTCATACCAAGGAACAATCAGTAAAAAATTTAAACAAGGGAAATGAATTAGTTTATATAATTACACCTACAATAAAGGTATTTACTTCTACTAAGAGGCAATTTCTCAAGTTTGATCACTTTAGAGATCAACCACATGATATATTACATGCATTATTGGATAATAATATGATTTCTCTACCTCTGAATTACTATCATCCACCTCATAAATTATAAAAGATAAAGGGTTAACCATTTTGAACTTACCATGGTATTAATGGACATCATGATAATGATTATTATGCTTTACGATAAAATCTTATATAACTTATTGATAGAGGAGTTATCATATTTGATCACAAGACAATAATGTTTTCCTCCCCTACTTCTTCTAGTAGTTATTGTAAGAAGACCGAGACATCTGAAGACATTTGTACCAAGGAATGAATGGTCTATAAGCATTTGAAGAAACAAAACACTAGAATAAGTATTTCTTCTAATTACATGATTGAATTATCCCAAGATATTCTCTCAAGGGAATCATTGGTCACTCAATCTCTCAATAGAGGTGATACTAAAAAAGGTATGGTTATAACCATTAAGTAACAACATGGTACAAGTGTAACTATATTCTATCCAAAACAAATATGGAAGAAAAAATTGAATCAAGAATTTATGGATTGAACAAAATTACAAGTTAATAGAGTATTATAACAATAGGAATTAGAACCATTTAAAATTATTCAATAGAAACTTTGCCAACCGGATTATAGTGAATTTATTTTTCCAAACAATTAGCTTAACCAATTTTGAATAACATTATCACATAACCAATACTAATAGTTACAAATGCTAATATAAAAATAACATTATAAATGCATCATATACCCATATGTTTATGATATTCCATCTAAAATAATTAAATTGTGAAATTCTTAATGCAAAAATTAAAACATATAACATAATCATTTAAATAAGATAAACACATGAAAATATCTCATATATGTATATCAAAAAATCAT
This sequence comes from Torreya grandis, assembly GCA_037957365.1. Taxonomy (NCBI): domain Eukaryota; kingdom Viridiplantae; phylum Streptophyta; class Pinopsida; order Cupressales; family Taxaceae; genus Torreya; species Torreya grandis. Next base: position 2,687,739 of record JARHVA010000520.1, read on the forward strand.
GTTTATAGTACAATAAAAGTCAGTCAATGATAGGAGCACCCTCATCATATAAATTATCACTAATGACTAGACCTAATAAAAGACTTTAGAAAACTCTCACCCAGGGTCAAATCTACAAACCATTACCACATTAAAATTGATTGATGAATTGCTCAAATGATATCTCAATATATTATACACAAATGGATCATACAATGAGAAATCCTCTATATCTCCAAATATAATGAATGAGCCTTGCATATATAGGTAAGGAATATCAATACTAACTAAGAGATCACGCTAAAGATCAAACCTAAGACTCAAAGATAATTATCCCTAAAGAAATTATCTCCATAATATCTAAGATAAAAATATGTAATATCTCATAATATCTAAAATAATATAAATGAAATATCCATAAATAAGTGGGTGGAAATAAATAAATACCTAGGTTAACATGAGCTAAGGTAAACAACCTACTGTAACACACCCCCTCAAGTGAATCTAGGAGCTAAAAATATAGTGGTATATGCATAGTATAAGTCCCAACAACAAGGCCTAATTAGGTACTCATGTACAATATATCCATGAATCAATCTATCATAAAGTGGAGAAAGGGTGAAAATCTATAGAAAAATAAAACTCCACCCAAAAAGAGAGAAAATAAGGAAATGGGTCCCGCAAACAAGCCTTAATGAGATACCCATACAAAAAAAAAATGTAGTGTGAAGACAAGTGTCCCTATGGGTGCCAATCCATCTTATCAGAATACATAGATATAAAGTCACTGTAACTACTAAGTCAAATTGGACATTGAATACAAGGATCACTAAACATGAACACTGTACCCTAAAATATTGGGTATAATGATGAACTTAAGGAAGCATTGCCTGAACACCCTCCCTCAATACTGAATTGGGTGAAGATGGAAATTAAAGTCTCTAAATAAGTAGACTAAAAAATGGTGAGAAGTGAACACAAATACTGGTGGGGATGCCAAACTGGTGTCACTACACAAAAAGTCACCAAGAATGCCACTAAGACATAACAATCCTCATATGGGTTCCGACAAAAAAAATGCTTGAATAAGATACCCAAGTACAAAGGAGGTACTTAAAAAAATGGTACTAGTGGTGATGGGAGAGACTGGTAACTCAAATAGTAAAGGGTGAACAAAATAAGATACACATACATGAAGGTAGACTAGGATGTAAAAACAACCCCCCATAACACTTTATAATCTATTGCAAGTAAAATATATTCTAAAAACACCAAATGAAAATAAGGAAGACATTGTATACACCAGAATAGCTCTAAGTAAGGAGTCAATCAACCTATTAAAGAATTCATCACAAATCATGAGTTGATCCAAAAATAAGAGATAAATGTGGGATAAAAACTCAAGTGGCACAAAAAAAGCATACTCAAACAATGCAAGACATTAGGCTCTAGCAAAAATGTGTTTGCAAGTATACAAATAAATGAGCATGAGTGAAATAAAGTGTCTTTGTGAGGGGATCTACCACATGTTAGATCAGACCTCACTCTGCAGTCTTCAATAATTAAAAATTATATGCAAAATGATATGTTGGGCTTAGATGATAATGCATCCATGATAGAGTGCAATCAATAGGGTGAAATTAATGAAGGAGAAAGTTTGTTTTCTTGGGAGGGGATTTGGCCACTTGCCAAACTGAGTCTCACCCTCTGATCTTTGACAAACGAGATTGAAAAAAGGCATGTGTCCAAGAAATATAATATCTCCTTATTTATTCTAAATACAAAATATTGTTTTTAATAAAAAACAATAAAAAATTCATCCAAATATAATTTTTTATATATAAAAAAGTCCTTTAAAAATATCCCCATAAAGAGAATAGTAGCATGGTTAGTAAAACTACAATAAAATTTGAAATTAATAATGAAATTCAAAATTTCAAAATGTTCTAAAAATTTAAAATCAAGACACACAAAACCTATAAATTATTTTGAGTGATCATTTAAATTTTTCTCATAAATAAATAAATAAAAGTCAAATTTTTTAGAATAATACTACTCAGTAAAAATATTATAACTTTTACAAATTTTGATGAAATTAAAAAATTCAAAATGTTCTAAAAATTAAAGAACAAGGCACACAAAACCCAAAAAATATTCTAAGTGATAATTTATAGTTTTCTCATAATCTACAAAATAATAGTCATTTTTAATCAAAAAATAAATTTGTAAGAAACTTACAAATCTTGTCTCTGATATCCAACTGGGATGAAATTGAAGGTGATTATGTATTCCTTAAGTAGAATGAATGAATTGATGAGATTTGATTTACTCCTACGATCTCCAGAATTTACCTGTAATAAAAAATATAAAAAGAAGCCCCCCGAAAAAAATTATAATTTATTGCACACTTTTCTGATTCTTAGAACCATCTAAATAGGATACAAGAGAAGAACATACTTAGTAAGAAAAGAGAATACCAGATGGTAAGAAAAATATAAGGATCCGAGTAATGGCTATTGGAAACCACTTTGATACCATGAAAGATTTTATAAAACTCTCACCTAGGATCAAATCTATAAACCATTACTACTGTAAAATCCATTAGTGAATTTTTAAAATAATATCTCCATATATTATACACAAATAGATCATACAATGAGAAATCCTATATATCTCCAAAGATTATTCAAATAAAATGAATGAGCCTTCCATATAATCAAGGAAGATCAATCATAACTAAGAGATCAAACTAAGTGATTAATCATAACTAATATATCAAGTTAAGTGATCAATATTAACTAAGAGATCAAGTTAGAGATCAAACCTAGGACTTAGAGATAACTATCATTAAAGAATAGAAATAATTAGAAATTATCCCCATAATATCTAAGAGATAAATATGTAATATATCATAATATATAAAATAAGATAAATGAAATATCTACACATAAGTGGTGGGAATAACTAAATACCTAGGTGAACATGAGCTAAGGTAAACAACCTACTCTAGCACCTGTATCATGTGAAGTTGAAAATCCATCTACTCCTAATGCTCCCCATTATCAAGACTATGAATTGTATCATCTAATACACTTTCCAATAATTTATATCCAAATGATAGCACATGTATGTTCAGTCTATATAATACAATATTGATCAATAAAATCCCTTGATAGATTGAAACCATGAGTAGGCACAGGCCATCTATCAAACTTTGCCAACAAAAAATCTCACTCTCTAGTGACTATAGTATATGTAGTGGTAGTAATGGCATAAGGATCAAATAATAATGCATGCTTTCTAGAAATATGGTCAACCTGCTCAACTAATCCACCACCAATAATGCAATAAGGTACATTCTGTGTCAAATTATAGATGGCCTCATCAACCATAATAAACCAATATATGTCACCTATAATAACAAACATGATTAAATTATCAAAAAAAATATAAAAATATCAATAATTAACTAAATAAAAATTAAAATACTCATGCTCAGACACAATAATAGTAACAACTATGGCAACAATGATATCCACATCGATAGGTTATAGTGTAATTTGGGGTACATGTTATGGTGTAGGTGGTGTTCTTGTTCCACCTACATCTCATTCCCCATCATCTCCACCTCCTCTATATTTTCCCCTCCACCATGTGTAGGGGAAAAATGCAAGGATCACCTACCACAAATAGGAATAATATATCCCATTAGGTAATACTCCAACACTGTGTGTATGCTGCTGTGTATCCCACATCATTTCCTACTACTAATGCAACCACATGATCTCACTCCCTAGCTGGTCAATGATTCAAGTTAGCACTTTTTGTTCCCAACCTTTCCCCAAATCTAAATTCTACCCTAGTGATTCAAATCCATGGGTAATACAGTGGTTGCACATCTTGGATCAATTTAAACTGTCGCGTAACACACTCGTACTGAAACCTCTCAACAATACCAAGAAATTGATCATGTAATATTATTATGAGTTGATATGAGTTAACATGAAAAAATGAAAAATAAGTTACAAAAATATTTTCAATGCTTCTATTTATATGAGTTTAATTTTTATAATATTATTTATTATTCCTAATATTCAACTAATTCAACTATTAATTGAATTTTTTGGTCAACGATATTTTGATCATTGTTCATTAAAAATATGTCCCATAAATTTCATTGGGATGCACATGACACTTTATCCTGCATTGTAACACTATTTGATCACCAATGTCAAATTTTAAAAAATGACCAATTTTAAGACATTAATATAAATTGTGATATCCCTATACAAAAAATATTTCCTTTGGTAATTATATTATCAACCGATTGTGAATATTTCCAATATTATTATCGATAATATGTTGCAAATGACATGATTTTAATCAAGACAACATTTTAATGTATTATTCAATATTCTAACCATTTTAATCGATCATACTTTTATAAACTTACTATATATTTCAATCTGATCAATTCATTAATCTTATCTCTCACCTTGAAAGAGGGGCATACATGGGGTAAATCACAATGATTCTAGTTATACAAATATGACTTGATTCAAATATTATATTATTCATTATGACACAGTTCAACATCAGAGGTTTTAGATATCAAACATGAACTAAATAAATGAAAAATGGGTACATATTATGGGGCATATGAGATACACATGTACATGCCTTATATATTACAAATTTTAGATGATACATATTATAATTTTGTAGATTTAAAATGGTTCAAAAATATTACATTGGGTTTAAATATGGATAAATTGGTATAGTATTTGGGGGCATATGCATTCACTTTACATGAATTAGTAAACATTGATACATATTTGACTGTATATACATGGGCATATGTACATAAAAATTCAAAATGATAGTGACATATTTACATATACATACAATTGCAGTCTCTCTATTTAGCACATGGATGTATAATATGCCATATAAATGACAATGATTCAAGGGGCATGATACAAATTCATGCACGCATTATACTATTTTAGATTCAAGAAGAATGATACAAATTCATGCACACATTATACTATTTCAGATTCAGGAGGCATGATACAATATCACGCACACATTATATTATTTCAAATTCAAAAGGCATGATAAATTCATGACATAATTTTATTACTACTTGTTATTTAAGGCCATATTAGGGGCATGGATGTCATCTATTCTATTTTTATCATGCATACATGAAATAGGTAAAGAAGTGAAAATTGAATCTAAAATCCATTTGTAGTGATTGATTCAATTAAGTACATAGCGCATATCGGAGGTCTAATTCCCTTCATCATTATAGCTTATGAATCCATTATGAATTACAACTAGTTTTTGTCTTGTAGTTATAAATACCAACAGCATAAATCAAGGTTTTAATGTCCCTCAATGGGTTATATTCACATATATATTCACTTCAAATCAAGGCTTGATGACCCTCAATTTTCCATGGTTCAATAAAAGAACCAATCTCTCCAACAACAACATTACTTGAGTCAACGTAGTTGAGGTTTTATTTCCCTCAATGGTTCTACTTATCATATTGACCACTTGAAAACTTATCCATTTCATTGGATTGGAAATGAATAAATGATATAAGTTCCTCTTTTTCTCCATAATGATTGGTTCAATCCTTGACCCTCTACATTTCTATTTCTCAATGGTAAGCACATACTCCACGAGAAATGTCACATGAGATGCATACAAGTGTAGTTGTTCCTTGAATAGTATTTTCAACATTTCATTTATGATTATACCTTTTGTTTCATTTGGGTGGTTGCATACATCTTATTTTGATAGGAACACTATGGATCACTATGACGAATGACAAGTCCATATTGTGATTATCTACATAAGTTTACATTCTCTTTTTCTATTTTATCAAGTATTTGTAGTTCCACTAAAATGCTATATTAAGGGGGGAAATGTAGATAATTTTTTTTGGTATACATCTTAGATTATAATGTCTTTTAGCCACTTTGCTTATATGGGTCTCTAGCTAGGAATTAAGTACTTATTGGTGCGTGTCTTTTGTGTTTTCATTTTTATTTATTATTTTTTATGACTTTGTGGTCCTATTTTACCATCCACATCACTTTGGTCTTGATTTGAAAATAGATATATCTAACCTCTTTTTATCATCCCAAGCTTTCTCTTATCCTAGGTAGGTTCTGAACATTATGATCAAGATCGACCATCAATCTTGACCCTTGATCTTTTAAATTATTTATTTAGGCATGTTTCATTTTATAGTCGTTACTTTGGTCCTTTTTATTTTATTTTAGGTTTGTTTTAGCATGTTTAGAATGTCACTAGGTCTTTAATTCAAATTTCCTATATATACACATTTTTAGGAGACATTTAGAAACAAGCATTATTACATTGCAAGAGCTACAAAAAATTACATATTGCTTATACTAAATCATTAGAGCTACATCTAAAGTATTGAATGTTAAAATTACCTTTTTCATGCTTGTGTTAAGGTTAAAATAGGATAAAGAACATCTAAACTTATATTCACCATTACACACACATATATAAATGGGATAACTACATTCGAGTTTAAACCCTCTTTGAATTAGTGTAAATATAGTGCAACACTTGTTTGATCAATGAGGATTAACAAAGATCAGTTCATCTCAATCTCTTTAGCTTGATCCCCACCCCATTTGATGTCTCGAGTGTTTGTGCAAGAAAAAAGGGTTTGATATTATAGGTGAATACACACATGTTAAATGGAATTAGAAGGTATAAAATATAATTATTGGTGTAGGTGAATCAACATATAATAAATAATAATATTGCACCTATAGGATCAAAATTGATTATTACAGGTCCAAATCAATAGTCAATCATGTCTGCTAATAGTTGATATTGACTAGGACAGAGACAAAAGTCAATTTCATAAATGAGCAAAATATAGTCCCTTTTACATATCATCAATACAAATGACATGCCTATATATACCAAGGAAGAGTGATAAATAAGCTAAGTTTCTCTTTATCCTTTCATACTTATTCATTACGATATTCAAATTTGCAAAGCATAGCAACAAATCTATATTTTTTGTATATTATATATTCTATAGTTAACTTTTTATTCTATTAATTAATATATAATTAAAGAGTTATTATTTCACTATACTAATTTTAGATAAAATAATAGCTATGAATAGTGAAAAATAGGATAATAAAAACACTGTGTAAGCTAAAATAATCAAAGGAGAGAATAAAAAAAATAGATATACTTGTGAAGAATATTTGGATTTTGAGACTAGAATAGGTATCCGGAAGTTACTATCCCTTTTTCCTAAAAATAGGCTATCATTGGGTACAATGACAGATTCATCATTTCATAGTGAAATATCGAATATGCTCAAGACAAATTAGTGATCCTTTGTATTGGTACCTCTACAATTTTTTATTATGTTTGCAAGCAAAAAATATTACTTTCATTCCATTTTAGGATCTGTTACTTTATGAATAGGTGTGTAGAGTGATGTCGTATAATTTTTTACATTGTATTTTTATAATTAGTGAGTAAAATTTTAGATTTTGTCTTCTCTTTATCTTATTGACCTAATTAACCATAAATTTATACAAAAGGAAATGGAGAACAAGAAATAAGTTAGCTGGATCAAGAAACCTTCAAGGAGTTTTAGCTACATATCTTACATGATTAAAATTAGTGATAATGTAGTTCTAGTTGATATTTATAGCTTCACCTTTTCTCTCCATAATAGTAGTGCAACTACTTTTCATTTGCTTAACCCTTCTTTTGGTAAATAAATTAGATAAAATATGATGCAAGTACTTAATAGCATAAATATATCTTTTTAGAGTGTACTTAGATTATGATTTTTTTAATTATTCTCTTGGTACTTATTATTAAAATGCCTTTGAGGCCTTGTAAATATAGTACTCCAAATATTTCATTTAGAGACCTATTAGCATGCAAGTCTACATAAGGAAATGTAGACACTCCATTTTAATCACCTTATGTGTCAAAATGGCAAAACAAAATGACTTCCCACAAATTGTACTTAAACTAATCTAATTTCATCTATTCATCCTAAATTCCTCTTTTTTTCCAATCATACGAGTTCAAATTCACCTTGGGGCATCTCTAAATAGGTAACTTCACCACACTATATCATTAAATTACCACTCTAGTCTTATTTCTTATCACCACTGGTCATTTCCTTCTCTCTAGTCAATTAATCAATTCCTCTTTTTTCAATCAAATCAAACAAATTCATATTCATATCATATTAATTAAATTAATCCTTTGGATTAGTTTAATTAATATTCCTCTAATTATAAATTCCATGGAATTAAAATTTATAATTTCATTTAATTCATTTTCTCCCTCATTTGCAACATTTTCCAAGGAGAATTATCCATCCCCCATCTTGGAGACAAGATGGAGGGCCCTTATCTCACATTATATTCATTAAATTAATATTTTTTATTAGTTTAATTAATATAATTTCTAATTATTGATGGGTATCATTAATCCCTTCATTTAATTAACTTTATCTGTTGATGTCATTCAAATCAGGGGCAACATCCAAAGCGATTTGCAACAAGGCTTATGGTTGTAGGTCTTATAGAGATGATTTGGGGGGTTGTTTTCCTTTATAAATGTCCAATCTAATCTATTCTAAAAATAATTTGCTTATGCAATAAAGAAACACACTTGCAGAATTAAAATACTCTGTAATCTAATTTACTAAAATAAACACTCTTGCTGAAAATAAACACTCTGTTGAAAGTAAAAAAAACTTGTTGAAAGTAAGCACACTTGTTGAATGTAAATAATATGTTGAAATTAAACTGACGTTTTGAATTTAAATAATCTATTGAAATTAAACACATTGATTTACAAACATGAATTAACTCTTAAAACTGAAAGATAATTACCCATAGGTTATGAAATCAATTTATAGTTACTGTTATGAAAATGAAATATATTTATAGTTATTGAAAACTATAAATACATAAAATATCATATATAAATATGTTCTTGGTTCCTAAGAAGAGTGGGCTCTTGCTCACCTTGGAAAAAAGAATGAAAAAAAAACTAAGTATTTGGAAATTGAAGATATCTTCATTAACTAATCAAAATAGATTACATGAATATAACTGTAACTATGTTGGAATATTAATTGAATAATAATATATTATCTCTCTTCTACCCTCTTGTGTTAAGACATGAATATCTACTTATGTAATATTATAACTGTAGATCCCTAGATATCAATTACCAATCTTTTGTTATCAAGACAAATATCCTAATTTTAGTGGTTCTTTAAAATAGATGATTGATGGTTTGAAACATGAAGATTCGTCCATTAAAAAATCTACTACATATATACTAAGAATGACTTCCTAGATATATTAGATCGATTTGTCTTATAAAGACTATGTGACATATTTATACTGACTGGTATATATAGAAAGTTTATTTATAGATCTACTATTTATAGTAATCCTATAAATAGTAAGTGACCAAAACAATCTTCAAATACATTGAAAAAGATGAAATGTATGGATATTTTAGTTTTGCAAGTTTAGAAGCTAGATTGGAAGAGTCCATAGTAGTTCTAATAGAGTTTGGAGCAAATTCATAGCAATTTTGGTAGAGTTCGGAGTTGTTTTCATGAAAACTTGGTGTAATTCGTAGTAAATTGCCTCAAGAAACCTAAATGCCAAAGAAGTTCATAGTAAGGTTACTAGGCTGATAAAAATGGTAGAATGCTTCAATGAAGAATGAAATCAGATCTTAAATGAGTTCATAGCTATGGACTAGGCAAGTCTTAACTAATGTGTGAGTACGTAACTATGGATCGTGTGAGTCCGTAGCTACTACACAAGTTCGTAACTCAGTTTAGAGAAGACTTGAATGAGCTGAAAGTGTGTCTAATGACTTTGTAACTTGATAAATGTCAAAATATTTCAAATATATTTATTTTATAAGATCATCAAAAAGGTCCTTATTCCTTATAGACTATTGTATCATTAGTATATACACAAAAATAAGAGACTAGACATGCAAAGAGTTATAATTAAATGACATAATTAGTAACTTATACTTTAGTTACATTAAATAAGATAAAGCATCCATTTACTACACTAGAATTATATACAAGCCTAAGATCTTTACATTATTTAATCCATAAGAGAGGAAATGGAAGAAAATTGAATAAAACTAATAGTAATAATGAGTCATATTTTAGACTCATGATTTCCCCCACACTTTACCTTTTACAAGTCCCATTTGCAACTCAACTACTACTCATCCCTTCATAACTCTGAATCCTATCTTTTAAACACTGGTTGAGGTTATACATGTTAATTCATCAGCCCAGTGATCATCTAGGGGACTGGTGAAACCATGATATATTTTCACCATTTGTTTCTAATTTTGAAATTGGTCATCTATTTGAGGATCCATCTATGCCATGGTGGAATAGGAGTAAGAAAAAGTGGTGGCTTGAGTCTCATGCTGACCTAAATTTATTCAAATCCTAAATTAATGACATAAAATATCATGTCATTTACATCTTGTGCTCTTTATAAGCTCCATCTTAAATTGGTTGGAGACATAACCTCTCTTCTCTTCAATGGAATTGTCCATATGTCCCAACGCTTGACACTGGCTATAAATATATCATCAAAATGTTGGTTTGTATATAGATTAAAAGATACATTATTGCTATTCAAAGCTTAAAAGTGAAAATATTTGATGTTTGAATTCATTGAATAAGTAGAGCTAAAGTTAATCAATAAATTTATGGCACTAGGAAAAGCAGGTCTAATAGTGGTTTTGGATTTTGTCACATACTCCTCATGTCTGGATTTTCAAATTATCTATTTTTATAAGTAGAAATAAGATATCTCAGTCAAAATTCTCCTACATATAGATTGATCATAGATTTATTATAGTTCCATAATATCAGATTACACAAATAAAATTCACACAATAAATCATGTTGTTCTTGGAGTGGATTCTTAAAAAATGTTTAGAAACATAGGAGGATCTTCAATGTTATCACATAAATCATATGAAATTATCAATAAATGCCACCTATAAAATTATTCATGTAAATATAGGCTATAAGAGGGAGAAGGAGCTCTGCAAGATAGAAGGTATTCCCTTATTTGACATGCAACTTGTAGATTTTCTTCAATTTTTTGGGTCTACTATTTTTCTTTCTCTAAATTTTACTTCATTGTTTGTTTTTCATTTTCTAAGGATTTATTTTGTTCCTTGAGTTCCCTAAACTCAAAACACACCTGATTCCATTTATCTAGATAGTCAGAATGAGAAATAATAGTTTGACAGGCTTGATCAATTGAAGGTTTAGAAGAAAAAGATGAAGTTTGCATTGAAAGTTGTTAAGAATTTTAGAGTTAATGTTTTAATAACATGTTTTCTTCTTCTAATTCAATGATATATATCCAAGATTTTATCATTTTTTTTATCAAAATGAGTTACATGTTTCTCAAGTCTATTGATTTTATTCTGGTGATCCAAAGCCTTATTTTTAAAATAGTCTAATCCTTGAGTTAAAGAATAATTGAAGAAATCCTTACACTATAAAAAATATTTAGAAACATAGGAGGATATTCAATGTTATGAGGTAAATCACATGAAATTATCAATATATGCCACCTATAAAGTTATTCATGTAAATACAAGCTGTAAGAGGGAGAAGAAGCTCTGCAAGATAGAAGGTATTCCCCTATTTGACATGCAACTTATAGATTTCCTTCAATTTTTTGGGTTTGTTATTTTTTTTCTCTAAATTTTACTTCATTGTTTAGTTTTCATTTTCTAAGGATTTATTTTATTCCTTGAGTCCCTGAACTCAAAACACACCTGATTCTATTTATCTAGATAGTTAGAATGAGAAACAATAGTTTGATAGGCTTGATCAATTGAAGGTTTAGAAGAAGATGAAGTTTGCATAGAAAGTTGTTGTTGTTAAGAATTTTAGAGTTGATGTTTTAATAAAAAATTCGCTTCTTCTAATTCAATTATATATATCCAAGAATTTATCATTTTTTCATCAAAATAAGCTACATGTTTCTCAAGTATATTGATTTTATTCAGGTGATCCAAAGCCTTGTTTTTAAAATAGTCTAATCCTTAAGTTAAAGAATAATTGAGGAAATCCTTACACTATAAAAAATGTTTAGAAACATAGGAGGATATTCAATGTTATGAGGTAAATCATATGAAATTATCAATAGATGCCACCTATAAAATCATTTATGTAAATACATGCTATAAGAGGGAGAAAGAGGTCTGCAAGATAGAAGGTATTCCCCTATTTGACATGCAACTTGTAGATTTCCTTCAATTTTTTGGGTTTGCTATTTTTCTTTCTCTAAATTTTAATTCATTGTTTGTTTTCATTTTCTATGAATTTATTTTGTTCCTTGAGTTCCCTGAACTCAAAACACCCCTGATTCCATTTATCTAGATAGTCAGAATGAGAAACAATAGTTTGACATGTTTGATCAATTAAAGGTTTAGAAGAAGAAGAAGAAGTTTGCATAGAAAGTTGTCATTGTTAGAATTTTAGAGTTGATGTTTTAATAACAAGTTTTCTTCTTCTAATTCAATGCTATATATCCAAGAATTTATCATTTTTTCATCAAAATGAGTTACATGTTTCTCAAGTCTATTGATTTTATTTAGGTGATCCAAAGCCTTGTTTTTAAAAAAGTCTAATCCTTGAGTTAAATAATAATTGAGAAAATTCTTACATTGTAGCTAAGCTAAAATATCAGAAATATCTATAGCTTATTATTTGATAATGACCTCAACTTTAGACATTGCAAAGATGAGCTACAATTCTAGATCTTTAGTAAAGTTGGATAATTTTTCTTCTTCAGAGACCATAATACTTTTCCCTTTACCTATTACTAGTCTTATATCAAGATTTGAAGAAGATGGAGAAGATTCTACTTCTTACACTAGGATTTCTTTTGTGAGTGTATTTATTTCCTGAATAGTTTCCTCATAGGAGCCACTATTGTTGACTCAAGAATATTTGTTGTGACAAGTTCTTCATCGAGAGACACTAATTTTGACTCAAGACTATATTTTATGACAACTTATTTATCAAGTGTTTTTGTTTCTACTATTATTGGTGAAGAAAACAATGGTGATTGTCAAAGGCTATCAAGGGTTGTAGCTACTTCTGTTTCCTCATCATCATGTGCCAAGATTAATTTTTTGCATCTCTTTTTATCTACACAGGGGAACTAGGCTCCTTTAAAGATGTATCTTCAGCTACTTATGATGCTCTCAATGTTTTAGGTACCTATGTTGTGCTTACTAAAGATATATATTTAGATTTAGGGTTTAGATGAGACTATAAAACCTTAGGTCTTAATCTCCTTTTTGTTGGAGTCTGTTAAAAAATCTATTTAATCACGTGTTGTTTATGATCTAGTTTATCATCTTTCACTAGATAAAAACCTAACCCTGAAGAGGAAGCTTCTTCTTTTGCCTTGGGTATTGTTGTTTTTATATAAGCTTTTGAAATATATGCTGAAGATTGACTGTTTATGGATTTCTAAAAAAATTTCCATGTTGATTTACTTTGTTAAAGGAAATGATGTTGAATAATAAAATGGATAAGGCCATGATAACGAAGTGGAGTTGATCTATAAGTGGCCAAAAATTGAATGAATCCATACAGGTATAAGGGGAGGTTAACCCTATGTTGAAGATGTTGTTAGCCATACTTGAGGTGAAGAATGATCTGCATAACTTCACGCCTCAAAACACTACATTAACCTTCACAGATGAAATATTTCATAATCTAAAAGGAAACAAATTTAAAAAATTTAGACAAGGTTTCCCTGTTGATCCATTTTGCCTTTTGTTAATGATTATGTACACATACAATAGACAGTTGTTCATTCCCATTGAACTATGTAATTAACTCAAAAAAATGTTCTTCCAAGTATTCTCTTAACTTCTTCAATAATCCCAAAAATTTCACTGATGATTGTGTTGGAAACTAGAATACTAATGCCTCTCACTGTAGTGGAGTCTTCTATTATATTTACAATGAATTTATTTACTAGAGTTTCATCATACCCTTCAAATTTTTGTAAAATTGGAATCTAATCAACTTCCTCAAAAAATGATATAAAAATGTCATCAATCATAAGTCCAACTATGAACTTAGGTTCAGATCATTTATTTTGTCCCATGGTAGCTCTGGTAATTTTATGGAAGTTAGGGGTGGTTTAGCAGGTGCAAAGATAGTGACAAAAGAAAAAAAGAGTGTGCAATGAAAAATAAAAGGAAGCAATCAAATATGTATTAATTTTATTTTGGTAGTTATTGACATGATCTAGATCAATTATGATATGGTGTGGAAGTTTGAATTAAAACTATATTTGAAAGACATTCAATGTACTATCACACTTATTAGACTTGTCTGCCATCAAACACATCATCATTATTCAAAGTATTGCAAATAGAGTCGGTAGGGTTTGTACATTTGAATAAAGTTGACATGACATTATTTTTACTTACATGTCATTTCACTTACTATTTTTCCATGTCATCAAATGCTATTGTTAGTTGACATGACATTCTTTTTACTTGTGTGTCCTTTCACTTATTACCTTTTCATCTCATCAAATGTTATTGTTTAGTTATTACTTTGATAGCTTGCAAGACATCTTCTCCTTAAACCTCCTCTTTAACATGAACATGCATAAATGAGAAGGACTTATACTAACCTAATGTAGATAAATAAAATATCCTACTTACCTAAACATACGCATGGCCTTCATTCTTTTCCTGCCACCTCATTCTAAACAAATAACAAATACATGAATTAGTCTTTTAGGAATGTATACAAATAAATACATCAGTGATTTTATTATCTGAAATAAATTGATCTATTTTTTACTATTTTATGATTTTTTTATTTTGCCCTTGACCAACCATTTATGGTTTTCAAGCCAAGGCTCATTATTCAATGCATGACCAACCAACAGGCTGGTTTTCTAATCAACATTGTCAATAACATCATGAAAAAGATTTTCAATATTGATTTTTTTTTATTTTGTTTATATATGTGTGTGTGTGTGTGTGTGTATGTATATATTTTATTTTTGGAAGAAAAAAATAAATAAATGGTCTCCTTTTATTTTATATAATATACCATCATAGAGTTGTTATCATGGAAGAACTAAGTCCTTCCATGAATACCACTTCATGCTTGATGTTTTGAAAAAACTCTTCCTTACTGATAGGTTTATGATAGAATTTGAGTATATGTCCATTGACCAATAAAGTCTTCTAATTTTTATTTATTGGAAATAATTGTAGTGATATATTCTTAAATATCCTTTCTATTTGATCTGGGCATAACCATCTTGTTTTCAACTTACCTTCAAATTTCTAAAACTTGGAGTCAAACAAAAGTGCCCAATCACCTTCTTAAAATCTTCTTGATTTGATGTGGGAATCATGTCATATTTTCCTCTGATGTTGCATCATTTTTGTTTGTTGTAAATCTTCTATCCTCATCTCATCAAGTTTATTTAATTGGATAATTCTATCTTGTTGTGCCTTATCCAAATCAATACCTACTTTCATTGTCATTTTAAAAGTTTGTAATTTAAATTCAATATAAAGTAAAGGTTTCTTACCATAGACTCACTCACAAGGTGAAAAACCAGTGTTTATCTTCCAAGTAGTGTTGTAGGCCCATACTGTTTTTGGTATTCTGGTTACCCAATCTTTTCTATTACTACTGACTATCTTGGTCAGAATATTCTCCAACTCTATGTTAGTAAATTTTACTTGGCCATTGGAATGTGAATGGTAAGGAGAATATTTCATATTATTGACTTGGTAGATTTCCATGAAATGTTTTATTATATTAGACATAAATTATGGTCCCTGATCTGAGACTATCTCACTAGGTGCACTAAACCATTGCATGATCTTGAAATATAGAAAATCTACTACTACTTATTCTCTAGCAAAAGATAAGGCTTGGACTTTGGCCCACTTAGTAACATAGTCTACATATACTAGGAGTTATTCTTTTCTTTGGGATGGAGGATCTTCAAGACCAAAAAATTCTATTCCCCATTTTTCAAATTGTTCCAACACTACTTGTAGATGAAGAGGCATCTCTGTTGATAGTTTAGGTTGTCCCATCCTTTCACATGGATCACATTGTCTAATATACTTCTTTACTTGCTTATGAAGGGAAGGACAATAATATCCTACTCCTAGGATCTTGTGCATGGTTCTTCTTGTTGAATAATGACCTCCTCCTAGTTTGTCATGACAAACTCTAACGATGCCATATGCTTTATTATCTGCTACACACTTGAGAAACATATAATACGGTCTATACTTAAATAATATGCTATTAATACACTTAAACAAAGATTTTTTTTAATTAAATGTTTTATTTATTTTCAAGTAAAATGAGAAGGAAACTTCTCTATGTCCAAATAGTTGGCTATATCAGCAAACCATGGGGGATTTTGATGAAAAAACAAACAATTATTCATTTGGAAAGCTAGCTTCAATTGGTTCTTCACTACCTACATTTTTTATTCTAGATAAGAAGTCTGCAACTACATTAAATTTTCTTGGTTTATCAATGATGGTTATATCAAATTCCTACAAAAGCAACAACCATCTTAAAATTCTTCTTCTTACTATAGTTTTATTCATGATATACCTTATGAATGAATGATCTTTGTATACGAAAACCTTATCACATGTAATATAATATCTAAATTTGTTGATGGCATAAATTACAATGAAGAATTCTTTTTTTGTGTTTATATAATTCCTTTCATATCGTGTGAGATTTTTGTTGATATAATAAATGATTAACATATGATCATTTCTATCATTTTGTCTTAAAACTACCCCCATTGCATAATTAGAAGCATCATTGTAAATGTGAAAGTGTTTTTCCCAATTGGATACTCTTAACACTGGTGCAGAACTCATTTTTTCTTTAATGGCTTCAAAGGCTTTTTGAAAATCATCACTCTACATAAATTCACTGTCGTTTGTCAATAAAACAAACATAGGAGCAATAATTTTACTGAAGTCTTTTATAAAACATATATAAAAAATAGCATGGCCTAAGAAACTCTTGATATCAATTTGATTCTATGGGATAGACAGGTTGGAAACTATTTCAATTTTCTTAGGATCCACTTAGATTCCCTTAGCAAAGATGTGGTGTCCTAATACTATGTCTTGATCCATCATCATCTAGAATTTCTCATGGCTTAGTGATAGTTGGTGTTCTTCACATCTGGCTAAGACCTTGTCAGGCTTCATCAAATATATCTCTATGAGTAGTGAAGTCATCCATGTATAATTCCACATAATCATTAGTCAAATTAGAGAATATGGCTAAAACTTCTCATTGAAAAGTAGTTGGGGTATTACAAAGACCAAATTGTAAGACTATATAAGCAAATGTACCCCATGATCAGGTAAAGGTGGTTTTATCTTGATCTTCAACTACCACTATTATCTTATTGTACCCACTAAATCCATGTAAGAAGGAAAAGTATTTATTTCCTACTAGATTCTCAAGCACTTGATTAATAAAAAGAAGAGGAAAATAATCCCTCATAATGGTTTTGTTTAACTCTCAATAATCTACATACACTCCCCATTTCCCAATTTTCCTTGGTATAATTACCAGTGAAAAAACCCATTGGCTATCTGAAATAAGGTAAATGAATCCTACATCCAATAATTTCTCAATTTTACTTTTTATTATATCCCTTAATGCTAGATTTATTCATATTTTTAGTTGTCTAACTAGTTTGTCTTGGCTTGTGTAAATGTGATGGGTATAAACACTCAGATGAATTCCTCTCATATCTGTATAATCCCAAGCAAATGCTTTGGTGTGTATTTTTAGGACATCAAACAGTTTCATTTCTTGATCATGGGTTAACCAACTATTTAAATTCAATGTTTTCCTCGTAATACCATAACCTATTTAATGTCAGGATGGATAGATTTCACTTGTTTAAATTCACTCATCAAGGAATTAAGAGGACATGGATGTGGTAATAACAGATGAAATATAGTCACATTTTTTACAAATCCATCTCCTATAGGAATGATTCTGGCTAATGGATAATGAAATGCAGTTAAAAAACTAGTTGGTTTATCTTCTTCCCAATTCCAAATACTTTCTTGCAATGGTTTATGGTCATATGTTGAATCTCCAAATATTGAGTCTATAGTAACAAGTCTGGTAGAGTCTATAACTAATAGACTAGTGGAGTCCATAGCCAAGAATCAAACAGAGTTTATAGCTGACTGACTGACAGAGTTTGTACTAGACACATTGGTAGAGTCTGTAGCAAACACACTGGCAGAGTACATAGTGGATAGACTGATAGAGTCCATAGAAGATAGACTAATAAAGTATATAGTAACTAGACTAATAGAGTCCATAACTAGGATGATGAGGTCAATGGATTCTTCTAGATCTTGTACTAATTCATTATTTAATTCTTAAATGTCTCCTTATACTGTTATTATAGACAAAGTTGAAAGACTATTATTGTGTTTTAGTATAATCAAATGAGGGTTTTGCATGGGGTATAAGGATATTCATTTTTATTATAGACCATTTGTAATAGTCATATCCCCTTATCTGTAATCAATTAATGTTGTTATAGTAGCTAACCAAGGTCTTCCTAAAATGAGGGGGTATCATAACTTCTTGGTTTTAGGTTGAAGCACCATAAAATCTATTGGATACTCCCATGAAGCAATTATTATAGCTACATCTTCTATAGTACCTTTTGGTTTAGAAAAACAAACTGATTAGTGATTTGGAGAATGGTGAAGGTAGGTTGTATCCCCATAAAGGACAGTGTCTGGAGAGTTTTAGTTATCATTACATAGATTGTTGCACCCAAATCTACCAAAAAATTGGATATTTATTTCTCCCCTATGGTAAGTATTCTAACTAGACTACTTGGGTTTGCATATTTGGGTAGCAATAGTTTCCTTACTAAATGATTAGTTAGTTTACCATCTACATGTATGGTCTTTGAGTATTATTTCTTTCTTCTAGGTGTCTTGACACATAAGCTTTTAATGATTCTATTTAATTCTATAATATCTTTGATGGCTTGTAACAAGGGTACTTCAATGTTCAGTTTTTTTAATTCTTGAAATATCCTTCAATCTGTTAGGAAAAAGAATAGGTAGAGGAGTATTAATATGTTCCTCTATCTTTTTTAACATTTTTTCGTATTCCTCTTTTCTAACTATGGGTTGAGGTGTATCTATTTTTGGTTTTTCATTGGACAATTTAGAGATGATGATAGGAGGCTTTTGAATTATTTTGCCTGATCTTAGTTGAATGTTTACAAATTCAATAGCTCATACATTCATGGTTTATCCTTGTTATTTTACATAGATAGGATATGATGGTTTATTCTTGGGGTTATCCACTAGCTGAGTAGGTAATTGGGGTTGATTAACTTATTCTGTAAGTTGAGCTATAAGAGGTGCCATCAAATCTTGTTGTGGTAGAAATCTTCTTTGCGGGTTAAAATGTGGATTAATATTTTATTGTGTATTTCCTCATTATTGTGACTATGGTTGAGGTATCCATGGTTGTTGAGTCATCATCCAAGGTTGAGGCATCATCCATTCTTGAATGACCAATTACAAGTGTACTTGTCCCCACGTAGGTTGAGGTTCCTGAGTAATCCAAGGTGTCATCCATGGATTAATTGGATTTCTTGGGCCAAACTAGATTTGGGTCTAGTTTTGTGGAAATATATTTTGTCTTTGAACACAATTCAGATCTTTTACAGGCTATGTATTTTTTTAATTAATTTTTCAAAATAGAAAGATGGTTACAATGGCTTGTGTCATGATCTTTATTGTCACATATCCCACGTATTTCTATTTTATTTAAAAGACAATCTCTGAGAGTATGTTTTAATTTATATTTTAGACAGTAGATGACTAATGGTTCTATGGTAGAATTATCTTTTACGTGAAGACCATCTATTGTATTATTTAATTGGACTAAAATGTCTATTTTTTAAATTGGCAAATTCCTCCATCAATCGACTAACTTCATTAGATTTGCCTAGTTTTCCTTTCTTGATGCTTGGTTTTGTTGTAGAATAATTAGTACATAGATCTAGAATCTAGTGAAATGTTAAATTGACAATGTGCCTTTTACCCATTAGGTTTAGAGCATCCCTGGATTTATCATCTAGTCCCTTAATAAAGAACATTTTCACTACTTCCTTTGTAAGTGGATAACCACTATGTTTGTGGGCAAATGTGAATCTATCTAGATAATCTTCTAAATTTTCTTCTTCATTCTATTTGATTTTGATGAAATCCTCTTTTTTGTACCTTAATCTACAGTAATATTGATACTAATCAAGAAATATAATTTCAATGTCTCTCCATGTATTAATAGAATCACCTGGAAGACCCATGAACCACCTCATGGTTGCCTCCTTAAGTGTAGAAGGGAATAATTTGAGTTTTTGATTGTTAGTTGTATAATCATAACTTTGGAATAACACATTAAACTCAAACATGAATTGATTTGGATCTTCTAAGGACTTACCTCTAGAAGTTGACAGAATTGATGGTGTAATGTTTTTCATAGAGGTTTGTTTTATCAGATCTATGACTATAGGAAAGGACCTACTATTTTAGATGAAGGATCAATGCAAATAATTCTTCTTATAGGAGATCTCCTAAATGTGAGTCTTCTTATAGGGTTTCTTTGTGATGATGATCCTAATTATGGTGATGAATCTAAAATTGATTCATGTGTTTTTCTTATAATTTCATATCTTTGTGTCAAAACTTTTATTCTTTCCTCCTCTAGTCCTAACTTAGGATCCTTGGAGATGAACCTTCCTTTAGCATCTCTAGGCTAGTTCATAAGCTAAGCCA
Organism: Torreya grandis; assembly: GCA_037957365.1. Taxonomy (NCBI): domain Eukaryota; kingdom Viridiplantae; phylum Streptophyta; class Pinopsida; order Cupressales; family Taxaceae; genus Torreya; species Torreya grandis. The sequence goes on from JARHVA010000520.1 coordinate 2,708,721, forward strand.
CTCTATGTAATTTATTATCACACATTTCATCCTTATATACACACAATCTTGTTGGGTGAATATTTTGTCACCAGCTAACTGATGAGCAAAATAGGTAGTTTCAGCCACATCATAAGGAGATTGGTCGGCCAAGTGTGCAAGTTTACCACATCAAAAGAGGACAAATCTCTCCTCTCATCAAAGGGAGGTTCCCTATAACTATGAGGATCTATATACTATATATATATATATGCAAAAAATAACACTCAAGGGTAGGACGACACCATCCATCTCTCTTTTTTTAGAGATGATGTTCACAAACAAAAGAGAAATCTAGGTTAAAACACTAAAGGCACTTCTCTTCTTTTAGAAGTGGTCTTACAGCAAATAGCAGGAGTTCTTTCTGATAGGTAACAAGTAACTGGTAACAAGGGGCATAGTAACCAGTAGAAAAAGGTGTAGCACAAAGTCTCCACCTCAACTGCCCAAGAGTGAAATATGAAGGATAATAAGGGCACAAAGTTGTCCCAAGGTCCTTTACATAAAAACAAAAAATAGACAAACACACTAAAGGCAATTATGTCAGCACAAAGTCTTCCCACAGTTGGCTTCAGGACACCTTCCTAATTATTTCTACTAATTCTGCTTATTTCATTAAATGGACAAGAACGTATTGAGGAAACAGACATAAGAACAATCTCCTAAATGACACGAGCTATTACAACACAAAGTCTGAAAGTCACCTACTTTCTCATTCAAACAAAGAAATATGATTAACAATCTGAGCTCAAACTCTCAGTGATCACCTCTTAATTTTGGTAGAGTTTTGCTTCTATAACCAAAAAGATCTTCCTTGTATAAAATAAGAGATTACAATATATAGTGGCCAATAAAGGCTTGGCACTTTGTTTCATGGAATGACCCATGCTGCATTCAATGCTTTGAATGCATTTTCAGTTTAGTCAAAGAGGCCATGCTGGAACAGGGCATCTGCCTTAACTGTGGCATGTCAATTTATCCCAAATATCTTCTCTTTAGCATGGGTCATCTAATCTTTCTCCGAATATGTACACGGCTATACCCTCACTTTTATTCCAAGGGAGAAAAATAGGCCATGCCTTTTAATGCTGGTGAGCTCAAATGTCTACTTGGTGGACTGTTCCATCTACTGGAAATAACTCCTACACAGATATTTTTGGTCTTTCCCTCTATCCTGTTGTAATTTGAGCTCTCGGGTTATCTTTTCCCTTTTTGCTGGCTCTTTCAGCTCCCTCTTCAGCTGGTTGCTGAGTTTGTTTTCAGGTTTCGTGCCACATTTGAAAATCAATAGATATTTCATTAGCTTGAATTTGACATCCATGGGGACGTCAATGGTCGTTGGTTCAATGGTTTGGGTGGCCTTCTCAGCTCCTTGGTTCTATCGCTTCTTTGGTTCATTCGCTTTCCTTGCTCTTCAATTGAACCATCTCTTTGAACTGGTCTTTGGAATCTTCCACTTTTTTCCTTTGATTAGAGCTTTTTTTGAACTTTTGAACCTGTTGAACCTGTTGAACCATTTTGGTTCAAGGTTTAACAGTTCATCCTCTTTCTTAGAAGCCTTTATTTTCTCTAAGTCTCTCGAGCTTTTAAATTTCTTTGGATTTATGTCTTTGGAACACCCCGAAGGGAATGTGTCCCTTCGAGCTTTGAGAAATGTCCATTTCTTAGTTGCTGGGAACCCCCCGCAAGGGTACCTGCCCTTCAGGTTCCTTCGGGCGGCCTTCTTCTTCAAATCCTTTGGATAAAATGTCTGAAGGAATTTATTCAAACATTGTTTGAAAGAAATCTTTCCTTTATTTTTGCCACTTTCCATCGGGCCTTTGAACATTCCTTTGGACAAAAAGTCTGAAGGAATTCCTTCAAAAAATTTGTCTGAAGGAATTCACTTGTAAAATTTCACTGCCAAAAATCTTTTCGAAGGATATTTTTTGTTCCCTTTTGTTCACTGCCCTCCATAAGGGCACTTGCCCTTTGGGTTTTGGGGGACTCCTTTGAATCGTTTGATTGAACCGACCGATTGAACCGACTGATTGAATTGACCGATTGAACTAACTTATGGTTCAACAATTCAATCTTTGTGTTCTACTCATTCAATTGACCGCTTGAACCAACCACTTTGAACCAATCTCGTTAAACCTTTGAACCTTAGAACTCATTGAACATTTTTTGGTTCAAGGTTCAATGGTTCAATCTTTCTTCTTTTTGTTAAGTCTTTTGAAGCCGTTGAACTTGCCAAAGTGGCTGAACTTTGACCTTTTGCCGAAGTGCTTAACTCTTTAAGCTTGTCGATGTCTTTGAACCTACTAGTCTCTTAGTTGAAAAAGCTTGAATAATAAAGAATTTGAATACTCAGAACAATTTTTGAGAAGGGAAGAGAGAATTTTGGCCTATAGGAACAAAATAGTTCATATGTTGTCCCAAAAATGAGTGACAAATTTTAGGAACAATAGCTGCTTCCAGTTGGAGAACTTCCTTCAGTTGAAATTTTGGAATAGCTGAGGGGAGTAGAAACTAGAATCTCCAATGCCTTTAAGTATGCCATTGGGCTATGGATTCATGCTAACCAAAAAAGAAAAGTGCCAAAAATGAAAAATGAAAAGCACAAATCAGAACTAAAGACTATACAAATATACATATGTACAGATGATCTTATCTGATACTTCAAGAATTAAAGTGCTTCAGATGTTGCCCATTGTGAGGTAGAGAAAAGGGTGTGCCATCTTGATACTTCAATAGGAAACTATTTTCACCATTGAGCCGATGGATAGTAAACGGGCCTCTCTATAAGGAATCGAATTTCCCATGCATTCCCTTTGGTTCTCATCTCTTGTCCCATAACAAAACTTGATCTCCAATCTGGAAATCATGGGTTTTTATTTTTTGGTCGAAGAGCTTCTTCACCAGACTTTGATGCACAGCAATTTGGTCTACCACCATAGTTCGTTGCTCCTCTAGCTCAATCAAGCACATGATCTTTTTGTCGATGGAGCTTTCATATGTCTGATCTTTGACTGCCTTAGCCAATTTCAATGCTGGCAACTCTAGGGTGATTGATATCTCTGCATTGAGACCATACAAAATTTGGAAAGGTGACATACCTATTGCCCTCTTGGGTGTAATTTTGTCTGCCCATAAAGCATCAACTAATGCTTTATGCCAGATTCGTTGGTTGTCATCCACTTGCTTCTTGATGATGGTCACCAGGTTCTTGTTGCTTGATTTAGCTTGGCCATTCCTTTATGGAAAATAATCAGATGAGTGGGAGAGGGTAATCCCATAATAAAAATAGAACTGAGTGATCTCATGAGAAGAGACATAGGTTACATTGTCTATGACAATCTTGGTTGGGAACCCAAACTTGGAAAGGATATTTTCCTTGAGGAAATCGCATACCAATTCTGAAGTAGCATGCTTGGTTGAAATTGTTTCCACCCATTTGGTGAAGTAATCTATGGCTGTAAGGACATAATCATGTCCAGCACTTGAAGATGGATTTATAGCACCAATGAAATTGATTCCCCATTGCTGAAATGGCTCTTCTATTACCACTAGCTTGAGAGGTAGAGCAGCTAACTTAGGTCTACCAATGAACTGTTGGCACAGTTCACACCTTCGTACCTATTTGTATGCATTCTAAAACAGAGTAGGCCAGTAATACCTGGCTCATATAATCTTATAGGTGGTTACATGAGCAAAAAAATGTCCTCCACAAGCCAGATTATGGAAGGACTTTCAAAGTTGGTTCTATTGTTCTTTATCCACACAATGAAGGAATACTCCATCAAGGCTCCTCTTATATAGGCCGTTGTCCCACAAGACAAAATTGGTAGCTTTCAATTTAACAGTCCTCCTTTCTTTATAAGACAAGGGGGCAGGACACTCACCATAAGTAAGGAAGTGAGCAATATTTGAATACCACTCATTCATGGTGGAGACAAAAAGGACTGTTGGCATGTCTTCCACTTTTGTTTCTTATGGTATGTTGTCAGTAATTAATTGGTAGAAACCCCTTCCTTGCACAAGCTTCGTTAGTTTGATAATGAGATCAAACTCTTGGATTTTAGCAATCCAATTGCCCCTTTTGGTTCCAAACTCCCGTTGAGTTAATATGGATTTAACTGTGACATCAGGAACCATGGTAGTACTTGTGAATTTAAGATGTAAAAATAGAAGTGATTTACTACCTTCACCACTGCATAAGCATGCTTCTCCATGTTTGAATACTTCATTTCATGAGATTTGAGAGGATAGCTCATGAAGGATATGGGAGATTCTACACCTTCTTGGTTCTGTTGAACCAGAATTGCTGAAAGTGTGTGCTCAGAAGCATAACTGTATATGGTGAAATCCTTGATATAATCTGGACACATAAGAATTAGGGCATGGGCAATAGCTGTCTTGATATCTTAAAACATCAATTTGCCTTCTTCAGTCAAGCTAAAAGTGGCCTTTTCCTTCATCATATTTATGATATGGTGAGTCTTCTCTATGAACTCGGGGATGAACCTTTGTAAAAAATTTACCTTTCTAAAGAAAGAGTGAACTGTAATCTTACTTGTGGGCAGGGTAAGCTCCTGGATGGATTTAACTCTTTATGAGTCAATCTTTATGCCTTCTCGAGATACAATGTGTCTGAGAAGTTTCCATTCTATTACTCCAAAAATAGACTTCTTGGGATTTAGAGAAATGCCATTCTAGCAGCATCATTCCAACACTTATTGCAAATGGCGCACATGATCAGGGCAATGCTTGGAAAAGACGGTCAAGTCATTAAGGTATACCACAATTAACTTACCCATTTCATCTTTAAAAGCAAGGTCCATTACTCTCTAGAAAGTGGTGTCAGCATTTATCAGGCCAAATGGTATTCTTCAATATGCAAAGGTGCCCCAAGGCGTGGTGAGGCAGTCTTGTGTTGGTCTGCTTCACCAGCTTCAACTTGATTGTATCTTGAGAAGCCGTCTAGCATTGATAATATCTCTGAACCGGTCACCATCTGAAGGAGTTGGTCCATGATGGGCAGAGGGTAGTTATCCTTTAAGGATGACTGATTCAGATATTTGAAATCCACACAGAGGCAAATTTTGACATTCTTTTTTCTCACAGGGACTATGCTTGTAATCCATGTGGAAAGATGGATTGGAAAAATTATCCTAGCATTCAACATTTTATGTATTTCAGATAGAATAGTACCTGATATCTTTGGGTTGCACTACCTAAATTTTTACTTGTAGGGTACCAAATCACTCTTGAGAGGAATTTCATAGTAAATTTCATCAGGCCTGAGTGACTTCAGATCATCATAAGATTATGCCAAAACATCGATGTACTGGCAGAGCAGAGCAGTGAACTTGAACTCCTCTTCTGGAGTGCAACACTTCTCAATTTTCACCATCTTGAGATTTTCCTTGGTACCCAAATTTATCTGATCAAATTATTGGGAACAACTTGAAACTATTTGTTGATATTTAATGAACCTGTCATGCTTGTCAAACAACTTCTCAAAGGAAACCAATCCTTTGGAAATTTTATTCCCCTTTAGCTGTAGGAATTCCTCACCTACATCTGAACTTGATTTAAGGGCTGGTTCAAGCTTTTGAGGCTCACTGCCTTCAAAGTGAAGTTGTTTAAAGCTGTCTTTTTATTGCAAAAAGGTGATGATTTGGTTGTCACCATTGAACACTTGCCAATGATTGACATTATCAGGCACACTTGGTTGAAAGACTAGTTTGATAGTGTACTTATCTCCTTTAAAATTTGGGTAAGGAATCAAAAGAGTTGCAAAAATAGCTAATACATCAGCTCGATCATTAAATTCTCTAGGCACTGTAGAGATACTGAAAGTATCAAAGCTTTCAATTTGATCTCAAACCAGATTGCAGTAGTGGTGCAATATCCCATTTTTAATTTGGTACAAGTTCCTCACCTGACAAACCACCAACTTAGTATCTCCTTTGGTGTGAAGGATTTTGATGCCCATGTCTTGAGTGACCTTCAATCCAAGCAGTAGAGATTCATACTCAGTAGTGTTTTTTGGTTTTGCTGAACTATAATTTGTATGAAGAAGGAAAAATATCTCCTTGGAGAGATATCAACACAATCCTAGCTCCCGAACTAGTAGAGGAACAACTTCCATCAATTTCTAGTATCCAAACATCATTAGAAGCTGACCTTACCTTAGATTTTTCTTCATTTGGAGGGGAGGATTCTTATACACTTGCACTGCATCCTATTAACTCTTCTGTTGTTTTGCCTGAATCAAATTTCAGACTATCATTTTCAAAATTTTCATCAGATGCCACATGAACCTCCACTTTAGTGGATAAGAATAATTACCCATGCCTGAAGACTCAAATAAAATTTGAGCTTCAGGCGCTGAGGTTTGAGTGATCACTTATATTCCCTCCTTCTCAGAGAAAATTTTTGCATGATGCCTTTGACTGGGATCTTACTTCAGACGGGTCCATGCTCAACTCGCCACCAATGTCCTTACATAAATTTCAACCAAGAAGGATGTTGTATGAGGCTGGGATGTTAGCCACCAAGACTATCATCTTGATTCTCTTGTCTGGGAATGACGCAAATACAAATTGGGCATCCTTGATTTGTCCCCCAGTGGCACTTGTTTGTTTTCCATGGAGAAACATCTCCCAAATGTCTTGGTCAGTGTGAGACCAAGGGATTTCACCACTTTGGCAGGCATGACATTGTCAGATGCACCTGAGTCTATGATGCAATTGTTCAGCTGGTATCCATTTATTAGTAGGAAGACATAAAATGGTTCAGTCCTTCCAGAAGAAGCAGGAGGAGCAATGACAAGGTTATTCTAGGTGGATGTGGGAGTCACCCTTGGAACAGCTAGTCCTACAAGGATAATTTGGTTCTTCAAATATTGAACCAACTTATCCAACTACTTGGGGTTGGATTGTAGAAATTCAAATTCAGACATTTAAATTTTAGTTTTCTTGACATGGTCGACTATGTCAAATGTCTGAAATGAATTAGGAACAAGGAAAGGCAGTTCATCCTTTTGGTTTTTAGGGGGGAAAGACTGATCTATGAAATTGAAGGTGAAGACATACTTGAAGTACTTACTTTTTTATTACTCACCAGGTCCTTTGGTTGGAAAGGCAGAGAAGTTCCTCGTTTGGTAATTGAAATTACAGGCTGAGCTCACTCCTCTATTTTTTTATCAATTTGTTGGGCTGACTGATTCTTGGACTGGGTGAACATAGCGTATGATTCCTCAACTGCTTTACCTTCACTTCTAGATTCATCCTGGTAATTCAAGAAACTAATGTTGGAGTCACCAGCTAATTCTTCTTCTCCCTCTGTGAAGAGATTAGCGTCATCTTTTGGGTTCAACTTAGGCTGGAAGGAGAAATCTGATTCTGCTTCAAGATATCCAACTGCTGAATTGGTTGGAGGTACTTCAATGGCCAATTTCCCGTGAGGAGGAGGAAAATGATCTAGCTGCCCTTGATTCCTGGTAGCATTGCCTTGGTATGATTGATTGGGGAATGTCTTCCTTGGTATATCTTTGTACGAAGGGGCAGATGACATCCCTTGTGCCATTTGCTTTCTAAGAGCAAGCAACTCATTTGCCAGCTTCTACACCATTAGATCAGTGGTGCCTATAGATGGATATTCAAAAGATGAAGAAGATTTACCTCTGTTAGGATCTCTCCTTATCTTTTCTACCAAGATAAGGTCATATTCCACCTCAGTAGCCAAATCTTGAGCAACATCAAGGTCTATGTGGCCAGTCTGTCTCAACAGGAAACTCACTTCAGGTAGCTGTGAGTTGATGAAGAAACATTTAAGGTTCTCAAGTGTTGGCTGATCAATTTTAGGAATCCTGTTCCTCAGCTTATCAAATTTGGCTATAAAATTCCTCATAGGTTCATGAGGTTCTTTCTTCATCTATGTGAGTTCGGCCAGCAGAGCATGTGCATCTTCTACAGGCTTGAACCTGGCTTCAAATTTAGCTTTAAGAGTGTTTTAATCAGTCACAATCTGGGCCTACAGATGATAGAACCAATTTACAGCAACACCTTGTAATGTTTTCACAAATAGCTTGACTACTACGTCCTCATACACCACGCCTATCACACCACAGGCTATGCTAAAAGTTGCAATGTGTTCATCATGATGAACTCTTCCATCACCAAAGAATTTGGAGAAATTATTTTTTGAACTACGTGGTAGCTCATGTAAAGGTGGAGTTAAATTGAGTGGGCCAAAAGAGTTACCACAGGGGCCTTGAACCACCATGATTTGATAGTGAAAAGGGGGGATAACAAATCTGGGTGGAGTATGTATAGGCAAATCTCTGCTAAGAATAGAAAAAGAAGCTCTGCCTTGTATTGGTGACCTGATATTGGTAAGAGGAAGACTCCTAGTTCGTTGAACTTGAAGTTGTGGAGGAAACAAATCAAAATTCCACTGCTGCACCAACTCAAAAATAGGGTCAACAACATCTTGGGCTCTTTGGCTTCTTGTATAGTGTGGAGTTGCCAGATTGTAGAATAAAAATGGAAAAGAACTAGCCCTGCTTTAGCTTGAAGCTTTAGGCTTCAAACTGTGCGCTCTTCCCCAGTCGAGTCACCAAAAAATTATTGAGTGAATATTTTGTCACCAGCTAACTGATGAGTAAAATATGTAGTTTTTGCCACAACATAAGGAGATTGGTCGGCCAAGTGTGCAAGTTTACCACATCAAAAGGGGACAAATCTCTCCTCTCATCAAGGGGAGGTTCCCTA